>SJYX01020505.1:101719-141130 GCA_006410675.1 Oreotragus oreotragus | reverse complement strand
TTTTTTTTTGATATTTCATCCGAGTACTGCATTTCAGACTCTTTTGTTGATTATTATTGCTATTCCATTTTTTCTTAGGGATTATTGCCCACAATAGTAGATATAATGGTCATCTGATTTAAATTCACTCATTCTGGTCCATTTTCACTCACTGTTTCTTAAAATGCTGATGTTCACTCTTGCCGTCTCCTTCTTGCCCACTTCCAATTTGCCTTGATTCATGGACCTAACATTCCAGATTCCCATGCAATATTGCTCTTACAACAGCAGACTTACTTCCATCACCAGAGCCAACTGAATGTTGTCTCTGCTTTGGCTCTATCTCTTCATTCTTTATGGAGTTATTTCTCCATAGATCTCTAGTAGCTTATTGGGCATCTACTGACCTGGGGAGTTCATCTTTCAGTGTCCTATCTTTTTGCCTTTTTCTACTGTTCATGGGATTCTCAAGGCAAGAATACTGAAGTGGTTTGCCATTCCCTTCTCCATTAGAACACGTTTTGTCAGAACTCCCCACCATGACCTGTCCATCTTGGGTGATCCTACATGGCGTAGCACATTGTTTCACTGATTTAGACAACATTTGTGGTTCATGTGATCATACGGGTTAGTTTTATGTGATTGTGGTTTTCAGTCTGTTTGCTCTCTGATGGGGGAGGATAAGAAGCTTATGGAAGCTTCCTGATAGAAGTGACTGACTAAAGGGGAAATTGGGTCTTGTTCTGGTGGGCAGAGCCATGCTCAGTAATGCTCCTCTCTTTCCTTATAGACATCTATATATTTGAAACTTTCTTCTTCACAAGTTTGCTTATTTATTTAAGAAAAAATGTTGTATTTTTATTAAACACTTTTTCAGCATTTATTAAAAAGCTTATATAGCTAGTTTCTCTTGATTTGTTAGGGTATGGGTTTTATTTCAACTTTTAAAATATTAAATATCCTTTATTGAATGTTGGTAGGGTCCTGTGTCTGTCGTGGTCATGTATCAGACTATTCCTTTTTCACTTTTTAGTTGTCCCATTGGATTTTACTTGTTAGCTTTGTGTCCACATTTTAATATTAATGTTCATAAATAATGTCAGTCAAGTTTTTTAACCTCTATTTTTCTAATATTATAATATGTAACTTGCATTCATTGGTAAGATTTTAAACTTTTTGTGAAATCGTATTATGACATTTGATTTTAAATAAGTTGAATGAATTCAATAAGCAATAAAAACTTATTGTAGAAAATTCTAATAGTCAAACACTGATAAATACTATTTTTGTTTGATACTTTGTCTTGAATATGTGCATATTTAGGCTTTACTGTTTATGTGAACATAATTATACATCAAGGGATGACAAAAGAATGATAAATGCTGTAGAGAAGATTTTAGATATAAATGTACTAAATACAAGGATACTTTACTAGAACACAGAGGGAAATATCTCAGAAGACATTGCATTTGATCTAATATGTGAATGATAACATTTGGAATGGTTAAGAAACATAAACTTACTTAATCTAAGTGAAGCTCTGAAAGGAGATGAACGTAGGAAAGAATTTATTTAAGCCAGATTATGGAGAACCTTATAAATCAAAAGGAGAATTTTAACAATCCATTCTTTCTCCCTAAATATAATATTAATCTTTCCATACCTGATGTCCGAACTGTAATTTGAACCTTATTCAATTTTGCTCATTAGACAACAGACTTTAATACAGTAAACATTGCAACATTAGCATAAATTGACCACTTTGGACACTTCTGTGTATTATGTGATTCTGTTGTTTTCAGATAACATCTAAATAAAGTAAGCACTATATTTTGAAATTCATATGAGGATCAAGGATGCCTTCCTCTTCTAATTATGCTTATTTGCTCTATTTTTATATTCCCATAGACTTTGCATTGATAATGATCCACTTTTTTGATAAGCAAAAGCTATACTGTCTTTATGATTTTTTCCCCAAATATTCAGTTTTGTAGAGAGTTTTAAAACATTGGCAGTAATCTATGACAAAGTTTCCAAGAATAAACAGTGGAAATGATAGTCTCTTCAACAAATGGTGTTAGGAAACCTGGATATCAATATGTGAAAGAATAAAATTGAATTATCATCTTACACTACACACAAAAATCAACTTCAAATGTATTAATGGCTATATAGGACCTGAAACTCTAAAATCTCCAAAATAAAATATAGGAGAAGAGATGTATGGCATTGGCCTTGGTTTCTTAGGTATGACCAAAGAATCATAAGCAAGAAAAGTAAAGACAGCCAAGTGGAAGTACATTAATTTCAAAGCTTCTNATTATCATCTTACACTACACACAAAAATCAACTTCAAATGTATTAATGGCTATATAGGACCTGAAACTCTAAAATCTCCAAAATAAAATATAGGAGAAGAGATGTATGGCATTGGCCTTGGTTTCTTAGGTATGACCAAAGAATCATAAGCAAGAAAAGTAAAGACAGCCAAGTGGAAGTACATTAATTTCAAAGCTTCTGCACAGCAAAGGAAAACTCAGAAGAAGGAAAGGGCAATGTAAAAAATGGAAGAAAATATTTACAGATCATAACTATGTTGATTAATTAATATCTAAAATGTGTAATGAACATTTACAACTCAATAGCAAAAAAAAAAAAAAAACCACTAACAATTCTCTCTTTAAAGAAACAAAGGACTTGAACCTTGAACAGGCATTTCTCCAAAGAAAATATACAAGCTTGTCTCTGGTATATAAAAAAGGTTCTCAACGTCACTTATCAGGGAAATTGAAGTCCAAACAGATATGAGATATTAGATATGAGATGATATCTCATATCTCTTTAAATCACTGTTCTGAAAAAGAGTATTAATCTTAGTATTAATGTTGGAATACTTGTACATTATTGGTGGGAATGTAAAATAGTGCAACCACTATGGAAAATATTATGACAGCTCCTCAAAAAGTTAAAAGTAGAGATACTATGAGAAGAGATATCAATTACAAGAAAACAAAAACAACTGTAAAATGATAAACACGTGGAGATCAAACAATACATCTAAAAAATGAACGGGTTACTGAAGAAGTTATAAGGAAAAAATAATCTTAGAAACAAACGATAATGAAAATATGACAACTCAGAATCTATGGGATGCAGCAAAATCAGTTCTAAGAGGGAAGTTTATAGCAATATAATCCTGCCTCAAGAAACAAGAAAAATATCAAATAGACAACCAAACTTTATACCTATACTGGAAAAACAACAACAACAACAAAAACAAAATTAGCAGAAGGAAACAATATCATAAAGAGAGTAGAAATAAATGAAAGAAATATATTATAGATTAATCAAACTAAAAGCTGGTTCTTTGAGAAGATAAAATTGACAAACCTTTAGGCAGACTCATTAAGAAAAAAAAGAGAAGAATCAAATCAACAAAATTAAAAATGAAAAAGGAAAGGTTACAACTGACAAGCAGAAATACAAAGGATTACAAGAGAATATTTGGAGCATCTATGTGACAATAAGATGGATAACTTGGAAGAAATGCACAGATTTTTAAGAAAGTTCAATCTTCCAAGACTGAACCAAGAAGAAATAGAAATTATGAACAACTCAATTATAAGCACTGGAATCAAAACTGTGATAAAAAAAATCTCCCCAAAAACAAAAGTCCAGGACTTGATAGCATCATAGGTGAATTCTTTCAAACACTTAGAGTAAAGCTAACACCTATCCTTTTAAAATTCTTTCAAAAATTTGCAGAGGAAGGAACACTTCCAAATTCATCCTACAAGGCCACCATTACCCTGGTATCAAAGCCAGACAAAGACAACACACAAAAAAAGGAAATTACAGGCCAATAACACTGATGAACATAGATGCAAAAATCCTCAACAAAATTCTAGCAAACAGAATTTGAAAATCATTAAAAGGTGATACTCTATGATCAAGTTGAGTTTATTCCACGGATGCAAGCATTCTTCAATATATGCAAATCAATCAATGTGCTACACCATATTAACAAATTGCATGATAAAGACCAAATGATAATCTCAATAGATGCAGGAAAAGCCTTCGACAAAATTGAGCATCCATTTATGTTTCAGTTCAGTTCAGTTCAGTTCAGTCACTCAGTCATGTCCGACTCTTTGCAACCCCATGAACTGCAGCACTTCAGGCCTACCTGTCCATCACCAACTCCCGGAGTTCACTCAAACTCACATCCATCAAGTCGGGCATAAAAGAAACCAACCTCAACATAGTAAAGGCCATATATGATAAGCTCATAGCAAACATTATTCTCAATAGTGAAAAAATGAAGAAAAGTAAAGGCATCAGGAACAAGACAAGGGTGTCCACTCTCTCCACTATTATTCAACATAGTTTTAGAAGTCCTAGCTACACCAATCAGAGAAGAAAACGAAATAAAAGGAATCACGATTAGAAAAGAAGAAATAAAGCTCTCATTGTTTGCAGATTGACATGATATTATGTATTAAAATGCCTAAAGATACCATCAGAAAATTACTAGAGTTAATCAGTGAATTTATCAAAGTTACAGGATACAAAATCAATATACAGAAATCATTTGAATTCCTATTTATGAACAATGAATAATCAGAAAGAGAAATTAAGGAATCAATCCCATTCACCATTGCAACAAAAAGAATTAAATATTTAGAAATAAACCTACTTAAAGAGACAAAAGAACCACATACAGAAAATTATAAGGCATTAATGAAAGAAATTAAAGATGACATAAACAGAAGGAAAGATATTCCATATTTCTGGGTAGGAAGAATCAATATTTTGAAAATGACTATATTACCAAATGCAATTTACAGATTGAATGCAACCCCTATCAAATTCCAATGGCATTTTTCACAGAACTAGAACAAAACATTTCACAAATCATATGGAAATACAAAAGACATTGAATAGCCAAAGCAGTCATAAGAAAGAAGAAAGGAGCTGGAGGAATCAGCCTTCCTAACTTCAGATTATACTACAAACCTACAGTCATCAAGAAAGTATGGTATAGGCATAAAGACAGAAATATATACTAAAGGAACAATATAGAAAACCCAGAGATAAACCCCTATAGCTATGTATACCTTATATTTGATGAATAAGCAATAATATACAATAAGGCAAATAATATACAATAGGGCCTCTTCAATAAGTGCTGCTGGGAAAACTGGACAGGTACATGCAAACAATGAAATTAGAACACTTTCTAACACCATACACAAAGATAAACTCAAAATAGATTAGAAACCTAAATGTAAGACCAGAAACTATAAAACTTAGAGGAAAACATAGGTAGAACACTTGATGACATAAATCAAAGCAAGATCCTCTATGACCCACTTCCTGCTGCTGCTGCTAAGTCACTTCAGTCATGTCCGACTCTGTGCGACCCCATAGATGGCAGCCCACCAGGCTCCCCCGTCCCTGGGGTTCTCCAGGCAAGAACACTGGAGTGGGCTGCCATTTCCTTCTCCAGTGTATGAAAGTGAAAAGTGAAAGTGAAGTCGCTCAGTCGTGTCCGACTCGGCGATCCCACGGACTGCAGCCTACCAGGCTCCTCCGTCCATGAGATTTTCCAGGCAACAGTACTGGAGTGGGGTGCCACTGCCTTCTCCAGACCCACTTTCTAGAATAATGCAAATAAAAACAAAAGTAAATACGTGGGACCTAGTTAAAATTAAAAGTTTTGGCACAGTAAAGGAGACTATCAACAAGATGAAAAGACAACCCACAGAATCGGAGAAAATAATATCAAATGAAATAACTGACAAAGGATTACTTTCCAAAATGTACAAAAGCCTTATTCAATTCAGTTCCATTGCTCAGTCATGTCTGACTCTTTGTGACCCAAGGACTTGAACATGTCAGGCTTTTTTATTGCACCTATTATATATATGTAGGTTGCTTCCATGTACTGAGGTACATGAGTCTTTTTCAATTTTGGTATATATATATTCCTGCTATTATTCCAAATTAGGATTAGTATTCTCCTGCAACCAAGGTATACTTTTCATCATTATGATGCTCTTAATTGCTCAAATTTAGAATGCTCTCTTTTCTCTACTTTCATTCAAATATCTCTATTATCTTTTCAATTGAAATATTAAAAAAAAAATTCTTCTTTTCATTAACTTCCTATCCATCAAATCATTAGCTACTTTCAGTTCAGCTCATTTCAGTTTCTCAGTAGTGTTCAAATCTTTGTGACCTCATGGACTGCAGCTTCCCTGTCCTTCCTGGAGCTTGCTCAAACTCATGTCCATTGAGTCAGTGATATCATTCAACCATCTCATCCTCTGTCATCCCTTATCCTGATTTCAATCTTTACCAGCATCAGGGTCTTCTCCAGTGAGTCAGTTCTTCACATCATGTGGCCAAATTATTGGAGTTTCAGCTTTAACATCAGTCCTTCCAATGAAAATTTTGGACTGATTTCCTTTAGGATTTACTAGTTTGATCTTGCAGCCCAAGGGACTCTCAAGAGTCTTCTCCAACACCACAGTTCAAAAGCATCAATTCTTCAGTGTTCAGCTTTCTTTGTGGTCCAACTCTCACATCCATCCTTGACTAGTGGAAAAACAGTGGTTTTGATTAAATAGACTTCGGTGGCAAAGTGATGTTTCTGCTTTTTAATATACTATGTTGGGCCTCGCTTTTCTTCTAAGGAACAAGTGTCTTTTAATATCATGGCCGCAGTCACCATCTGCACTGATTTTGGAGCCCAAGAAAATAAAGTCTGACACTGTTTCCACTGTTTCCCCATCTATTTGCCATGAAGTGATGGGACTAGATGCATAATCTTTGGTTTTTGAATATTGAGTTGTTGTTGTTGTTGTTGTTTTTGAGCACTCCTTTATTTGTATTGCCAATGCAGACTTTCCTGAAGTAGGGTTACATAATTGGATAGGTTTACCAAGAAACTCTACATTATTTGCTGTGTGTTATTTGAGGATTTACTTCATAAGATTTCAAATTTTATTAAGCCAACCTTTTCACTCTTCTCTTTCATTTTCATCAAGAAACTCTTTAGTTCCTCTTCACTTTCTGCCATAAGGATGGTGTCACCTGCATATCTGAAGTAATTGATACTTCTCCTGGAAATCTTGATTCCAGTTTGTGCTTCATCCAACCCAACATTTTGCATGATGTACTCTGCATGCAAGTTAAATAAGCAGGGTGACAAGATATAGCTTTGATATACTCTTTCCCAATTTGGTACCAGTTCATTGTTCCATGTCCAGTTCTAACTGTTCCATGTCTGGTTCTAACAATCAGCTCATATAATTCAATACCAGGAAAACAAACAGCACAATCAAAAATTGGGAAAAAAACCTAAACAGATTTATCCAAAGAAGCCATATAGACGGCTGACAAATATCTGAAAAGATGTGCAACACTGCTTGCTATTTGAGAAATGCAAATCAAAACTACAATGAGTTATTGCCTTATGCTGGACAGAATGGCCATCTTCAAAATGGCTACACAAAATAAATGCTGGAGAGTGTATGGAGGAAAGGGAACACTCTTTCACTGTTGGTGGTAATTCAAACTGGTCCAGTCACTCTTGAAAACTGTATGGAGATTCTTTTATAAAGTAGGAATAAAATCACCATATGACACAGATATCCCACTCTTAGGCATATACTCTAAGAAAACCAAAATTGAAAAAGACTCATGTACCTCAGTGTTCACTGCAGCTCTATTTACAACAGGTAAAACATGGAAGTAACCTAGATGTCCATCAACAGATGGATAAAGAAGTTATGGTACATATACACAATGGACAATTACTCAGCCATAAATAGCAATGCATTTGAGTCAGTTCTCATGAGGCGGATTAACTAGGGCCTATTACACTCATCTCATATTCTAGTAAAGTAATGCTTAAAATTCTCCAAGCCAGGCTTTAGCAATACATAAACCATGAACTTCCAGATGTTCAAGCTGGTTTTAGAAAAGGAAGAGGAACCAGAGATAAATTGCCAACATCTGCTGGACCATGGAAAAAGGAAAAGAGTTCCAGAAAAACATCTATATCTGCTTTATTGACTATGCCAAAACCTTTGACTGTGTGGATCACAACAAACTGTGGAAAATTCTGAAAGAGATGGGAATACCAGACCATCTGACCTGCCTATTGAGAAACCTGTATGCAGATCAGGAAGCAAAAGTTAAAACTGGACATGGAACAACAGACTGGTTCCAAATAGGAAAAGGAGTATGTCAAGTCTGTCTCTTGTCACCCTGTTTATGTACCTTATATACAGAGTACATCATTAAGAAATGCTGGGCTCAGGGAAACACAAGCTGGAATACAGATTGCCGGGATAAATATCAAAAACCTCAGATGTGCAGATGACACCACCCTTATCGAAGAAAGTGAAGAGGAGCTAAAGAACCTCTTGGGGAAAGTGAAAGAGGAGAGTGAAAAAGTTGGCTGAAAACCCAACATTCAGAAAACTAAGATCATGGCATCCTGTCCCATCATTTCATGGCATATAGATGGGGAAACCATGGCCAACTTTATATTTGGGGGGCTCCAAAATTACTGCAGATGGTGATTGCAGCCATGAAATTAAAAGATGCTTACTCCTTGGAAGGAAAGTTATGACCAACCTAGAAAGCATATTAAAAAGCAGAGACATTATTTTGTCAACAAAGTTCTGTCTAGTCAAGGCTATAGTTTTTCCAGTGGTCATGTATGGATGTGAGAGTTGGACTGTGAAGAAAGCTGAGTGCTGAAGAATTGATGCTTTTGAACTGTAGTGTTGGAGAAGACTCTTGAGAGTTCCTTGTACAGCAATGAGATCCAACCAGTCCATCCGAAAGGAGATCAGTCCTGGATGTTCATTGGAAGGACTGATGTTGAATCTGAAACTCCAATAATTTGGCCACCTGATGCGAAGAGTTGACTCATTGGAAAAGACCCTGAGGCTGGGAAAGATCAAGGGCAGGAAGAGAAGGGGACGACAGGATGAGATAGTTGGATGGCATCACCAACTCAATGGACGTGGGTTTGGGTGGACTCCGGGAGTTGGTGATGGTCAGGGAGGCCTGGTATGCTACGGTCCATGGGGTCACAATGAGTCAGACACAATTGAGTGACCGAACTGAACTGACCTGATACAGAGTGAAGTAAGTCAGAAAAAGAAAGATAAATACATATGGAATCATGAATGGTGATACTGATGAATTTATTTGCAAGGCAGCAGTGAAGAAATAGACCTAGAGATAAACTTGTGGACACTGGGAGAGAGAAGGATAAGTTGAAATGTATGGAGAGAGTAAAGTGGAAATTTACATTAACATGTGTAAAATAATAGCCAATGGGAATTTGTTGTATGTCTCAGGCAACTCAAAAGGGCTCTTTTTCCCCGTGGTGGATTCATGTCAATGTATGCCAAAACCAGTAGAGTACTGTAAAGTAAAATTTAAAAAAAAAAAAAAAAAGGGGCTCTTTTTCAACCTAGAAGGATGGTATGGGGAGGGAGATGAGAGGAAGGTTGAAGAGGGAGGGAGGGCTGATTCATGTTGATGTTTGACAGAAAAGAAAAATATGTAAAGCAAGTATCCTTTAAGTAAAAAAATAAATAAATTTTTTTTAAAAAGGAAAAATTAAAAGTAAAACTACCATATTATTCATCAGTTCAATTCCTGGGTACATAAACAAAAGAATTGAAATCAAGATCTTGAAGTGCTAATTACATACTCATATGCATATAGTAGCAGCATTCAAAATAGTCAAGAGATGCAAACAGTTAAATGTCAATCCAAGGATGAATGTATTAAGAACTTTTGTATATATATATACAATAGAATATCATTCATCCTTAAAAGAAAAAGAAATTCTGTCATATGCAATGACAGGGATAAACGTGGAGGTTATTTTGCTAAGTGAATTCAGCTATCACAGAAGGACGATTCTATTTGTATGAAAAAGCTCAGAGGAAAATCATAGAAACAGACAGTAAAACACTTGAAGTGCTAATTACATACTCATATGCATATAGTAGCAGCATTCAAAATAGTCAAGAGATGCAAACAGTTAAATGTCAATCCAAGGATGAATGTATTAAGAACTTTTGTATATATATATACAATAGAATATCATTCATCCTTAAAAGAAAAAGAAATTCTGTCATATGCAATGACAGGGATAAACGTGGAGGTTATTTTGCTAAGTGAATTCAGCTATCACAGAAGGACGATTCTATTTGTATGAAAAAGCTCAGAGGAAAATCATAGAAACAGACAGTAAAACTGCTTGCCAAGAGCTAGAAGAAATGGGATATGGGCAGTTATTCAATTGATATAAAGTTTCATTTATCCAAGATGAATATATTCTAGAGATTGTCCATGGAACAATGTACACATAGCTAACATTTTAATATTATACACCTAGAAATTTGTTAGGAGGTTAGATTTCACATAAAGTATTCTTAACACTTAACAGAATCCCTTGGACAGCAAGAAGATTAAATAAGTCAATCCTAGAGAATGTCAACTCTGAATATTCATTGGAAGGACTGATGCTGAAGCTGAAGCGCCAATCCTTTGGCCACCTGATGTGAAGAATTGACTCATTGGAAAAGCCCTGACGCTGGGAAAGATTGAGAGCAGGCGGAGAAGAGGGTGACAGAGAATGAGATGTTTGGATGATTAGTGATGTTATCACCAATCCAATGGGCATGAGTTTGAGTGAACTCTGGAAGAGAGTGAAGGACAGGGAAGCCTAGTGTGCTGTGGTCCATGGGGTCACAAAGAATCTGACATGACTTAGCGATTAAACTACAACAATTCTTAGCACACACACATTCACACACACAAAATCAAAGGAATAGAATAAAACTTTTGAAGACAATGAGTATGTTTAGTAACTCGATTGTGGTGATGGCTTCACTAGAGTAGGCACATCTTTGAATTTATTAAATATGTCAAGTAGTTGTATATCAATTATATGTCAATAAAATTTTAAAAAGCAAAGATTCTCTGAATGAATAAAAATAAGTCATTTCTTGATACCTGTTATTAATATATAGTAAACTTTAGGTCCAGTAAGCACCAATATAAAGAACAATAACTTTTCAAAGAAAGGTACTGAGGTAAAATTCTGTATTTGAGATTATGACTCACTGATTACATCTAAATATCTGTGTATCTCTATATAGTTCTCTATTTAAAAAAAAAATTCTTTTAGTTTTAACAAAGTTTGCCACCAGTTTGGGAAACAGAGAATAGTTCAGAAAGAATAAAACCATGTTGCAGTTTGCAGTCTCACACCTCTGGTTCTGTTTTTCCTGCAGATCACTTTCTGTTCATTTTCAAGATGTGTTATTCAGTTGATGTGCCATGCCTACTGACAATTTATGCTCTTTCTTATATTTATTGTTTTATTCCTGACATGTGTCATCATCTGACAAACTGGTCATCAGTCACCAAAAATGAGTTCAAATATAGCATGTCTGGTGGATCTCTCTCATTTTATACCTAGATATTGTCACTCCTTCCTTTGTATACCTATTGTTTACATAATCTTACAATCTACTTATCCTTTTACCTCTTCTGTAATAATGTGAACCTTCAAGGACTGGAATGACAATAAACCTCATATTTATTGTTCTTGAATAGGGATGGCAACAGAAATACACACAGGAATACAGATAGCATATCGCTTTGCTTATAGTGTCCATTCTTCTGTAATTCTCCTATTTTTGTGTTCTAAAACATTTATGCATATTTGAATTATCTGCAGACTTTTTAGAACATAGATACTTCACCATGAAAGGACACTTTACCATGAAGGATTAAACAGACAATCCATAGATAACACTTTGAGAATCACAGGTGCCATACATTAAACAGTTGAATAAATGCAGGTCTCCACTGAAGCATAAGATAAAATAGACCAGGCATTTTAAATCAAGGGAGGGTCAGATAAATTGAGACTACATTTTTAATGAAGCTTTTGTGGCAAATCTCTTCTATCACTGGATGCCATTTTTAATAATGTCTTGCTGACTTTGTGAAAAGTGACAAGTGAAGTTTTTCCTTTCCTTCATATATAGACTTCAAATTCATGAAAGTGGATAATTAATTCCCCATAAAGAACAGGCAGAAATATTTTCAAATGTGTGTGTACTTTTTTGAAGCCTTATGTTTCCAATAAGCCTCAAATTTCTTCTTTCCTGTTTATGTCAATAAAAGGTGAGTGAGCTTTGATGCCTCTGAAACCAAATCTGCCAAGATGGTGAACTGTGACTACAGGTGATGCTGTCTACATCCGTGACATATCAAACTGAAAGTCTTCGTGCCTGTCTATCGATCTACACATTTAGACAGCTTTGACAAGCATGCTATTTTAGCAAGAAACAATACAAAGAGGGAGAAAAAAAAATACCCTTCATTGTATTGAAGCCTCAGGCTTCTCAGGACTTGAGCCTGAGGGAATTGCGTTCTTCTTCATAGCATGTAATTGTTGTCTGGGCTGAAATTTCCAATAGACTGAGAATTATTATGAATTACATTGAGTTAGACATGACCTAAAAGTGGAATTTTATATTAAGTGGATAACTGATGGTTGTTATTACAGGAAAAAGACACAGAAGCACTAGAAATAGCAAATGAATTGAATAGACAAAGTGAAATGCTGCAATGTAACATTCAAAGTAAGGGAGGTAGTCTACCTGCCACTGCTCTTTGGAACAATTTGGCTGCCTTTGCAATGAGCAGTATAGAGCTGAAAAAAGAAGATTCTGATGTTTTATTTTTAATTGCATTTGTTTAAGGATTTATATATTTGTGACTTTGCTTTGACTGGCTTTTTTTTTTTTTTCCATATTTTACCATAGCCTTGCTTTCAAAACTTTTAAAAAATTTGAATTATAATTAAAATAACTTTAAAAACCATTAAATTAAAGCTTTATATACTTTTGTAAATTATAAAGCTCTTGTCATGACATTTTTATTATTTCTTTTATTTATATATATTTCAAATATTTATAATTTCATAGACAACAACAACAAGAGTATCATGGAACATTACAGTTATTTAATTTTTGCTACTAATATGCCCAATGTCATATAATTTATTTCTATAATTTAATGAAGAATTATGGATAAGTTATTGCAGTGTCTTATAAGAAAGTTTTAGAAAAAAATATTTTAATTAGGCATAAAATGTCTAAATAATTGGGAAAAGTCTTAGCTCTGTAGATATAAAAATCTAATTAAATCAAATATTTGTATAATTTAATTTTAAAATAGTTAAGATTTGGTTGGTTAATAACTGTTCTCTGTATCTGTAATCCTTTTCAGTCACTCAAGGAAACATCTTACTATTTATGTCAAAAAATAACTTTCAAAAAATGAATAGTTCCAAGTTTTCTTCCATATCAATACATTAAAGTAGTCTAATTATTTTCAAAATGAGCACTGTTGCTATAGAGATATTTCAGAAATATTTTTACTCTGTTTTTGACATATGTAACACATTTTTATCCATTTAATGTGTAAAATCCAAATGAACAGTTTACTTTCTGAAAAATAATCTCTGCTGAATTTATTCAATTAACCATATACTTCAAGAGTGAAATGGCTAATATATTTTAACATGTATTATTTGCTTATAAAAAAGATTAACATTTTATCATCATGATTAATCATTCATTGAAGTTCATATCTATAATGTGCTTTAAAAGTAAGCTAATTTTTAAAATTTAAAATGAAGTTAATATTCCCAAAGAAAATTAATATAATATGAATATTAAATAATGATGACTACATTACATTTCTGTGTCTTCTCATGATTCACTATTTCACTAATTACAAAGCGTCTAGTTCAGTTCAGTTCATTGATCAATCGTGTCTGACTCTTTGTGACCCCATGGACTGCAGCACACCAGGCCTCCCTGTCTATCACCAACTCCTGGAACCTACTTAAAATCATGTACATCACGTCAATAATGTTAGCCAACCATCTCATCTTCTGTCGTCCACTTCTCCTTCCACCTTCAATATTTCTCAGCATCAGGGTCTTTTCAAATGAGTCAGTTCTTTGCATCAGGTGGCCAAAATATTGGAGTTTCAGCTTCAGCACTCGTTCTTCCAATGAATATTCAGGATTGATTTCCTTTAGGATGGACTAGTTGGATCTCCTTGCTGTCCAAGAGACTCACCATAGTCTTCTCCAACATCACAGTTCAAAAGCATCAATTATTTGGCACACAGCTTCCTTTACAGTCCAACTCAAGCATCCATCAGTGACTACTGGAGAGAGCATAGCTTTGACTAGACGGACCTTTGTTGGCAAAATAATGTCTCTGGTTTTTAATATGTCATCTAAGTTGCTCATAACTTTTCTTGCAAGGAGCAAGCATCTTTTAATTTAAAGGCTTCAGTCACCATAGGCAGTGATTGTGATGAACCCTAAATAAAGTCTCACACTGTTTCCATTGTTTCCCAATCTATTTGATATGAAGTGATGGGACCAGATGCCATAATCTTTGTTTTCTGAATTTTTTAAAATTAATCAATGAATTTTAATTGGAGGCTAATTACTTTACAATTTTGTGGTCGCTTTTGCCATACATTGACATGAATCAGCCATGGGTGTACATTTTTCTCCCATCTGAACACCCCACTCACTTCCCTCCCCATCCCATCCCTCAGGGTTGTTCCAGTGCACTGGCTTTGAGTGTCATGTTTCATGCATCAAACTTGGATTGGTGATCTATTTCACATATAGTAATAAACATACTTCAAAGCTGTTCTCTCACATCTTGAGAACCTCACCTTCTCCCACAGAGAGTCCAAGAGTCTGCTCTTTATTTCTGTGTCTCTTTTGGTGTCTTGCATATAGGGTCATCATTAGCATCTTTCTAAATGCCATATACATGCATTAATATATTTTATTGGTGTTTTTCTTTCTGACTTGCTTCACTCTGTATAATAGGCTTCAGTTTCATCCACCTCATTAGAACTGACTCAAATAATTTTTTTCAATAGCGAGTAATATTCCATTGTGTATATATATCACAGACTTCTTATCCATTCATCTGATGATAAACATCTAGGTTGCTTCCATGTCCTAGCTATTGTAAACAGTGCTGTGATGAACATTGGGATACACTTGGCTCCTTCAACTCTCGTTTACTTGATGTGTATTTCCAGCAGTGGGATCACTGGGTTGTATGTCAGTTCTATTTCCAGGTTTTAAAGAATCTCTGAACTGTTCTCTATAGTATCTGTACTAGTTTGCATTTCCACCTACAGTGTAAGAGGGTTCCCTTTTCTTCACACCCTCTGTAGCATTCATTGTTTGTAGACATTTTGATACCAGCCATTCTGACCAGCTTGAGATGATACCTCATAGTGATTTTGATTTGCATTTCTCTGATAATGAGTGATGTTGAACATCTTTTCATGTATTTGATAGCCATCTGTATGTCTTCTTTGGAGAAACTTCTGTTTAGTTCTTTGGCCCATTTTGTGACTGGGTCGTTTATTTTTTTGGCATTGAACTGCATGAGTTCTTGTATATATTTTGAGATTACTTGTCAGTTGCTTCATTTGCTATTACTTTCTCCCATTCTGAAGGCTGTTTTTTCACCTTGCTTATAGTTTCTTTTGTTGTGCAAAATATTTAGAGTTTAATTAGGTTCTATCTGTTTATTTTTGCTTTTATTTTCATTACTCCGGGAGGTGGGTCATAGAGTATCCTGCTGTGATTTATGTCAGAGAGTGTTTTTTTCTGTTTTACTCTAGGAGTTTTATTGTTTCTGCTCTTACATTTAGATCTTTAATCCATTTTTAATTACAAAAGACTGATTCCAAATAGGAAAAGGAGGATATCAAGGCTGTATATTGTCATCCTGCTTATTTAACTTCTATGCAGAGTATATCATGAGAAACGCTGGGGTGGAAGAAGCACAAGCTGGAATCAAGATTTCCAAGAAAAATATCAATAACCTCAGATATGCAGATGACACCACCCTTATGGCAGAAAGTGAAGAGGAACTCAAAAGCCTCTTGATGAAAGTGAAAGAGGAGAGTGAAAAAGTTGGCTTAAAGCTCAACATTCAGAAAATGAAGATCATGGAGTCCTGTCCCAACACTTCATGGGAAATAGATGGGGAAACAGTACAGACAGTGTCAGACTTATTTTTTGGAATGCAAAATCACTGCAGATGGTGACTGCAGCCATGAAATTAAAAGAGACTTACTCCTTGGAAGGAAAGTTATGACCAACCTAGACAGCATATTGAAAAATAAGAAATATTATTTTGCCAACAAAGGTCCATCTAGTCAAGGCTATGGTTTTTCCAATGGTCATGTATGAATGTGAGAGTTGGACTGTGAATAAAGCTGAGCAATGAAGAACTGATTCTTTTGAAATGTGGTTTTGGAGAAGACTCTTGAGAGTCCCTTGTACTGCAAGGAGATCCAACCAGCCCATCCTAAAGGAGACCAGTCCTGGGTGTTCATTGGAAGGACTGATCCTAAGGATGAAACTCCAATAATTTGGCCACCTGATGCAAAGAGCTGATTTATTGGAAAAGACCCTGATCCTGGGAAAGATTAAGATAAGGAAGAGAAGGGGACGCCAGAGGACGAAATGGCTGGATGGTATCATTGATTTGATACACTTGAGTTTGGGTGAACTCCAGTTGTTGGTGATGGACAGCAGGCCTGGCATGCTGCAATTCATATGGTCATAAAGAGTTGGACATGACTGAGCAGCTGAACTGAACTGACTGTTAGAAAGTGTTCTAGTTTCATTCTTTTAAAGTTGGTTTATCAGTTTTCCCAGCACCACTTGTTAAAGAGATCATCTTTTCTCCATTGTATATTCTTGCCTCCTTTGTCAAAGATAAGATATCCATCGCTACGTGGATTTACCTCTGGGCTTTCTGTTTTGTTCCATTAATCTGTACTTTTGTCTTTGTGCTGNCAGCACCACTTGTTAAAGAGATCATCTTTTCTCCATTGTATATTCTTGCCTCCTTTGTCAAAGATAAGATATCCATCGCTACGTGGATTTACCTCTGGGCTTTCTGTTTTGTTCCATTAATCTGTACTTTTGTCTTTGTGCTGGTACCATACTGTCTTGATGACTGTAGCTTTGGAGTATATTCTGAAGTCGGCCAGGTTGATTACTCCAGTTCCATTCTTCTTTCTTAAGAGTGCTTTGGCTATCTGAGCAGGATGGTGGCCATGGAAGTCATAAACCAGTAAGGAGTATGTAAAAACCCATTTGTTGAATCAACTAGCTCTGAAAATGGATGGTACTGGAGCATCGGGCCCATACCCAGCCACAGCAGAGAAATATCAAATAAATAACCTAACTCTACATCTAAAACAACCAGAAAAAGAAGAAAGGAAGAACCCCAAGATTAATAGAAGAAAACAAATCATAAAAAATAGGGCAGAAATAAGCTTAAAAAAATAAAGGAGGCTGTAGCAAAAATTAACAAAATTAAGAACTTTTTTTTGAGAAAATAAGTAAAATAGACAAAACATTAGCCAGATTCATCATGGGGAAAAAAAAAAAAAAGAGGAGAAGGATCAAATCAACACAATTAGAAATTAAAATGGAGAAATCACAACAGACAACATAGAAATACAATGGCTCATAAGAGACTACTATCAGCAACTATGTTGCAATAATATGGACAACTTGGAAGAAATGGACGAATTCTTAGAAACGTATAATTTTCCAAAATTGAACTAGGAATAAGTAGAAAATCTTAACAGACACATCACAAGCATGGAAATTGAAACTGTAATAAACAATCTTCCAACAAACAAAAGCTCAGGACCCCATGGCTTCACAGGTGAATTCTACCAAAAATTTAGAGAAGAGCTCACACCTATCTTACTCAAACTCTTCCAGAAATTTGGAGAGGATGGTAAACTGTCAAATTCATTCTATGAGGCCACCATCACCCTAATACTGAAACCAGACAAACATGCCACAAAAAAGAAAACTACAGGCCAATATCACTGATGAACATAGATGCAAAAGTCCTCCACAAAATTCTAGTAAACAGAATCCACAACATATTAAAAAGATCATACATCATGACCAACTGGGCTTTATCCCAGAGGTGTAAGGATTCTTCAGTATTCACAAATCAATCAATGTGATGTACCACATTACTAAACTGAAAGATAAAACCATATGATTATCTCAATAGATGCAGAGAAAGCCTTTGAAAAAATTCAACCTCCATTTATGACAAAAACCCTCCAGAAAGCAGACATAGAAGGAATACACCTCAATATAATAAAAGCTGTATATGGGAAAGCCACAGCAAACATTATCCTCAATAGGTAAATATTGAAAGCATTTTCCGTAAAGTCAGGAACAAGAGAAGGGTGCCCACTCTCACCACTACTGTTCAACACAGTTTTGTAAGCATTGGCTATAGCAATCAGAAAAGAAAAAAAAAAAGAGAGAGAGGGAGAGAGAAAGAAAAGGAATCCAGATTGTAAAAGAAGAAGCAAAACTCGCACTGTTTGCAAATGACATGATCCTTTACATAGAAACCCCTAAAGACTCCACCAGAAAATTACTAGATTTAATCAATGAAACAGTAAATTTGCAGTATATAAAATTAATACAGAGAAATCCCTTGCATTCCTAGACAATAACAATGAGAAAACAGAAAGAGAAATTAAGGAAACTATTCAATTTTCTATTGCAACAAAAATAATAAAACACTTAGGAATAAATTTACCTAAATAAACAAATGACTTATCTATAGAAAACTATAAAGCACTGATGAAAGAAATCAAAGATGACACAAATAAAAGGGGAAATATACCATGTTCACAGATCAGAAGAATCAATGTAGTGAAAATGAGTATACTTCCCAAAGCAATCAACAGATTCAGTGTGATCCCTATCAAGCTACCATCGGTATTTTTCAGAATCTGNCTATAAAGCACTGATGAAAGAAATCAAAGATGACACAAATAAAAGGGGAAATATACCATGTTCACAGATCAGAAGAATCAATGTAGTGAAAATGAGTATACTTCCCAAAGCAATCAACAGATTCAGTGTGATCCCTATCAAGCTACCATCGGTATTTTTCAGAATAGAACAAATAATTTCACAATTTGTACAGAAATACAAGAAACCTTGAATGTTGAGATTCAAGTCAACTTTTTCACTCTACTCACTCACTTTCATCAAGAGGGTCTTTAAGTCTTCTTCACTTTCCGCTATGAGAGTGATGTCACCTGCATTTTTGAGGTTATTGATATTTCTCCCAGCAATCTTGATTCTAGCTTGTGCTTCATCCAGCATGGCATTCCATATGATGTACTCTGTATATAAGTTAAATAAGCAGGGTGACAATATACAGCCATGACATACTCCTTTCCTGATCTGGAACCAGTCTGTTGTTCCATGTCCAGTTCTAACTGTTGCTTCTTAACCTGCATACAGATTTCATAGGAAGTAAGTCAGGTGGTCTGGTATTCCAATCTCTTGAAGAATTTTCCACTGTTTGTTGTGATCCACACTGTGAAAGCCTTTGCATAGTCAATAAGTCAAAAGTAGAATTTTTCTGGAACTCTCTTGCTTTTTTGATGATTCAATGGATGTTAGAAATTTGATCTCTGGTTCCTCTGCTTTTTTTAAATCCAGCTTGAACATCTGGAAGTTCATGGTTCATGTACAGTTGAAGCCTTGCTTGGAGAATTTTGAACATTACTTTGCTAGCATGTGAGTTGAGTGCAATTGTGCAGAAGTTTGATCATTCTTTGGCATTACCTTTCTTTGAGACTGGAATGAAAACTGACCTTTTCCAGTCCTGTGGCCACCACTTAGTTTTCCAGGTTTACTGACATATTGAGTGCAGCACTTTCACAGCATCATCTTTTAAGATCTGAAATAGCTCAACTGGAATTTCATTACCTCCACTAATTTTGTTTGTAGTGATGCTTCCCAAGGCCCACTTGACTTCACATTCCAGGATGTCTTGCTCTAGATGAGTGATCATACCATCATGGTTATCTGGGTCATGAAGATATTTTTTGTTTAGCTTTTCTGTGTATTTTTGCCATATCTTAATATCTTCTGCTTCTGTTAGGTCCATACCACTTCTGTCATTTATTGTGCTCATCTTTGCATTAAATATTCTCCTGGTATCTCTAATTTTCATGAAGAGATCTCTAGTCTTTCCCATTCTATTGTTCTCCTCCATTTCTTTACATTGATCACTGAGGAAGGCTTTGTTATTTCTCCTTGTTATTCTTTGGAAATGTGTGTTCAAATGGGTATATTTTTCCTTTTCTCCTTTGCCTTTAGCTTCTCTTCTTTCCTTAGCTATATCTAAAGCCTCCTTATGCAACATTTTTGCATTTCTCTTTTTGGGGGGATGGTGTTGATTCCTGCCTCTTGTACATTGTCATGAACCTCTGTCCATATTTCTTCAGGCACTCTGTCTATCATGTCTAATCCCTTGAATCTATTTTTCATTTCCACTTTATAATTGTTTATTTGATTTAGGGATTTTATTTAGGTCACACATGAATGGTCAAGTAGTGTTTTCTTCTTTCTTCAATTTATGTCTGAATTAGGCAATAAGGAGTTCATGATCTGAGCCACAGTCAGCTCCTGGTCTTGTTTTCCTGACTGTATAGAGCTTCTCCATTTTTGACTGCCAAGAATATGATCAATCTGATTTTGGTATTGACCATCTGGTGATGTCCATGTGTAGAGTCTTCTCTTTTGTTTTTGGAAGAGGGTGTTTGCTGTGACCAGCTCATTCTCTTGGCAAAATTTGCTTAAGCCTTTGAACTGCTTCGTTATGTACTCCAAGGCCAAATTTGCCTGTTACTCCAGGTAGCTCTTGACTTGAATAGATGTAAGATGGCGGAGGTATAGGATGGAGAGACCACTTTCTCTCCCAGAAATTTATCAAAAGATCATTTGAATGCTGAACAACGTCCAGAAAACAACTTTTGAACATGGACAGAGGACACCAGACACCCAGAAAGGCAGCCCATTCTCTTCAAAAGGCAGTAGGATAAAGTATAAAAGACAAAAAGATAGATAAAATAGTTAGGGACAGAGATCTGTCCTGGAGAGGGAGTCGTGAAGGAGAAGTTTCCACAGAGTAGGAAACCCTCTCACAACTGGGTCTGTGGTGAGTTTTGGAATCTCAGAAGGCAATATAACCAGGAGAAATTAAAAAAATAAAATAAACCCACATAATACACGTGTAACCACAACTGTGGAAAAGAGAACTTTCTTGCGAAAGGCCCTAACCTAACAACCTAACAACCTAATATGCTACCTGACCAGCTCACAGAACAAAGGATTGAGTGAATACCAAAGGAGAGCTAGCAGGCAGGAAGAAAGTCAGCCTTGTGACAGCCAGAGCAGGAAGGCAAGAGGCTGCTGCAATCTCAGCTCCAGAGACAGCATCTTCCATCAGACTGTGAGCATCCTCCCAGCTGCCAACAATGTCAACAATTATTGACAACCACCAAGAGTGTTGCAGCCTGAGATAAACTCTCCAGAGGAGACATACAGCACACCTAAGGTGGTGTTCTTGTGGTGCACCAAGGAAACTGAGCAGCCAGGGCTGGGGAGATGACTAAGATGCACAGCTCACCTGGGACAGTGAGCTTACCAAGCACCTGGTCGCCTGAGGTGATCATACCTGGGAAGGACACAAAACGCACACCCAACCCATGGAGACAAAGCTAGAACTGTGTCTGGTGTCTCCTGTGGAGATACAGGTCAGCAGTGGCCTGCTGGGGGGTCTCTGGTTGCAGCAGACCTAGGTATGCAATACGTCCTCTTGGATGAGGTTCCCATTAACCCCACCATAGAACTACCAGAACTTACACAGGACTAGGGAAATAGACTCTTGGAGGGCACAAAGAAAACCTTGTGTGCACCAGGACCTGGGAGAAAAGAGCACTGACCCCACAAGAAACTGATTCAGACATGCCCATGAGTGTTCAGGAGTCTCTGGCAGAGGCATGGGTCAGCAGTGGCCTGCTGCAGGGTTGGAGGCACTGAGTGAAGCAGTGCATGCATGGGACCTTCTGAAGGAGGTCACCATTATCTTTCTTACCTCCACCATAATTTGGTCTAAGGTCAAGCAACAGGGAGGGAACATAACCCCACCCATCAACAGAATATTGGATTAAAGTTTTACTGAACATGGCCACACCCATCAGAACAAGAACCAATTTCCCTCTCAGTCAGTCTCTCCCATCCAGAAGCTTCTATAAGCCTTTTATCCTTATCCATCAGAGGGCAGACAGAATGAAAACCACAATCACAGAAAATAACAGAGAGCTAAATAATTGAAAAGAGTCACTAGGATTCAGAGATTTATGCACATATAGTGTCAGCATTAGTTGCTTATTTGTGTCTGACTCGTTGGGACCACCTGGACTGTAGCCCATCAATCTACTCTGTCCATGGAATTCTCCAGTGGGTTGCCATTCCCTTCTTCAGTGTATTGTCCTGACCCAGGGACTGAACCTGGGTCTTCAACATTACAGGCCAATTCTGTACTATCTGAGCCACCTGGAAAGTCCATATAAAAACTTTTACAAATGTAAATGATAACACACAAGATGAGAAAGAAAGTGCAGACAGTCATGGAAATGCCCAAATGTTTGTGGGTACAGAAGCTAGTGTCCTTCCTTAGTCGCAAGGAACATATGTTGATTGCTGAACCATCAAGAAATATGCGACATATTTCAGCTTCAGAGAGCTCAGGCAAGATTTTACTGAGGTATATTTATATTTCATTGGTCAAGAAGCTACAGAGCCCTGCTGTGTAAGTGGTTGAACCAGGTGCAAATTATCCATCTAAACTCCAGTTGAGTTTCAAATTTTTAACAGTGCTTTTATTCTAAATCATTAGCTAAGATATCTCATCCTAATGTTTTTCAGGGGTAAGTACCAGTTCTCTAGGCATATCTAGGGGAAATTATAGAGCTATGGCTTTCCCAGCTGTAAAACAATTCTATTATTTACCACGCAAGCCAGTTAAGACCTCTCTGGCTTAATATCCCTAGTATTTATATTTTAATATTATAATGATGTCAAGTTTTCCAACATACATTTATGAGAATAAACTTCTATAGTCTGGCTCTAGGTGAGTGATCACACCATCGTGATTATCTGGGTCGTGAAGATCTTTTTTGTACAGTTACTTTCAAAATTTCACCCAAAAAAGTCTAGAAAGATATCTTTATTATAGCTATATTACAAACATGTATATCTGTAGGTCTGATATACCTCATAATAGGTACAGGGCAATAAAGCAAGTAATATGAACAGAAGGACAAGAGCACTTTTTAAGTGTGTGATATTTTGGACTAGAAGGCAGAGACAAGTGAGAGTCACCGTAATGTTGACAAAATCTTACTCACCAGATCTCTCAATACTAGAATAAAAGAGATTGTCATTGAAACTTGACCTGGGTAACTTCCTTTACTAAGTAAATAAGCTTCAGGACTCATTATCCTAAAGATGATGCTAGAAGCAAATATTAATGGAAATTAAGATTTTAGAAAGAGTACCAAAATAACCTATTTCACGTTTAAGGCTCCCAGGTGGCACTAGTGGTAAAGAATCCACCTGCTCTGCAGGAGATGCAAGAGATACGGGTTCCATCCCTGGGTCAGGAAGATCCCTGGAGGAGGAAATGGCAAGCCACTCTAGTATTCTTGCTTGAAAAAGTCCATGGACAGAGGAGTCTAGCGGGCCACAATTCATGGGCTTGCAAAGAGTCAGACACAACACAGCGCCTGAGCACAGCACTGCCAAGGGTCGCCAGTCTTTATTCGTTGGGGCTTCCCAGGCGGCACTAGTGGTAAAGAACCCAGTTGCCAAGGCAGGAGATAGAAGAGACTTGGCTTTGATCCCTGGGTCGGGAAGATGCCCTGGAGGCGGGCATGGCAGCCCACTCCAGTGTTCTCGTCTGGAGAGTCCCATGGGCAGGGGAGTCTGACAGGCTACAGTCCATAGGGTCTCAAAGAGCAGGACACGACTGAAGCGACTTAGCACACACGCACAACGCTGACTTAACTGTCATAGCAAACAGATCCTGGAGCTTCACTGACTGAATGCAGTACAGGTTCATTTCTCTCCCCCATGAGGTCCAGGATAGGTTAGAAGACCCCTTTCCATCATGTATCTACACCCTCTAGAAGACTGCAGTTTCTGCTGAAGGGAAGGAGGGAAGAAGGAGACAGTTTGGCTAACTGCCTTGTCCTTAATGTGACACCCGTCACTTCAGCTCAGTCAGAGACCATAACTGGTCGCACGGCCCCAGCATAATCGCAGAGCAGTTCAGGGAGTACAGGAAGGTGCCTGAAATACTTGGTGCGCGCTGTCTCTGCTGCACCTTTCAGTACTACATCCTTTGTGGACAAGGGTCAGCAAAACCACTTGGTGGCCTAAGGACCTTGTGTGTGCACCCCTGCACACACGCACATGCCTCTCTGTTTTCCAGGGTTTGCCAAAACAAGAAACTCCCACCAGAGACATCGAGCTCTGTCTGAGAGATTGCTGGATAAAAGGGAAGCAGACGGTTTGTGGTACAGAAATGTGCTGTTAGAATTCCTGTTCCCGGCTCCTTGTCCTTCCCCAGGACAGAACTAGGGTGATGGGCTGAGTAGCACACTGTTGGTACTGCTAACAAAATGGGAAGGTAAGGAGGAAGAAGAGCCGGTTTTCCTCCCAGGGAGAAGAGAAGTCTGCGTTTAGACATGAGGGATTTGAAGAAAGAGAAGATGGCATCCTACACACAGATAGAAACTGAGGTCTGCAGCTCAGAAAAGTGCTTAGCATAGAAGTGTCAAGTTTGGAGCCAGAAGCCTGCAGTTGAAGCCATGGGCACAGAAGGAAGTGCCAGCAATTAAGGTTGACACGGAGAGGGAGTGAGGTTGGAGCTCAGAGGATCACGGGGTAGAAGTGAAGGAGCTGTATGACTGTAGGGGCCACAAGGATATCCAGAGAGGTTTGGAAGGAAAAGGAAGACAGAGAGTAGATCTTTCCACCCAGTTTGGAGATGAGAAAGCCCAGGTGTGGGTCGGACTGGGCACTCTGCATCTGAGAACCTTCTGGTGGGTAAGGGACCCACAAGGCGGAGTCGTCCACCTGCTCGTGCTTATGACCTTGTTTCTGCTGCTTTTGCCTTGACTGGCTTGTCAGCTGCCCCAGCCTCTCTGCTACTCCTAGAACACCCTCGTCTGCACCTGTTGTTGCTTTCGCCTGAAACTTTGTTCTTTCCAGGATATATGCTTGTTGACCCTGTTTTCCTGCCGATCACTGCTCCGTTTTCTCCTGACCCAAGAGGCTCACTCTGACCACCCTTTGTAAAGGAGTGACTCCAGCCCTCAGGGTGTTTACTCTGCCCTTTTTCTCCACTGTGCTGACCACCCTCTGACGTATGGTGTCTTTACTTGTTTTAATTGTCTGTTGTGACTCTCCCCGGCCTCGCCCCCAGACCACAGGCTCACGAGGGCAGGAATGTTTTCAGTTTTTCTGTTTGCTCTTTCTAGAAAAAAGCCTGATTGATAATGGGGGTTCAGTAATTGTTGAATAAATGAATGGATAGAAAAATGGTCCTTTGTGGTCACCTATATTCTGTCTTTTCCTTTTTTTACTAAAATACAGTTGCGTTCTCTAGTATTGTGTTAGTTTCATGTGTACAACAGTCATTCAGCTGTATATGTGTATATATTTGTATATATAATTTTTCAGATTATTTTCCTTTATAGGTTATAATAAGATATTGAATATAGTTCCATGTGCCATACAATGCATCTTTGTTGCTTATCCATTTTGTGTATAGTAGTTTGGATCTATTAATCCCAAATTCCTAATTTAGCTTTCTCTCCTACCTTCCCCTCTGGTAACCATAAACTTATTTTCTATGTCTGTGTCTGTTTCTATATTATATAGATTTGTTTGCATTATTTTTTAGATTTCACATATAAGTGATATCATGTAATATTTGTCTTTATTACATGTATATTTCATTTTTAATGAGAATATTTTAACACTTCCAAGAAAAGGACATATGGTAATTCTCAATTTATATAAATTTAGCTTCAGGAGTCATTATTTTTGTCATTCTGTCTCACTGAACACTTGGGAGCACTGTTGGGGACCGCTTCACCACGCCATCTGAATACTCTTAGATCTGTTATTCCTTGCTGGGTATTATTTTGTGTTGTTCATAGGAAATAAATTACTTCAAGCTGATTTAAGGAAATAAGAATATTTGCTTACTTCCTATTTTTAAAGGAAACAGAAATATAGCTTATGTGCTTCTTTTTGTCAAAATATACAATTACAGTACTTTTTATGCACCATTTTGACTCACTTGTTTTTCACGTATTCATTCCATAATGTTTTTAAAGCAGATTTTTAAGATGAGAGGGATATTTGCTGGTGCTTTGTTATCTTTAGTATCATTAAATTTAATTTCAGAGTCAGGTTGCTTCAGTAACTGCTAAGTTCTAAATTTCCAATTTCCAGATTTAGCACGTTTTCATAAAAGGTTCACTGTTAGTATTTTTGTATTTTTCTCCTTTTTTTTATTAGTTGTTTTGAGGAAGTAAAACAGTTTTGTGTTCCTTCATTAGAAAGACATCATTTTAAGTTATTTTAAGTCTTTGAAAAGACCACTTTACCACAGGGAATCAGAGCAGTGGACAGGAAAAGGCTTTAAAACCCGTATTAAGCTCAGAATGAAATTGTAATCAGACAACCAATTATTCAATTTTCTTCATGATGCACTTTCTAAATGTCAGTGCAGTAACTTGGAGAGAGAAAAATAGTAAGAGTATGAAATGTATTGACACCTATAAAAAGGAAGACAGTCCCCTGTTTCAGTATTCATCAAATAAGCATGTTTGGGCAAAGGCATTTTACTGGACTTTCCTAGGTGTTTAATTCTTACCAACACATAACAGAATTTTTCTTTCTTTGACCACCAGTACTTAAAATATTAGTTTAAAAAAAGCCGGGAGCATTATTTATTTCTAAATAAAATTTTATATAGAAGCAACCATTTTACAAGCACAATTAACATCTGACAGTGAAAGCCTAATCCTTCGTTATTCCTAACCCGTTTCTTTAAATATCAAAAGATTCGTGTAATCAACAAATGGCTAGGTGATTTAAAGTTGTTTTTAAATACCGTGAACACTTGTCATTGCTTGATCAAAAGATAATCTTTGTTCATAGCTTGTATGGAAGTGGAACCTCGGATTCCAGATAGTTCCAGTGGTGAGCCTGAAACAGGAGTCTCAGTCACTGACGGGAGGAGTGATTCTTAGGTCTGTCCCATGTTACAGTACATGTCTGTCGCAGCCAAAGGGGCAATACAGTCTCCTGGTAGCTGTAATGACTACTGTGCATTCACACATTGCCTGTTTGTGGTGATATTTAAATAAACACTATAATGTATATATAAACACACACACATAATTATAGATATTGGTACATGAATCTCAATTCCTTCTTTGAAAAGCATTTCTGCCCTCTTGCTTGTTACTGTCAAAATGTAGATTACTTTGAGGATGTATTACTAATAATATTTCATATTGATGTGTCTAAATTTTTACAGCTATCGCTGGGTTATGTAACCCTCAATATACCACATACTAGTCAAAGTAAATGATTCAGAAATTTAGACTTAAGATAATCCAAATCTCTTGGGATGTAATTCCTTAATCTATTTGAAATACAATTCAAGTTTTATTTTACAAGTAACTAGGATATAATTACAAGCCCATACATCTCAATGAATACATCTCAACTAATAAAATGAGAAGTTTTTTTGGTTTCTTCATTAAGGGCTTGCATAAAATCAGGAGCCTACTTATCACATAGAAACAGAGAAAACATACAGCACTGTAGAAAAGTCAGTTTAGCATTACAGAGATTGCTGCAGCCCAACAGCTCTTTATCTGTACTAGTGTATGAAGGCACCCCTCGCAGGGCGTCAATTTTCACAGCCATTTGGTAGATTAGAAAGCAATTGTAAACAGTGTAAAACCCACATTAACTCCTGTCAACATCCTGCTTTTTTTTTACTCAGTTATGGATTTGTTTGAAATAACAGTGAGATCTAAAATGACTGCATCTACATCACAGATTGTATTATAAATATGAATGAACCCATTGTAGCAGGATATGTAGCACGGCATGGCAGGCGTTTGTCCTTCCTGTCGTAGGAACAGGTTTATGACATCAGGGAACATGGCACTGTCTCTAAGAAATGACTCCACATCTCAAATGGTAATCATGTCAACTGACAGGTTTTCAGAGTGCCCCAAATTTTATATTCTATTATTACACCATTGATAACCATCTGTTGTTTAATGTTTAAAAATCAGTCCATCTGATATGAAATCCAATGAGCTATTTCTGAAAAGTGGTTATTAATTAAATAATGTGCCATTTTGATTTCAGTAGATTATCTTGATTGACTTCTAGCTAAAAGCCTAAGATCAAGTAACCATTTCATCTGAACAGGCACTGGTGAATGGGACTAGGTACAGCTAACACAGAATTTCTTTTGGTTTTTTTTTTTTAGAGCTTCCATTTTACTTTATTTTACTTTACAGTACTCTATTGGTTTTGGCATACACTGACATGAATCTGCCACGGGTGTACACGAACTCCCAAACATGAAAGAGAAAAGTTGCCACACCCTTACCTTTCAAGCTTCAGTAAGGATTTATTTAGTTAACTGCTGCTTTCTTCCATTTGTACCTCAGTCTCTGATTTTTATTTTGGTTCTAAAGATAACCACTCTGAGAGGTTTTGGTGGTGGAACAAGGAATTGTTTTAAGTCATTTTTTTTTTCTTACTATTAGATTAGAAGAAAGTGTACCAGTGCATATCTTTTTAATTGCTTGATTCAGCTTGAATTGTCATTCTTTTTTTAGATAAGGGTCATTTTATCCAACTACTTAATGTCCTTTTGTTAGCATACTCTTACTTTGGTAAAAGTTGAGTACTAACTTCTTAAGTACAACTTTTAGTCTTCAGAAAGAGTAAATGCATGTTTTAGTATCAGAACCTTGAATCCAATTGGGTTTTGACAGTTCACTTAGTAGAAGATCCTTTTCACCTGCTTGCTGACCTCTCTTTGTTAGGAACTTTGCCGTTCACTTTTCTGATGCTTAGGAGGACAGGCAGTGGGCACTGATAGAGCTATTTGTTTCATGACTTTCACATGAGAAGTACCATATTTAATGCTTTACATACCTTCAATTATCTCATTTAACAATTCTCCTTTTAACTGGTAAATATTTGAAGTGGAAATTATTTGAACATATTGAACAGTGGGTTATTTCCAAATACATAGTTTAATTGCAAATACAAGTCCCAAGAGATAATAGGTTAATATTACTCCCCCTGACCTTTTTCATCCTAACTCTAGCCATCACCGGGGTTCTAGAGCCAAGAAAGATGAGGAAAGCCCCACTGTGCTCATCTCTAAGAGAGAGACATCCATGCTTGTGTCAAGTAAATATCAGCACCCAGCAGTATTTACTGCTCACCCCCTTTGCCTGTAAATGGAGCTGGCCACATTATGTGTGTGCATACTCAGTCGTGTCTGCCCTTTGTGACCCCACGGATTGTACCCCACCAGGCTCATCTGTCCATGGGATTTTCCAGGCAAGAATATTGGAGTGGGTTGTCCTTTCCTTCTCCAGGGGATCTTCCCGACCCAGGGATCGAACCCATGGCTCCTGCATGAGCAGCCAGATTCTGTACCATGTGCCGCCTGGGAGGCTACATTATAGCTCCAGCAATCCTGTTCTTCAAGTTGAGACATAAGGCACGATGAAGCCTAACTAGAAACCTACAAAATATATCCATTAGAAGCTGTGGCAGTGATTCAACGTTAGAAAGATGATCAGTATGTTCATTTTTATCAACTGTAGCACTTTATGATGCTTATGGAAATATTCTTGGTAAATTATTCAATCAAATAAATTTTACATGAAGGTTTTACTAACAAGTCTAAAAAATTATTTTCAACTAAATTCAGTCAGACAGATGGATTTTGTTCTCCAGGTGGTTGCGTATTTTTTTGCTTGATAACCTATTTGGCAGCACTCTTTTGAACCTGTGAATATTTATATTTCAGGGCCCTCTCAATAATTAAGAAATCCTCATTCAGTACCAGATGTTTCAGATGACTAAACAACTTTGTTTTATTCTATAACTGTATTTTTTTATTCTCTGTTTTTGTTTTTGTTTTTAATAACATTTCCCTAAGAATTGGGAACAAAGCAAGTATATACTAAAGTCTTCTGTTCACCAAGAAGCTATGTTAAGGCTAATTTCCTTTATTAAGTAGAAATGTGGCATCCCAAGAGCATTATTTATTGTAACAATCTGGTATTTTAGAAGCTATCAAAATTAGTTGGTTTATAATGTTTATAATGTTTTCAGCTCTTAGGTTGTTAAAGTACCCAACTAAGAAACAAATTTAACCTTAGAAACTATGAAAATGTGCTTTCCTCCAATGAATTATGTAACTTGTTGATTTAGAGCTTTACATTTTTCAGTTAGGAATTGTGCTACAAATGAAAAATGACATGTCTTCCTTTCTAGTAAGCTAGACCAAAATAAAAATGTGTCAACCTCATAATCTTATTCCTGGAATAAAAACTCTGACCCAAGAAGAGATTCTTAATTCTTACAGCAAATAAATCTTCAGTGTCCTCTAGAGGTTGGTGGTCATGCACAATTCTCTGAGTGTTTTGCCAGTCTCTGATTTTGTTTTACTTTGATTAGATCTAGTCAAAGACTTATTTTTCTTAGTATTATTGAGGTTGATTATTGGTTATTAATTTCAAGGCCAAGAAATTTAACAGTGTCTCATATCATGGTAGGCAAATTGAAGGTGGAGTATTTAGCTACTGTGGTTTATAATCCAGAATCACTAAAATAAAACTTATTTGAACAATCACATTTTTCAGGATATTGCTAAAAGGATTTTTCTTTGTGGTGAATTTAGAATGTTGTATGCGAAAAAGATTATCATTTCATGTTTTATTTCAGAAAGTATTTCATTGAAAATTTACTTTTGGCCTTTTAAAAACGAGGATTATAAATATCCTTTAAAATTCAGATAAAAGAAGTCTGTGAGTCTGTTTTGCAAATAGGCTCATTTGTATCATTTTTTAGGTCCCACGTATAAGTGACATCATACATTTGTCCATCTCTGACTTAGCTCACTCAGTATGATAATCTCTAGGTCCCTGCATATTGCTGCAAATGGCACTGTGTCATTCTTTTTTATGACTGAGCAGTATTCCACTGTACATATGTGCCACATCCTCTTTATCGTTTCCTCTGTCAATGGGTCTTTAGGTAGCTTCCATGTCTTGGCTATTGTAAACAGTGCTGCAATGAACATAGGGGTGCACATATCTTAGCAAATTATGGTTTTCTCTAGATAGATGCCCAAGAGTGGGATTCCTGAGTCTCAGATTTCAAAAACAAACTTTGGTTACCAGAGGGTAAGAGTTTGGGGCAGGGATAAATTAAGTATTGGAATTAACATATACACACTATTAATATATATAAAATAGATAATCAATAAGGACTTATTGGATAGCACAGGGAATTGTACTCGANTTTTCTCTAGATAGATGCCCAAGAGTGGGATTCCTGAGTCTCAGATTTCAAAAACAAACTTTGGTTACCAGAGGGTAAGAGTTTGGGGCAGGGATAAATTAAGTATTGGAATTAACATATACACACTATTAATATATATAAAATAGATAATCAATAAGGACTTATTGGATAGCACAGGGAATTGTACTCGATAGTCTATAATAACTTATGGGGAGAAATATCTGAAAAAGAATGGATATATGTATAACTGAATCACTTTGCTGTACACGTGAAACTGACACTGTATTATAAATCAGCTATAGTCCACTCAGTTCAGTTCAGTCACTCAGTCATGTCCGACTCTTTGAGACCCTGTTATCCGCAGCACGCCAGGCCTCCCTGTCCATCACCAACTCCCAGAGTTCACCCAAACCCATGTCCATTGAGTCGGTGACCAGCCATCTCATCCTCTGTCATCCCTTTCTCCTCCTGCCCTTAATCTTTCCCAGCATCAGGATCTTTTCCTGATGTGAGTCAGCTCTTCACATCAGGTGGCCAAAGTGCTGGACATTCAGCTTCAACATCAGTCCTTCCAATGAACACCCAGGACTGATCTCCTTTAGGATGGACTGGGATCTCCTTGCAGTCCAAGGGACTCTCAAGAGTCTTCTCCAACACCACAGTTCAAAAGCATCAATTCTTCTACGCTCAGCTTTCTTCATAGTCCAACTCTCACATCCATACATGACTACTGGAAAATCATAGCCTTGACTAGACGGACCTTTGTTGACAAAGTGATGTCTGTGCTTTTTAATATGCTATCTAGGTTGGTCATAACTTTCCTTCCAAGGAGTAAGCATTGTTTAATTTTGTGCATGAGGTACTCAAATTTGTCATATAATTTTGTAACAATTTCCTTTGTCTTTTTATTTTAAAAACACTATATAGTTTTCATTATTTTGTAGGTATCACATACTTTTTAAATTTTGCATGAACTTTGTTACTTTTCTCTAAGATTGGGAAGTATGCTATTTTTGCTCTGCAATTTGTTTTCATGTTGGATTGCAGTACGAAGATACTAAATATTATATGATGCTACTTAGATTATCGAAAGAGCTCTTGCCTTCAATTGTTTTTACAACTGGGATAGAAGACTTTGCACTGATAACTCTCTTCATTCTTTGAACTCAGGACATATACTATAAAAGCTGAGTTCAGGTAGGTTATCCATTTAAAATATAGTAGTATAGACTAACAAGGACCTACTGTATAGCACAGGGAATTTTACTCTATATTAAGTAACAACTTAAATTGGGAAAAGAACTTGAAAAAGAAGAGATACGTGTATATATATTACTAAATCATTTTACTGTACACCTAAAATTTACGCAACATTGTTAATCTTCTATACTCCAATATAAAATAAAAAGTTAAAACTGAGTTTTATGACAAGGACCATCAGAGAGATGCACATCTCGGCAGGTCACACTCCCACTTAGTGTCTGTCAGTGGCGTCCGGGGGTTCTTAGAGTTCCCAGGCCTTAGATCCCAGGCCTCTCCAGGTCTCAGCTGAGTGACTGAATCACTTGCCTTAGGTCATGCATTCTAACCACAGGAGTCTTCCACACATGGGCTTTATGCAGAGTTTTCTGCCTGGAATGATGTTCTCCCATTAAACCTGCATCACTAAGTCTTTAATTATCTTTCTGGTCTCAAAATATTATTTTCTCACTGAAGCATTCCTATAACTGCCTTGTCTCTGAAACTTAAGTCAGGTCCCCTGTTACACTTTATAATTGCATCCTTTACTTTTCCTTCATTGGATTTACAAGTTATAATTACATATTTGTTGGATTATTTGTTTAATGCCTGCCTCTCCCAACAGAACATAAGTTCTATGATTAAAGAAAGAGTTGGAGTCAGAGGAAAGACTTTATTATATTCAGTATTTCACACTCTTGACAGGTAAATTTGAACAAAATAATTCCCAAGGAGCAACACAGGGCCCGCCAACCATAAAATCCAGGAGAGGCTCTTTGTGTCACAGAGGAGGTGCATAGACTGATTTTCAGAGGCCTCATAGAGGAGGGGCGCTGGTGGTGGGTGGTTTTTATATGGAAAGTGTGTGCACTAACTGTTCATTTGGGACATGTCTCTTGACCACTCTGAGCTTCGGTTTCCTGTGAAAGAAAACCTGAAGTTCTGTGGTTATAATATTGTCAGCCTCAAACAGAAAAGAGTGAGACTTGGACTCTAACTTTCTTTGTTTTCTAGAAAGTCGGTTATAGTTGGGAACCATGCTGAGGATTCCAGACCGCCAAGAGTATAGAGCTTCTTGTTTTGGAGGGATGGGGTGCGATATAGATGGGCTGGAGGAGGGACACAGTTAGAAACTGATAATCTCTTTGGCTCCAAATTTACCATGTTATCAATATTTATCATTTACACCCCTTTTTAGCATCCTGCTCCTAAACCTCAGCCCTCCTTTTGCTCACCAAAATTTTATTGATAAATTCTCAGGATTCAGGAAAATAACTATGAAAACTGACATTCTTTTTTTGGGGGGGGTGGGGAACCACTTTTCTCAAAGCTGTAAGGAATCTGAACCAAGTAAGATAGGAAAAACAAAATTTAATTCCATTTTTATTTACCAAAAGCATAGAACAGAATACTAACAACTATAGCTGGGATATCCTATATTCTGAATTTTATGTGTGGATTTTTAAAACCCTTTTTGACTTGCCTTAGGCTGAATGAAGTCTTAATGAGTACATTGCATAAGCTTCACACTGAAGGGTCAGGATTATTTTTAACTAGTGCTTATAATGGATCAGTGGACTGTGTCCTTTTGTTTATATTACACATGAAAGAAGCATAGTTTACATAGTCCTAAACACTCTCCTTCAACCATCTGCAAATGGATATGTACTTGAATATTAAAAAATTCCTGGTAAACGTAAAATGTGCTTGAGCAGAAACACTTTCCTTTTTGTCTCCTTTCCGTTTCTCTAGCTTTGCTTCCTCTCTTTTAGGTTATTAGTTCTACATGCATTAACCAAAATTGATCTGTGTGCACACTGAAGTATCAGATGAACTTCTATTTTTAATTTCCTGAAGCATATGTTTACAGTGAAATGGTTTCTTATAGTGAAAAAAAAATTGTAATTTTGCTAATGTAAAAGCACATAAGTTTAACAGAAGTAAGCATAAGAAAATTATTAAGATACGCCAACTTTTATTTTACATGCTGATCCTTTATCATATTTCCTAAAACACTAAATATTCATTAGGCAAGCTCTTATCATCTTTGATTTCATATAATTTAGCAAAATATTGGTGAAGTTTAACAATGCAACACACAGAGTTAAAAACAATACTAATGAAATGAGATAAGGAGGCAGAAATCTCCATTCTCCGTGCAGGGCAGGAATCTTTGTAACTTTTTGGATCTTAGTCATCCTCTTTCCTTTGGAAAAGCCAAGAAGATAAGATAGTCCAAGAGGCCCCAAGATGGACCAACTTTGCTCATATACTAATTCTGACCCTTTTGGGGGTTGGGGTGGGGTAACATTCACTTTTGCTGAAAAACTTTTTTCTGTTTTTCTGTTGAAGTATATTGAAGTATAGTTGATGGACATGAACTTGGGCAAACTTCGGGAGATGGTGAGGGACAGGGAGGCCTGGCGTGCTGCAGTCCATGGGGTCGCAGAGTCAGACATGATTGGGCGACTGAGCAACAACACAGTTAATTTACAATGTTGTGTTAATTTCATGTGTACAACAAAGTGATTCATTACGCAGATATATAATCTTCTTTTTCAGATTATTTTCCCTTACAGGTTATTATAAAATATCAAGCATAATTCCCTGAGCTGCTTTCTTATTCCCTTCACACCTTAAGTACAGATTATAGTCTGCATTTCACAGGTTATCATATTTTTTTCCCTCTTGGTATCAAGAAAAAAGATCTTGTTGGTCATCTGTTTTATATAGAATATGCATATTTTAGTCCTGAGCTCCTAATTTATCCCATTCATCCCTCCCCACTTTGGTAACCGTGAGTTTGTTTTCTGTGTCTGTGGGTCTATTTCAGTTTTATATATAAGTTCATTTGTATCATTTTTTTAGAATCCATATTATAAGTGATATCATATGTCTGTCTTTCTGTCTGGCTGACTTCACTCAGAATGATCATCTCTAGGTTCACTTATGTTGCCTCAAATGGCATTGTTTCATTCCTTATTATGCTGAGTAATGTTCCATTCTATAAATGTACAACCTTCAAAATAGGAAAAATTTCCAAGCAGTGCAACCGACAAGGGACTGATCTCCAGAATATACAAACAGCTCACACAACACAGTATCAAAAAAAAAAAACTCTCTCCCTTTTTTTCTTGATGAGTTTTGACAATGTTGATTATCTTTTCAAAGAACTAGTTTTTACTTTCATTGATCTTTTCTATTGATTTCTTCATTTTTTTTTTCATATATTTCTGCTCTGATCTTTCTGATTTCTTTCCTCCTTTGAGACTGTTTGTTTCTCTTTCTTTAGTTATAAGGTTGGTTGTTTATTTGTGATTTTTCTTGTTTTCCTGAGGTAAGGTTCTATTACTGTCAACTTCCCTCTTAGAATGGCTTTTGCTGCATTGCACCAGTGTAGGAGACGTGAAACTTGGGTTCAATCCCTGAGTTGGGAAGATTCCCTGGAGAAGGAAATGGCAACCCACTTCAGTATTCTTGCCTGGAGAATCACTTGGAGAGAGGAGTTCACAGGGTTACAAAGATTCAGACACAACTGAAGCAACTTAGCACACATGGGTTTCGGATCCTTAGGCTTTCATTGTCATTTGTCTCTAATGTTTTTTTATTTCCTCTTTGGTTTCTTTGGTGATCCATTAGCTTTTAGTAGCATATCGTCTAGCCTCCATGTGTTTGTGTTGTTGACAGTTTTTGTGTGTTTTTTTTTCTTGTAGTTGATTTCTAGTCTCAGAGCTTTGTGGTGGGAAAAGATGTTTGATATGATTTCAGTTTTCTTAAATTTACCAAGGTTCACCAGGTGGTACAGAGTGTGATCAGTCCTAGAGAATGGCCCATGTGCACTTGATAAGAATGTGTATTCTGCTGCCTTTGGATGGAGTGTTCTGTAAATATCAATTAAGTTCATCTGGTCTAATGGTTCATTTAAAGCCGGAGTTTCCTTATTTCTATCTGGGCGATCTGTCCATTGCTGTAAGTGGGGTTTAAAGTCGCCCAACATTATTTTGTTACTGTCAAGTTCTCCTTTTATGGAGATTTAGTATTTGCCTTGTATATTAAAATGCTCCTGTGTGTGCATATATATTTACAAGTGTTATATTTTCTTCTTAGATTGATCACTTATTCATTATATGCTATCTTTATTTGTCTTTTGTAAGAGTCTCTGCTTTAAACTCTATATTTTGTCTTCTGTGTTATTGCTGCTCCATATTTCTTTTGATTTCCATTTGCTTAGAATACATTTTTCCATCCCCTCACTTTCTGTCTGTATGTGTCCCTAGATCTGAAGTAGATCTCTTGTAGACAGCATATATATGGGTCTTGTTTTTGTATCCATTCAGCCAGTCTGTGTCTTTTGGTTGGAACACTTAATCTACTTATATTTAAGTAATGACTGAAATATTTGTTCTTAGTGCCATTTTGTTAATTGTTTTGGATTTGTTTTTATAGGCCTTTTGCCCTCTCTTCTACTTTTGTTCTCTTGTGTTTAATAACTAACTTTAGTGTTGTGTTTTTCCTTTTCCTTTTTTATGTGCATATCTGTTGTAGATTTTTACTTAATCTACTTATATTTAAGTAATGACTGAAATATTTGTTCTTAGTGCCATTTTGTTAATTGTTTTGGATTTGTTTTTATAGGCCTTTTGCCCTCTCTTCTACTTTTGTTCTCTTGTGTTTAATAACTAACTTTAGTGTTGTGTTTTTCCTTTTCCTTTTTTATGTGCATATCTGTTGTAGATTTTTGGTTTACAGTTACTGTAAGATTTTGATATAGCAGTCTATATATAAACAAGATTGGTTAAGTTGCTGTCTTTTAATTTCAAACACACTTCCAATATCCTGCATTTGTGTTCTCCTCCTCTTATAATTCCTGTTTTGATATCATGTTTGCGTGGAGATGATTTCCTACCTTTACTGTAAGTTTGGGCCTCCCCAGTGGTTCAGTGGTTTAAAAAAAAAAAAAAAATCTGCCTGCAACGCAAGAGACACAGGAGACATGGGCTTGAGTCCTGGGTTGGGAAGATCCTGTGAAAGAGGGCATGGCAACCCACTCCAGTGTTCTTGCCCAGGGAATTCGATGGACAGAGGAGCCTGGTGCACTGCAGTCCATGGTTTTGCAGATAACTGGACAAAACTGAAGCAACTGAGCTCACACTGTATATTTACCTTTACCACTGAGCTTTTCCATTTATAATTTTCTTGTTTCTAGTTGTAGCCTTTTCTTTACTGCTTAGAGAAGTTCCTTTAGCTTTTGTTGCAAAGATTTTTCAGCATCTGCAAGTTGATCAACCACATCAACAAACTAAAGAATAAAACTGTATCATCATCTCAATAGATGCAGAAAGAGCTTTTGACAAAATTCAACCTCCATTTATGATTAAAAAAAGAAAAACTTTCCAGAAAGTAGGCAGAGAAGGAACATACCTCCATGTAGTAATGCAAGGTATGACAAACCGTAGGCTAGTATCACACTCAGTGGTGAAAAGATGAAAGTGTTTGCTCTGAGGTCAGGAACAAGGCAAGGATTCCAATCTCGTCACTTTTATTCAGCATAATTTTGAAAGTCCTAGCTACAGCAGTCATAGAAGAAAAAGAAGTAAAAGGAATGCAGTTGGAAGAGAAGAAGTAAAACTGTCACTGTTGGACTTCTCTGGTGGCCCAGTGGTTAAGAATCTGCCTTCCCAATGCAGGAGACATGGGTTTGATTCCCGGTCCTGGAAGATCCCATATGTTCCGGGACAGCTAAGCCTATGTGCCACAACGGCTGAGCCTGAGTGCCATAGCTACTGAAACCCACTTGCCTAAAGCCCACACACCATGCTCTGCAACAAGAGAAACCACTGCAGTGAAAATCCTGCCGCCACAGCAGAGAGTCACCCCCAGTCTCCACAGCTGGAGAAAGCCTGTGCACAGCAACGAAGACCCAGTGCAGCCAAAACTAAAATAAGTAAGTAAGATGTAGATGACATGGTGCTGTCCATAGAAACTCCTAACCATGCTATCAGAAAGCTACGAGAACTTAACAATGAATTTGGTAAAGTTGTCGGATACAAAATTAATACCCAGAAATCTGTTGCATTTCTGTACACTAACAATGAAAAATCAGAAAGAGAAATTAAGGAAACAATCCCCTTTACCATCACATCATAAAGAATAAAATACATCAGAGTAAACCTACCTAAGAAGACAAAAACCTGTATTGTAAGATGCTAGAAGAACTCAAAGATGATGCAAAGAGGTGAAAAGATACACCATGTTCTTGGATTAGAAGAATCAATATTTTCAAAATGGCTATACTAGCAAAGCAAACTACAGATTCAATAGAATCCCTTTTGAATTACCAATGGCATTTTTCACAGAACTAGAACAAGATATCCTAAAACGTGTATGGAACACAAAATACCGACCACAAATAACCAAAGAAATCTTGAGAAAGAAAAATGGAGCTGGAGGAATTAGGTTCCTGACTTCAAACTATACTACAAAGCTATAGTCATCAAAAC
>SJYX01020505.1:82986-100443 GCA_006410675.1 Oreotragus oreotragus | reverse complement strand
TGTGCCACAACGGCTGAGCCTGAGTGCCATAGCTACTGAAACCCACTTGCCTAAAGCCCACACACCATGCTCTGCAACAAGAGAAACCACTGCAGTGAGTATCCTGCCGCCACAGCAGAGAGTCACCCCCAGTCTCTGCAGCTGGAGAAAGCCTGTGCACAGCAATGAAGACCCAGTGCAGCCAAAACTAAAATAAGTAAGTAAGATGTAGATGACATGGTGCTGTCCATAGAAACTCCTAACCATGCTATCAGAAAGCTACGAGAACTTAACAATGAATTTGGTAAAGTTGTCGGATACAAAATTAATACCCAGAAATCTGTTGCATTTCTGTACACTAACAATGAAAAATCAGAAAGAGAAATTAAGGAAACAATCCCCTTTACCATCACATCATAAAGAATAAAATACATCAGAGTAAACCTACCTAAGAAGACAAAAACCTGTATTGTAAGATGCTAGAAGAACTCAAAGATGATGCAAAGAGGTGAAAAGATACACCATGTTCTTGGATTAGAAGAATCAATATTTTCAAAATGGCTATACTAGCAAAGCAAACTACAGATTCAATAGAATCCCTTTTGAATTACCAATGGCATTTTTCACAGAACTAGAACAAGATATCCTAAAACGTGTATGGAACACAAAATACCGACCACAAATAACCAAAGAAATCTTGAGAAAGAAAAATGAAGCTGGAGGAATTAGGTTCCTGACTTCAAACTATACTACAAAGCTATAGTCATCAAAACAGTGTGGTACTGGCACAAAAACAGAAATATAATTCAATGGAACAGGAGAGAAAGCCNAAATAACCAAAGAAATCTTGAGAAAGAAAAATGAAGCTGGAGGAATTAGGTTCCTGACTTCAAACTATACTACAAAGCTATAGTCATCAAAACAGTGTGGTACTGGCACAAAAACAGAAATATAATTCAATGGAACAGGAGAGAAAGCCTATAAATACATCCGCGTACCTTTAGTCAATCTACAACAAAGAAGGCAAGACTAAACAATGAAGGAAAGACAGTCTCTTCAGTAAATGGTGCTGGAAAAACTGGACAGCTACCTGTAAGAAAAAATGAAATTAGAACATTCCTTAATACCATACACAAAAATAAACTCAGAGTAAATATCTAAATGTAAGACCGAATACTATAAAACTCTTAGAAGAAAAGATGGGCAGAACACTCTTTGACATAAATCACAGCAATATGTTTTTCAAGCCATCTACTAGAGTAATGGAAATAAAAACAAAAATAGACAGGACCTAATCAAACTTACAAGCTTTTGTACAGCAAAGGAAACCATAAACAAAAAAAACAGCTCACAGACTTGGAGAAAATATTTGCAAATGATGCAGAATTAGTCTCCCAAATTTACAAATAACTCATGCAACTCAATATAAAACACACACACACACAATCAAAAAATAGAATACCTAAATAGACATTTCTCCAGAAAAGACATTCAGATGGTCAAGAGGTACATGAAAAGAATGCCACTCAATATTGCTAATTATTAGAGAAATACAAATCAAAATGGCAATGAAATATTACCTTGCACCAGTCAGAATGACCATCATCAGAAAATCTACAAACAATAAATGCTAGAGAGGAAGTGGAGAAAAGGGAATCCTCCTACACTGTAATGTAAATTGGTACAGCCACTATGGAGAACAGTGGTATGGAGGTTCCTTACAAAACTAAAACTAAATCTACTATAGGATCCAGCAGTCCTCCTCCTAGGAGAAGGTGCTGGCACCCCACTCCAGTATTCTTGCCTGGAAAATCCCATGGACAGAGGAGCCTGGTAGGCTATAGTCCATGGGGTTGCTAAGAGTCGGACTCAACTGAGCAACTTCACTTTCGTTTTTCACTTTCATGCATTGGAGAAAGCAATGGCAACCCACTCCAGTCTTCTTGCCTGGAGAATCCCAGGGACGGGGGAACCTGGTGGGCTGCTGTCTGTGGGGAAGCACAGAGTCGGACACGACTGAAGCGACTTACCAGTCCTCCTCCTGAGTGCCTTGAGAGCCTCAAGGTTTAGGACCTTCTTTTTCGCCTTTGCACTCCCAGCGCCAGCACCATGACTGGTAAGTGTATAGTAGGCAATCTGTTACCTTTCTTCAATGCATGAATTAAGTAACCAATTATATGAAATGTCCAGGTACAGTCTTCTACTTTGAAACCAGTTGTATTCCCAAAGTTAATTTTTAAACCAGCTGTTTTGAAACCAGCAAAGCAATTTCCCACAGAAACAATGTTATAAATGTTACAAATGATGGGTACCTTCCCAGGCTAGCCCTCAAGAGTCTGTTTAACCCATAATATAGCTGAAACGCCATGCAGTTGTAATGAAAAATAGCAGAAAGCAACACTGGTAAAAATGTGCCTTATTTTCATTACAGTAAGTAAATAAATTCCTCTTCTATGTAGAATTGCAATACAGGGGAAATTGTATCAATGGGCAAATGTAATGTGTCCCAGCAACAAGAACTGCATGTAGGCCAAGCTTCTTTCACTAACTTGCCTAGTAAGTCGTTTGGCCCAAGTTTCTACATCTGTTTCCTCCAAGCTTGGTATTTCTTGCCTGCTCCCTGAAGAAAGAGCAGAGTATAAGCACACATTGAAACTTACAGGGAGAACACTGCATTGTGTATCATGGAATAAAGTACCTACAGACAAATGAAATTAAACTGAATTATAAACATTTAATGGAGTAAGATCTAGGGTTTAAACCTCATTTGGCCTGCCTCCAAAGCTGGGAGCTGTTTAACCATCATGTTACCCTCCTTTCATAATGGGTTCTAGGATCAATGAGTCAATCTTCCTGGGCCTTAGTTTCCTCTTGGGCAAAATGCCATTGGAGTTGATAACGTTCCAGTTCTCAATGTCTATACTTAATACTGTCTGGAAAGAGTGGTTACTTTGGTGGGATTAAAAATGTCCTGAAGGCTAATAAATATGGTCTGAGTTTCTTCAGTTTTCTCTTTCTGTGATGAGTTTGCTCCAAGCCCCACTTGCAGAAGAAAATTGCAACCCTCTCCACTACTTTTGCCTGGAGAATCCCATGGACAGAGGAGCCTGGTGGGCTACAGTCTATGGGGCCACAAAGTATTGGACGTAACTAAGCGACTCACACAAGCCCCCCTTGCATACTTTATATCTTTACTGCTTTATACAGTTGTTTCCTTTGTCTGCTGAGCAGGCCTACCTTAAAATCAACATGTTCCCCAACTTCGGCTGTCAAAATCTACATAGGAGTGAACTTCTGTCACGTAGCCGTCTCCACCCACACTTACAGAAGAGCTCTCTTCTTGTTCCTTCCCCAGGATTCTGTTCCTTCCCAGGAAGAGGGAAGTTTCTCCATTGACTCCGAAGCACCAGATAATGTGCTGCTAGCTGTCTGATCCACTTTCTCCTCTATCAGCAGCCATCTGTCTGTGATGACTACTCCGTTGTTTTTTTATTTTAGTGCAACCCCTTTTAGCGCCTTCGTCTGTTTTTACCATGCCACCTGTGCTTCCCGCTTCCCCAGTTCATTCATTCCCTCCTTGTGTGGGTGCCAGAGGGCACAGAGTGCGATGGATCAGCGGGGGCTTCTCTCCGACCGGCTGAATGCCTCTTTCCTCCATCTATTCAAACCCTCTTAATTGGCTGCCCTGTATTTAAACTTCCTAGAATATTTGTGTCCTTTGAAGAGACTTTGCTGGAACAAAAGAAATAAGTTGGTAAATTCTTGAAATCTTTAACTTTCTGGAACAAGAGATTCAAGTTTGTCTCTCACACACTCATTGCTTTCCTTCGGTGCCTGAGAGTCAGCTAATCTGTAACCCCTTCTAGGGAGACAGCTGTTATTGGGTTAGGCGCCATTAGAAGAATGTTTTCTGTGTGTCTTCCCTGACACAATTTGATGTTAAAAAAGTTAGTATTCGATGACCCATGTTATGTTGTCTTGATTGTCTTCATATGTTCATCTACATGAGTGTCACTTGTCCTGAACCTTAAGATCTACTAGATGGGACCTTTGTAATAATTTTTAGTAGACTTCCCCTTAAGAGGGATACCCTGCAAATTGTTTCTGAAGTGTCTTAGTCCCGTTATTACTGCAAAGCTCAACTGAGTCCCTGCCAGTGTGAAGCCTGCCTTCACTTAAACTGTCTTCAGGAAGACCTCACTCCTCTGAAATCCCAGGGCGTTTGTTGTGTGCACAACTCGTCTGGTACTTGCCTAAGACTAAAAAGTGAGCCAGATAAGCACTTCTTTTGTCCATGATCCCTTTCAGACCAGCAGCAGTACCTCCAGCTTCTTGGCGGTATGTAACTCTATAGCTCATACATTTGGGTGCACAAAAAAGATTCATTAATTCATTATCCAATTACATATTGGCTTATTTGTGAAGCTGAAATTTTCAGTGGATCCATGTTTTGACCTTTTCAGTTATTAGTGGTTTTTTGGTCTGTTTTCAACTACTCAGTTGCATTTTTACCATCAATAGGTTATGTCTATAAATAGAGGTCTAGAGACATTTCTAATGTATTTAGGAAGAAGTTCAGCTTTTGAAATTGCAGATGAATGTTGTGGTAGTGATTAACTGAAGCAAACATATTTTTAAGCAGTTTATCTGGCTGAGGGAAAAAACGACAATAGAGGCATCCCTTGTGACTAGAGTTGCAATGACTTCCTTCAAAAATAGTCATTTTAAAGTATTTTGTTTCCTTTTCCCTTAATCTCTCATATTATGAATAATATTTAGATGAACTCCCAAAGCAACTGGGGAAAGAAAATCTATGCTGTTGATTTTGGATAAAATATGAGACATTTACTTTTGTGAATTTTAATCTCAGAAGATTTGAACACAGTGTTTTGTTCTCTGGGCTTCTGGGTCACTCAAAGATTTAAATTTAAATCTTTGGTTTTAATCACTAGAAAGACCACTGAAACAGACCTAAGTATGACAGTTTTAGTTAATAATATCTATAGAAGCTCATTAGCCTTTTAATTATCATTTTGGTAACTCCCAGATGGGTAATGTCTTATCTTTCTATAGGCATTTTATAGAATAATCATCCTAATGTTACACTGCATTGTAGTTCATTATTTCTGTGAGCTTTAAGTTTTACTTGTATTTGCTTAGCAACCAAGTTAATTGTTCAAAAATTATTATTCTAATTAATTATGCTGAATCCTTTAGATACATCATTTCAAAGGACTGAGATGTCAGATTTTGTCCTTTTCGTAAAAAGAGTTAAAACTCTACTTCTTATAGTTTTGACCTTATAAAATTCTTTCTCCAGATTTCAAAACCTTATTATCTCAAAGTACATTAACAGATCTGAAAATTCATGTGTTCTTTTAAAATATATACTTGTTGAGGACATATATTAGATGAAAAGTTTCATCAGCTGTAATTTCCTTTAAAAATTTTTTTATTTTTTATCCAAACTAAGTTACTTCTCTCTGGTTTAAAAATGTTGGCTGATTGTTAGACTTGGATGAATTTCACTGTAAATTTCTGTTCGATGTGACTTGAGTACCCAGGAGCTGTCAGGATGGCTCAGTGATTTAACGCTGGTGTCCTGCAGCTTTGACTGTAATCAGCAGATGCTGTGGTATTACCATAAATGTTTCCCCAACTGCTTCTGTCAAAAAGAGAAAATTCTTCCTGCCCTGAGTCTGCTGCTTCTGATTAAATTCAGTTTGCCTTCTTTTGCATAATTAATGTCCCATGATGATCTCTAACCTTTTGTTTTTAATATTGCCTTTTGGTCTAGACTCTCTTTATGCAGAGGCTCCACTAAGAGCAGACAAAGAGAAAGGGATGCTGCTTTTACATGAACCCCCAGCGCTCGCATGGCTCTGAAGTTGTTTCCGTTTTATATACAATCACTTGTCAAAGATCATGAAAGGTTCTGGTCTTTGCAGTGTTTTCCATTGTTGTGCCACGCTCTGTTCTGCTTCTGAGAGCTGTTTCTGCAATGCTTTGGTGCACATGGTTTTGCCTGAGGGTGTGTGATGGGATCTGCTTTAGAATGTGCTCACCTGGGTGTATTAACTGTGATAAACCTCTGGCACCAACCAGGCAAAAGCCTTCCTGGTCTACAAAACTTTCTGTACCTCTGGCCCAAAGTTTATCAGACACTGTATTTGGTGCAACAAAGGAAATGTCTACAAAATACGTTCAAAGTGAATTCCCTGTTTTGTCAATGAAAGCATCCTTTACATTATTTCAATGGGAAAAAAGATCCTTGAATTTATTAAATATCAGCAATTTTTCTCTGAAGAGCCCAAAGTGCTTCATCATTTTCCTGTTTATTCTATTAGAACCTGTGAGGACGCCTGCTGGCAACCACCTGTGACTTTCTTTTTCAAGTAGAACATCGATGTGTCTAGACAGTGTTAGGTGAAAGACCAGAATACCAAAAAAGTATCTAACGGTCTTTTTAATGGTGAAGCGCTACCGGGCAGGGTTCCTGGACCCGAACGAGGTTCCCAGACCCGAACGAGGCAGATCGAGGAAGTCCGTGCCCGGACTGTGTTGAGGGTGGTTTTTATACGTTCATTGCGAGGGATGGTCAGGCTAGATGGACGGAGGTTCGGATAGGTCGCCAGGCCGAGGCGTCACGGGCTGACAGGTCCTTCTCCGTGGCTGGGGTTGGGTGGCTCTAGCTGGCAAAGTGTGCTGTTGTTGGTCCCCGGGATCTGGGAGGCTCCTTCCATTAGGGACTTCCCCCACCGGCGGGAGAGAGGGGAGGGGCGGCCCATCATGGCCCCCAGGGTCCGGCCTTACATTCTGACCCTTTTGATAGGATAAGGGGCACTGTTATCGCATCTGGCTACTTCCTGCTGAAGTGGGGCATCACTGGGGCTGAGGGTCGTGGCCGGATCCCAGTGACCTTTAGGGGGCCTCAAGGTCTCTGGACAGGAGCTTGGAGTATGCGGCTACCATCAGCATCTGTCCAGTAGCCATCTGGGTCCGCTCCCTGACCCTCTGGAGGATGATCTGAAAAACACAAGGTCTTATCAACAGGATGAGGAACAAGGCTGCGAGGGGTCCGAGAAGTGGGAGAAGCCATGTTGCCCAAGACAACTTTCACCATCCCGAGAAGTCGAAACCGTCTGACTCAGCCTGTCCAAGTCTGATGCTCTCTCTCAGCTCTCGGACCTTGTTCTGAACTATCCCCGAGGTGTTAACGAAAAAAAATAGCAGTCTTCCCTTAGGAACTGACAGGTTCCCCTTTTGCAGCCATTAGCAGGTCTAGGGCCCTTTGATTTGGGGGAGCCACTGCTGCCAGAGAGGCTATCTGGGTCTGTAATGCCATCAGGGAATCCGCCACCTTGATGTCATCAGGGAATCCGCCACCTTGATGCCATCAAGGAATCCGCCACCTTGTCCGGGTCCCGATTGAGGTGTGCGGACAGCTTATAGTAGAAGTGCGTGGCAGATCCCAATCCCCCCGCCCCCGGTCCCAGGGCTGTGAATAAACTTCCTCCGAGGAGCAGGGGAGCTGCAGCTAATGTCCTCCGGCGGCGGCGGGTTGGCTGGATCTGGTCTTCCATTGCCGGAGGGTTTGGAGATAGGGGGTCTTGTCTCGAGCTGTCACAGGCCACTGTGGTTAATGAGGTGTCGTTGGCCAGAACACAAGAGGCATTGGCTGGGAGGTACAGTATCTCAGTGGTCAAGGGCCCCATTGGCAAGGTTACTTCTGTGGCATTTCGAGTGAGATTTTGGGCCTCTAACCATTTCCTGGGGATCGGTTGGGCAAGGAACAGTCGAGATCTAAAAGGAAGACAGAGCCAACGTGAGAGATTTGGTGAGGTTTCAGTCAGAGTCTGATAGGTGTCATTGAGGCTGGTGAAAATTTGGGATGAAAAATGTAGGGGTTTTGAGTGCCTGATGAACCTGGTCTAGGAGTTTGTTGGGCTTATGGTGTGGATCAGAGGCTTCAGTTGCCAGCTTTATGAGGTCCTGTTGGGCCTTACGTTGGACTTGTTCTCGCCTCTGATCTTGGGCCCCCTTCCCGTCTGTCATTCCGTAGTGAGTTTGCATGGTGAAACAGAGATCTTTGCCCCCAGCTTTACAGCAGTTAGAGACTGAGCTTGTTTTGGCAGTCCCAAGGCTCTTGGCCATCCAACACCATTTACCCCCATGGGAGCATGGCTGGGCAGGTGAGACATAACAGTCTCGGTGGACATAAACGTAGGCTGTGAACCCAGTTCCCCAGTGGTCTCGTTTGGTGCAGCCCCAGGGGCAGGGCGTAGGTTGTCCCACCTGTGTTATCATGGTCAGGAGAAATAGTGATAAGAGCATGTTTAGTTATCATATTAGGAGGAGAGTGATAAAAGAGAAGAAGTCAGTTTGAGATTTTGTAAAAAGGAGGAAGGTCCCCTGTAAGTGCAGATCAGAAATTGCCTGAATGAAAGAGTCACAGTCAATAATCGGGGTAGCCAGCCAAAGGTCCTGTAGTAGGGTCAAGATAAAGTCTTTAAGGCAGGCTAGGGTGAGAGATATGGCCAGGTCAGGTCACCCCAAAGGAATAGCACCCCAAGAGTAGTGAACAGATAATAAGGTAAGCAAGGGCCAGGAAAAGTCGAAGTGTGAGCGGCCAGTCCCAGGGGGCCGTGACAGCCAGTCTAATGGGGAAGAGTATGGCCAGAGTTGTGATTGGCAACAGCCACAGCGGATGAGACCAGACAAGCATTGGATGGGGCGTGTCACTCACCGGCGGGAGGCCGGGGTGTCTTAGTAATGGTGATCTTGGTAGGTCCTGAGATTTTAGAGGTATAAGTCTCTAAGGGTTTGGGAGAAGGCAGGCCGTGTAGTGGAGCCCGTTTGAGCCATGTGATGTGGTACCGTGGCTCTTGTCCCCACAGTTTGGCTGCTGTAGGGGTGGTGAGGACGACCATGAAAGGCCCAGTCCACCGGGGTTGAGGTGTCAGCATCTTTAGGAGAACCTGATCTCCTGGTGCCAAAGCGGGGGACAGGATTGCCTAGGCATTGTCTCTGACAGGTTGAGGGAGGACATGGTCAGCATGTTTTCTAAGTAGGGACCTCAGGAGAGTGAAATAGGACAAGTAAGTCTCCAGAAGGGGGCTTGGGGGATCTGGAGGTTAGTCAGCAGATATGGCCTATCATATAGCAGTTCAAAAGGTGTCAAACCCGTCTTGACATGAGGAGTTGCCCGTATGTGGGTCAGGGCTGCTGGCAGGGCATCAACCCAGGAGAGACGAAGTTCTGCCGTTAACCTGGTCAGATGAGCCTTGAGGATGCCGTTAGCACGTTTTATCTTGCCTGATGACTGAGGCCAGCATATACCGGAAGGTCTGATGTCTAGGCATGTGAGTAAAGTCTTATCTGCCAATTCTGTCCCAGCAGGTGTCCCCTCAGCTGGTGAGTTTTTTGTGGCGGCCTGAGTCCTCCTTAAGGAGAGGTCTTGGCACAGATTAGGCAGAGATGATGGACTGCCTGTATGGTAGGTCGGAGGTGTAATGGGGAAAAGAGAGAGCTAAGGAAGGTCAAAAGTGCGTGGGGCCCAATGTGTAAAGAGTCATGGATCTGGGTGATAATGTACATTGTCTGTTTTTTGGGTAGGACTAGTTTGTTGTGGAGCGTGATCTATCCCGAGGGGTGTTTGGAAGCGCCCTTCTGTGAGAGGACGGCCTCCATTTTTGGCCTCTGAGTAGTCAGGTGTAAGGGAGGTACTGAGAAAGAGTATAGGCAGAGGCCCCTGTTATAAGGCTATCTGTCTGGCCATCTGGTCAGCCTTATTGTTGTCTAGGGAAACCGTGTTGTGAGTCGTCTGATGTCCTTTGCAGTGTAGGATGGCTACCTGGGTGGGCTGTGAGATGGCCTCCAGGAACTTGGCGATTAGAGGGGCATTAGAGATGGGTGATTCTTTGGTGATGAGGAATCCCCTCTCTCTTTTTTACATCTGTGTGTAGAGAAGCTGCTGCTGCCAGGGCACGTAGGCAGGGGAACCATCTCCGGGCAGCGGGGTCTAATTGTTTGGAGATAAATGTCACTGGCAGCATTTCAGGGCCCGTAGGCTGTATGAGGGCTCTAAAAATTATGCCCCCTTTTTCATGAGTGTATAGATGATAGGGGAGGTTGGGATTGGGCAGGAGCAGTGGGAAAGAGGACAGCAAAGCTGAGCAGAGGTTGTAGAAAGCCTCCTGGACCTCTGTTTCTGAAGAGAGCGGTCAGTAGGGGTGTCTTTTTTTGGCTGTGTAGAGGGGTTTAGCCAGGGAAGCATAGTTGGGGACCCAGTGCTGGAAGAATCCTGTTAACCCCAAAAAGGACAAGATTTGTTCTACAGTGGAAGGGGGGCAGGGGTCTCAGAGAAGGCTGAGTCTGTCAGTAGTTAGAGCCTTGGTTGTCAGGGTAATCTTTAGACCTAGGTAAGTCACAGAGGTCTGGGTGAGTTGGGCCTTTTGTTGAGATGCTTGGTATCCTTTAGAGCTAAGGAAGTTAAGAATAGTGGTATGTGTCTGAGAGAGAGCTTGTGAGGGGCTGCAGAGCAGGAGGTCATCCACATACTGTAAGAGGACACGAGGGCCAGAGCCTGGCCAAAAAAATGGGGGCTGTCTTAAACCCTTGGGGGAGGACTGTCATGTTAGCTAGGAGGACTGTCAGGTTTCTGGGTCGGTCCATGTGAAAGCAAAGAGGAATTGGCAGTCTGGGTGTAAGGGAATAGTGAAAAAGGCATCTTTGAGGTCTATGNTGGGAGAGGGGTTCATGTTTGGGAATTCATGTACACCTGTGGCGGATTCATGTCAATGTATGCCAAATCCAATACAGTACTGTAAAGTAAAATAAAGTTTAAAAAAAAAAAAAAAGGACATTTGTGTCCTCAGAAAAGAAAAGAAAAAAAAGAAAAAAGACTTCTTTATAATGAAAAGAATTTGTGTCATTCTTCATAAAGAATATAATGTGGAATTTCCCATTTTACACTGTCTGGAACATGTAGACAGTATTCTCTATCTTTAGTCTCTGCTGATTAGGATGAAATGTCCCCTGCATAGCACATCTGGTCTTTCTGAAAAAAAGGACTCTACTTTTGTTGTTCCAAGTTTGAAACAAAAGAGTCACTGACAAGACTGGAAGCTTATGTTTCAACTGTTTTCAAGTGTTTCAGCCCATGGATATATCATGCAGTCAATTAATTTAAGTTATATTGAAGGGACCTGTAAATTCCTCTTTTCTTACTAATTTCTGGAAGCTCTCAGAAACCTTTCTGATTATCACATATATCTGTGGTTCTGTATCTGAGAACTTATTATTATTATAATCAAATTATAAACCTACACATTCCAAAATAAAACATGTGATATGATTTTATTTTATCATAGAGCCTAGAAACTTCTAATAACAGTTACACAATGTAAGTCATTTATGGAGGTAAAGATGTCAAAGGGATTAGTTAATTACTTGGGATCAGAAATCACTAAATATTTCAAAACAAATTTACATTTTACAAGTAAACATACATTAATACCTAAATACATATTCTAGAATTTTCTTTTCATTTTTTGTAGGGAAATGATGACCATTAGTGATGGTCCCAATATCATAACGTATTTTCTGTATTTGGAATGGAAGAACTATTAAGCAAAAACCTAGTCCACTATATGATGAAGACAAGCTTGCAGTAAAACCATATAAGAGTTTGATATTTATTTTTTTTATATTTATATTTTAATGTATTTATTTATTTTTGGTTGCCCTAGTTCTTCATTGAATAACTAAAATTAATCTGAACATATGCCAGACATGTAATAAAAGAGGGAATAGTGAATAGAATTTAAAACATAGAAAGTATTCATTAGTTAAATCTTAGTAATTCTGTCTGGGATTCATTATTTTATCTAAGCCACCCCCACCTTTAAAAATATATATATATGCTTATTGGAACTCAAAACATAGTGTGTTAACCACAAAGTTGTGTCCAACTCTTTGTGAACCCATGGATTGTAGGTCACCAGGTTCTTCTATCCATGGAATTCTCCAGTCAAGAATACTGGAGTGGGTTGTCATTCCCTTCTCCAGGGAATCTTCCTGACCCATGGATCAAAACCAGGACTCTTGCATTGCTGGCAGATTCTGTAAAGTCTGAGCCAGAAGGTAAATTTGGAATTCATAAACTTCCATTTTAATCAACTTTATATTTTAGTTTAGCTTTGTTATTTGAAAGAGGATTTGTTTGAGAAGAAGAAGAATAAAGAAAATAATTTAATTTACAAAAATCACCACTCTAGAAGCTTTCAAAATTACTGGCATTTTATTTTCATGCCATATAGAGTGATGGAAATCTCTTAATAATAAAATATATTCATTTACATTAGTTCCCAATATCAACAAGGCAAAAGTATTTTCAAATCAACTGATGTAAAATTTGTAATAATGCTTTCTTAGTTTTATGGTAGTTCAGTTGTTAAGTCACGTATGACTCTTTGTTGACTCCATGAACTGCAGCACTCCTGGCTTCCCTGCCCTTCACTATCTCCTGGAATTTGCTCAGATTCATGTCCATTGAGTTGGTGATGCCATCTAACTGTCTCAGCCTCTGTTGTCTCTTTCTCCTCCTGTCCTCAATCTTTCCCAGCATCAGGGTATTTTCTAATGAGTCAGTTCTCTACATCAGGTGGCCAAGATATTGGATCTTCGGCTTCAGCAGCAATCCTTCCAATGAATTTTCAGGGTTGATTTTCTTTAGGATTGACTGATTTGATCTCCTTCCTGTCCAAGGGACTCTCAAAAGTCTTCTCCAGAACCATGGTTTGGAAACATCAATTCTTTGACACTCAGCCTTCTTTAAGGTCCAATTCTCACATCTGTACTCTACTACTAGAAAAAACATAGTTTTGGCTATAGGAACCTTTGTAAGAAAAACACTAGGCCATTCAGATATAACCTAAATCAAATCCCTTATGATTATATAGTGGAGGTGATTAATAGATTTAAGGGATTAGATCAGGTAGACAGAGTGTCTGAGGAACAATGGACAGAGGTTTGTAGCATAATCAGTTTGCATTTTTAAATTATTTAATTTTCAAATTATTAATATTTGATTTGAAATACCTTAAATGGGTATTATATTTATAAACTCAGAACTTGATATCTTATGGACTCCATTTTTTAACATATTTAAAAATATTACTTTTAATTTAGTATGACCATTGCAACTGATTTGGGGGAAAATTGATGAATCAGATGCATTTATATTTATTCAGTCCCTGAAAGAGCTCTTTAAAATCTGCTATGGATAGACAAGTGGTGGGATGGTGAATGCATAGAATTGAATTTTTAAATGTAGTGTTGTTGCTGTTGTTGTTTTATCTTATGACAGTGAAACTATTTGCAGACATGCATCAAACCAATCATATATAAAGTGAAGTCCTATATAAAGTGAAGTGTTTTATCTCATTTTATGTAATCATCAATATTTCTGGTAATATCTAGATACAATTCTATTTAATTGAATATTACATTTGTGCAATGATGACTTTGCTTTAATTTTACTTTGATTACTATTTCAAGTTGTAAAGGGGTTTTTGGATTTTACTTCATAGTGAAGGATCTAAATTATCTTTAATAAATCACCACCGTTAAGACTTGTCTCTTCTAGCAACTGTAACTTATATATATTAAATTTAAATTTTAGTAGTTCTACTTCCAGATAAGTGAAATACTAACTGTAAAATACGGTGTTTAATATTCCCAGGCTACCAATAGGCTTTCTTTAAGGCCATTCACTACACACAGATTAAAGAAAGAGCTGCTTAAATATTCCTTTTTTATTTTTCAGTATAGTTGGCATGTAATGTGTTTCTTTCAGATGTACAACATAGTGGTTCAGCATTTAAATATCTTAAATGATCACTACTATAAATCTAATAAATTCTAAAAGGCGTCTATCCCCACATGAAATTACTAAAATATCATTGAACACATTCCTTATGCTCTATATCTCTGTGACATTTATCTTATAACTGGAGGCTTTTTAACCTCTTAATCCCCTTTGCATACTTTGCCACTGCCCCACTCCCTTCCTTTCTGTATCTATGAGTCTGTTTTCATTTTATTTTATCTGTTTGTTTGATTAAGATTTTATATTTCACATGTAAGTGAGATTATGCAATATTTGTCTTTTCTCTCTGTCTGTTTATAGGTAAAAATCCTGTCACAACATTCAGAGATCATGGGGGTTATGACTTTAACGTGTTAACGAGGGAACACATCTCAGCCCATAACACCTCCCAGCTGTAAACAATTTTTTATTGTCATTACTACTACTATTTTCTCTCCAGCCATCCTCCACATCTCTCTAGAAATGACAACCTGTGTGGGACTACACTCCTTGCTCATGGGTAACTTCACTTGGTGTATGTTTTGACACCTTGCACAGACCAGCCTTTTTACATATAAACTTTCCAAACTGTCTGAGCTATAATGTCTCATGCTAGGGTACATTTTGATGTGGATCCCCTCTTTATTCCACTTCAGGTCAGTCCCTTCAACCTGGTGGGCTACAATCTATGGGGTTGTGAGACTTGGACACAACTTAGTGACTAAACCATCACCACCAAATCCTTTTCATTTCCAGCACGCCATCTCAGGGAGTTCTTTGTTTTAATTATTGCCAATAAAATTCAAAGGTTGATGAACAGTAGCCTTGTTGACTCTTGAGTTGCTAAAGTAACTCAAATATGACTGAAAAGTTTTAAGTGAGTTATCAAAGAATTTTAGTTTCCAAGAGGACAATTGTCTGTTTCAAGTCAGATGCATTGGTGTGGAAAAAAAAAAAAAAAGAATTCAAAAACGTTTACCAGATTTTCAGCATAGAGGCTGACAAATGAAGTAGTTGCCCAAGGAAACATTATTCACTGACAGATCAGGTGTTCCTTGTGATTTCTATTCCTCATAAAGTGAGCCTTGGTAGCATGTTTTATTACACACACTTACACTAAAACAACATTGAGTAAATAATTCTTTCTTTCTTTCTTTTTTTTTTTTTTGTCCTTTCATTTTCCAAAAAAGGCATCTTAATTACCAAATTGTCTGGTGCAGCCAGATAAATTTTATTTTTCATTTGTGTCATTATACTATATACTATGGATCCTGAATTTGGAACTAGAAGCAATAAATGGATGAAGTTTTTGTTTCTCTCCTTTTGGCATGGATAAGTATTGACACATTTTGAGGAGCAGTGGTCAATTCTGAAAATGTATACACAGAGACCAAAGTGAGCCCCATCTTCTAGGACCTTTTTCAACTGACTCTAGGGATGAAAGGATACTCAAGAACTAAGAATACTCAAATTTCCATTGAAAATGTGTTAGCACGTAAACAAAACGGTGAAATCTACCTGACCTGTGGACTCCTGAGTATGATATATTTGTTTCATTATTTTAACTTGAAATTTGTATCATTAACTGATACAGGCTATCCTGTCAATATTGCAATCTTCAATAAAACATAGCCATAAGTGAGCAAAACTCACACAACTGATAGAGATGATCAGGAACGTTTAGTACCTTTCTTTGTTTAAAAAAAAAAAAGGAAAAAAAGAAAGAAGACTTTAGAAAAATATTTTTTAGTGTGAAAAATTACACAAACATAAATATGCACAGATACAATAGTATATAATTTTCCAACTATTTATATCTTTTGACATTGCATCGAGTAGCTTTCAATTTTTTTGATACTACACATAGAAATATGTTGTGTGTTCTCTGATGTGTGAATATTTTCAGCTTATACAGTTTATAATATTCATGTATGCCATTCTATGTATGGGCTTCCCTGATGGCAGTTAAGGGTTTGGGAAGATCCACTAGAGAAGGAAATGGCTATCCACTCCAGTATTCTTGCCTGGAGAATTCCATGGACAGAGGAGTCTGGTGTGATACAGTCCATGGGGTTGCAGAGAGTCAGACTCGACTGAGCAACTAGCACTTTCACTTTCACACTGTCATTCCAGTTATAATATGTGAAACTCATTATTTTTATTGTATTAATGGGTCACATTTTTTATATTTATTTGAGTATATGGAGCTTTACATTTTAACAAATAATGCTATTTTGCATAATTTTTTGTGCATCTTCTGGCATAAACATGTGATGTTCTACCGGGGATACACCCCAGCAGAAATAACAGGGGGAAAGCATATGCATATTTTCAACTTGTTTTTCAAAGAGAAATATTGGAATTTTTTCTTTCTTTCTGGGAAAATAATCTATGGTGGCTCAGGTGGTAAAGAATCTGCCCGCAGTGAGGGGCACTTGAGCTTGATCCATGGGTCGAGAATATCCCCTGGAGGAGAGCATGACAATCTCCTCCAGTATTCTTGCCTGGAGAATCCTCATAGACAGCGGAGCTTGGCAGGCTATAATCAATGGAGCCACAAAGAGTTGGCCATTATTGTGCAACTAAGCACACACTGGATTTTTTTTTTTTTCCCTAGGATAATAATCTCTGGGCAGGAATCTTGTGGAGGCAGGCTTATAGTGAAGAACTCATTAAGGGCCTTCTTTTGTACACTTAGGACATCAGATTGAAGGGAAGTATGTATGTATAACACTGCTGTATTTTGTATGGATAAGAAGTTCTGAGGCATGTTGAAGTACATATATATGGTAGCAGTGAAATGACACGACTATTTAAGCCAATTATAACTTTATTACTATACAAATTTTAACCTGCTACAGCTCATAAGCCATGAAAATTATATGGGGCAATTTTTAAATTTAAAGATCCAGGCTTTAGATCCTTTGATTCATTATCATGGCCTTTTATAGGTGACAAAAAATCCCTAAAATATATGTTATGAATATTGCAAGATAACACAGAGTTTTAAATTACTTGACCTTGGTGTCATTTTAAATTATTTGCAAAACTTTTAAGAACATATTTCATATTGTATTGAAATGGAAACTGGGATATATATTTAAGAAGAAAAAGCACAATCTAGAAAACTAGATCTGATGCTAAAAATCGGTATAGTTCAATGCCATTGATCAATGTGTTTCAAGTTCTAAGATTAGAAATAAACACAAAAAGTCCCCTCTATCTCCTCATAAATCTTTTGAATATTGATCTTATGTAAATAATCATAGCAAATTAAACACATTAACTTGTGGCTAAGATTTCATTAACTCTTTTGATTAGAGACTTGCTTGGACTAAATATTTTCATTGCTGTAACATAATATGTTAAAACACATACAATAAAATTAAAATTTGTTAACTCAAACTCCACAAAAACTAGCTAGTCTTTGGAAGGAAACATATCCTCTTCCTAAAGTCAACATTTAACTTGAGAAAATAAGGGCCTAAATCTGACAGATAGAGTGCCTGATGAATTATGGAATGAGGTTAGTGACATTGTACAGGAGACAGGGATCAAGACCTTCCCGATGGAAAGGGAAGATGTGGGGGGGTAGGTGGGAGGGGGGT
>SJYX01020505.1:29690-81125 GCA_006410675.1 Oreotragus oreotragus | reverse complement strand
GAGAAGAGAAACTAAAAAGCCTCTTGATGAAAGTGAAAAAGGAGAGTGAAAAAGTTGGCTTAAAGCTCAACATTCAGAAAACGAAGATCATGGCATCTGGTCCCATCACTTCATGGGAAATAGATGGGGAAACAGTGGAAACTGTGTCAGACTTTATTTTTTGGGGTCAAAAATCACTGCAGATGGTAATTGCAGCCATGAAATTAAAAGATGCTTACTCCTTGGAAGGAAAGTTCTGACCAACCTAGATAGCATATTGAAAAGCAGAGGCATTACTTTGCCGACTAAGATCCATCTAGTCAAGGCTATGGTTTTTCCAGTAGTCATGTATGGATGTGAGAGTTGGACTGTGAAGAAGGCTGAGCACCAAAGAATTGATGCTTTTGAACTGTGGTGTTGGGGAAGACTCTTGAGAGTCCCTTGGACTGCCAGGAGATCCAACCAGTCCATTCTAAAGGAGATCAGCCCTGGGTGTTCTTTACCTCATGCGAAGAGTTAAGTCATTGGAAAATACTCTGATGGTGGGAGGGATTGGGGGAAGGGGGAGAAGGAGACAACGGCGGATAAGATGGCTGGATGGCATCACCGACTGGATGGACATGAGTTTGAGTGAACGCCGGATGATGGTGATGGACAGGGAGGCCTGGCATGCTGCTGTTTTTAAGGGGTTGCAAAGAATCAGACACGACTGAGCGACTGAACTGAGCTGAAATGAATCCCAAACATCTAATACTTTCTTTCCTCACTCTAGAAATTCTTTTTTCTTTTAGCCAAACAAATGGTGATAATACAAATTTAGGGCTGCAGCCTTCAAGGATGGTTCCACTCAGAATATGCTCTTACCATTCCTTTTAGAACATTCAGTGTTGTTTTTCTCAAGACCTTAGTTTTCTTATTATATATTGCTTTTAAAATCCAATTATCAGAATGTAAGTAACCTAAAATTGTTTTTCCTTTGTTTTCATTTTACTATATTCAAAGAAGTTCAGTAATTCTACTTATTCTGAGGGAAAAGAAAATCTTCCCTAGAAGAAGGTTATATACATTGCATGTAACTGTTTCTATTCTGAGAAATAAATTTTCACATTTTATGGTATCTTGTGAAGTGCTATTTATTATGATGATTTAATATATTAAAATCATTCTGTGACTATGTGTTTCCGTGTGCTACTTAGGAATTCTATTTCATTTTCCTCCATTTTAAATATTCACATTTAGGTAATGAACAATAAATTAATATGTGAATTTAGAAATCTAATTTTACTATACTGTATTCATGAGAGAAATAAATTTTCACATTTTATGGTATCTTGTGAAGTGCTATTTATTATGATAATTTAATATATTAAAATCATTCTGTGACTATGTGTTTCCGTGTGCTACTTAGGAATTCTATTTCATTTTCCTCCATTTTAAATATTCACATTTAGGTAATGAACAATAAATTAATATGTGAATTTAGAAATCTAATTTTACTATACTGTATTCATGGTGAGAATCACCATATAGTTCCCTTTATTAAGAAAATTTAGCCTCTTTTCAGTGATTTGCAGTGCCACCGTTCTGTTTCTAGTGTTTTCATATTCTGCAATGTTGATCTATCTTCTGACTCCTCTTCAGTACATCTACACTACATCTTTTCTTCAGAATTTTTTTTGGCATTCTTTGTTGTTTGTCTGACATCTGGATTTTAGATTTATTTTGTTAATTTACTAATCCACACATAGAGAAAACACAGTTTGCACTATTTCCAGGATCCCTTAATTATCAAATAGGAGGTGGTTTAATACAAGTATGAATTTTATGTTTTAGTGAAAACATACATTTTGGGTCCAATACTTTCTTATACTTTTTTACTTTCTTATACTTAAATGCTGTACCTTTGACAAATCACTTAAATTCTTGGAAAATAGTTGTTTTTACCCATTAAAATGAATATAATAATAATCATGCTCCACAGAGCTATTGAAATTAAACATTAAGTTCACAGAAGAATTTTCTACATAATAAATATTTATTAAATGTAATATTAGTTACTAAAGACATATTTACTCCGTGCATTTTATTTTCCAGGCATTCTACTAAGTTCACACTAGAAAAAGAAAAGAAGTTTAATAGTCACCTGCTGACTCAGACAGTAAAGAGTCTGCCTGCAAAGTAGAAGACCTGGGTTTGATCCCTGAGTTGGGAAGATGCCCTGCAGGATAGCATGGCAACCTACTCCATTATTCTTGTCTGGAGAATCTCTGTGAGTAGAAGAGCCTTGCAAGCTACAGTCCATGGAATCACACAAAATCAGACATGAAGGAAGCAACAAAGCAGCAGCAGCAGCATAATGTTTATAGGAGAGCCTAGTGGAATATATGCATATTCATGACCATAAAAACACTTCTCAGGGTTGAACTGTAATTAATTGAAAGAAATACATTAAGAAAAATACATGTGGTAATGCAGTGGGAAAATGATATTTAACTTGAGACTTGGAGACTGACTTTGAGTAAACCAAGAGTAGCTGTGTGTGAGGTATGGCCACAAAGAGATGTGTTACTAAGATCATACCAGAAAGGAGAACAATAAACAAAATCATTGAGCCAAGACAGAATTTGCTGTTTTACTATATACATACCAATAATGAAACAGTTTTCTTAAATTTTATTCTTATATTTTAAATATGTAATTCCCTTTTAACCAGAACAAAAACCACCACTTGAGAATACATTCACTTTACCGAATATTTTCTTTATAACATATCTATCTATCTATTTATCTATCTTACTTTCTAATTCTTTAAACTACTTTAGAGGTTAGATATAAAGTAGTTTAAAGAATTAGAAAGTAAGATAGATAGATAGATAGATAGATAGATATATTATAAAGAAAATATTCAGTAAAGTGAATGTATTCTCAAGTGGTGGTTTTTGTTCTGGTTAAGGTGGCTGCGACCGGCACACTAGATGCAGGCGGCTATGACCAGCACACTAAGTGCAGCCAAGAGGAGCTACCCCATGTCCGAGGTCAGGGGCAGAGGCTTGGAGGACCAAATGCCCGAAGGGCAGCAGCCAAGAGAAGTTACCCCACATCTGAGGTCAGGGGCAGTGGCCGAGAGTACCAGGATGTCACAGTGCAGGAATGGCCGAGAGGAGCTACCCTGCGTCTGAGATCAGGGGCAGCGGTGAGGAGGAACTGCTCCATGTCCAAGGCCGGGGCGGCAGCTGGGAGGAGCCATGCCCCTTCAAAAGCCAGGGGCTGTGGCCGGGAGGAGCCACCCTGCACCCGAGGCCAGGGACTGAGGCCCGGAGGAGCCATACCACCTACAAGGAGCAGTGGCTGCACGGGCACATAAGGGCCTAGAGGAGCTATCCCACGTTGAAGGTCAGAAAGGGTGGCAGTGAGGAGATAACCCTCACCCAAGGTAAGGAGCAGCAGCTGCGCTTTGCTGGAGCAGCCGTGAAGAGATACCCCATGCCCAAGGTAAGAGAAACCCAAGTAAGATGGTAGGTGTTGCAAGAGGGCATCAGAGGGCAGACACACTGAAAAAATACTCACAGAAAACTAGTCAATCTAATCACACTAGGACCACAGCCTTGTCTAACTCAATGAAACTAAGTCATGCCCGTGGGGCCACCCAAGATGGGTACGTCATGGTGGAGAGGTCTGACAGAATGTGGTCCACTGGAGAAGGGAATGGCAAACCACTTCAGTATTCGTGCCTTGAGAATCCCATGAACAGTATGAAAAGGCAAAATGATAGGATACTGAAAGAGGAACTCCCCAAGTCAGTAGGTGCCCCATATACTACTGGAGATCAGTGGAGAAATCACTCCAGAAAGAAAGAAGGGGTGGAGCCAAAGCAAAAACAATAGCCAGCTGTGGATGTGACTGGTGATAGAAGCAAGGTCCGATGCTGTAAAGAACAATATTGCATAGGAACCTGGAATGTCAGGTCCATGAATCAAGGCAAATTGGAAGTGGTCAAACAAGTGGTCCACTGGAGAAGGGAATGGCAAACCACTTCAGTATTCTTGCCTTGAGAACCCCATGAACAGTATGAAAAGGCAAAATGATAGGATACTGAAAGAGGAACTCCCCAAGTCAGTAGGTGCCCCATATACTACTGGAGATCAGTGGAGAAATCACTCCAGAAAGAAAGAAGGGGTGGAGCCAAAGCAAGAACAATAGCCAGCTGTGGATGTGACTGGTGATAGAAGCAAGGTCCGATGCTGTAAAGAACAATATTGCATAGGAACCTGGAATGTAAGGTCCATGAATCAAGGCAAATTGGAAGTGGTCAAACAGGAGACAGTAAGAGTGAACGTCAACATTCTAGGAATCGGCAAACTAAAATGGACTGGAATGGGTGAATTTAAATCAGATGACCATTATATCTACTACCACGGGCAGGAATCTCTTAGAAGAAATGAAGTAACCATCATGGTCAACAAAAGAGTCCAAAATGCAATACTTGGGTGCAATCTCAAAATCAACAAAATGATCTCTGTTCATTTCCAAGGAAAACCATTCAATATCACAGTTATCCAGGTTTATGCCCCAACCATTAATGCTGAAGAACCTGAAGTTGAATGGTTCTGTGAAGACCTATTTGATCTTTTAGAACTAACACCCCAAAAAGATGTCCTTTTCATTACAGGGGACTAGAATGCAAAAGTAGGACATCAAGAAACACCTGGAGTAACAGGCAAATTTGGCCTTGGAGTACAGAATGAAGCAGGGCAAAGGCTAACAGAGTTTTGCCAAGAGAACACACTGGTCATAGAAAACACCCTCTTCCAACAACACAAGAGAAGACTCTACACATGGACATCACCAGATGTGCAACACGGAAATCAGATTGATTATATTCTTTGTAGCCAAAGATGGAGAACCTCTATACAGTCAGCAAAAACAAGACCAGGAGCTGACTGTGGCTCAGATCATGAACTCCTTATTGCCTAATTCAGACTTAAATTGAAAAAGGAGGGGAAAACCACTAGACCATGTAGGTATGACCTAAATCAAATCCATAATGATTATACATTGGAAGTGAGAAATAGATTTAAGGGCCTAGATCTGATAGATAGAGTACCTGATGAACTATGGATGGAGGTTCCTGACATTGTACAGGAGACAGGGATCAAGACCATCCCCATGGAAAAGAAATGCAAAAAAGCAAAATGGCTGTCTGGGGAGGCCTTACAAATAGCTGTAGAAAGGAGAGAAGCAAAAAGCAAAGGAGAAAAGGAAAGATATAAGCATCTGAATGCAGAGTTCCAAAGAATAGCAAGGAGAGATAACAAAGCCTTCCTCAGCAATGAATGCAAAGAAATAGAGGAAAACAACAGAATGGAAAAGACTACAGATCTCTTCAAGAAAACTAGAGATACCAAGGGAACATTTCATTCAAAGATGGGCTCGATAAAAGACAGAAATGGTATGGACCTAACAGAAGCAGAAGATATTAAGAAGAGGTGGCAAGAATACAGAGAAAAACTGTACAAAAAAGATCTTCATGACCCAGATAATCACAATGGTGTGATCACTCACCTAGAGCCAGACATCCTGGAATGTGAAGTCAAGTGGGCCTTAGAAAGCATAACTATGAACAAAGCTAGTGGAGGTAATGGAATTCCAGTTCTGTTGTTTCAAATCCTGGAAGATGATACTGTGAAAGTGCTGCACTCAATATGCCAACAAATTTGGAAAACTCAGCAGTGGCCACAGGACTGGAAAAGATCAGTTTTCATTCCAATCTCAAAGAAAAGCAAGGCCAAAGAAGGTACAAACTACCGCACGATTGCACTCATCTCACACGCTAGTAAATTAATGCTCAAAATTCTCCAAGTCAGGCTTCAGCAATACATGAATCATGAACTCCCAGATGTTTAAGCTGGTTTTAGGAAAGGCAGAGGAACCAGACATCAAATTGCCAACATCCGCTGGATCATCGACAAAGCATTAGAATTCCAGAAAAACATCTATTTCTTCTTTATTGACTATGCCAAAGCCTTCGACTGTGTGGATCACAATAAACTGTGGAAAATACTGAAAGAGAAGGGAATAATAGACCACCTGACCTGCCTCTTGAGAAAACTATATGCAGGTCAGGAAACAACAGTTAAAACTGGACATGGAACAACAGACTAGTTCCAAACAGGAAAAGGAGTGTGTCAAGGCTGTATATTGTCACCCTGATTATTTAAATTCTATGCAAAGTACATCATGATAAATGCTGGACTGGAAGCAGCACAAGATGGATAAAGATTGCTGGGAGAAATATCAATAATCTCAGATATGCAGATGACACCACCCTTATGGCAGAAAGTGAAGAGGAACTAAAAAGTCTCTTGATGAAGTGAAAAGGAGAGTGAAAAATTTGGCTTAAAGCTTAACATTCAGAAAACGAACATCATGGCATCCGGTCCCATCACTTCATGGGAAATAGATGGGGAAACAGTGGAAAAAGTGTCAGACTTTATTTTTGGGGGCTCTAAAATCACTGCAGGTCTTGATTAAAGCCATGAAATTAAAAGATGCTTACTCCTTGGAAGAAAAGTTATGACCAACCTAGATAGCATATTCAAAAGCAGAGATATTACTTTGACGACTAAGGTCCGTCTAGTCAAGGCTATGGTTTTTCCAGTAGTCATGTATAGATGTGAGAGATGGACTGTGAAGAAGGCTGAGCACCGAAGAATTGATGCTTTTGAACTGTGGTGTTGGTGAAGACTCTTGAGAGTCCCTTGGATTGCAAAGAGATCCAACCAGTCCATTCTTAACGAGATCAGTCCTGGGTGTTCTTTGGAAGGAATGATGCTAAAGCTGAAACTCCAGTACTTTGGCCACCTCATGCGAAGAGTTGACTCATTGGAAAATACTCTGATGCTGGGAGGGATTGGGGGCAGGAGGAGAAGGGGACGACAGAGGATGAGATGGCTGGACGGCATCAGCGACTTGATGGACGTGAGTTTGAGTGAACTCAGAGTTGGTAACGGACAGCGAGGCCTGGCATACTGCGATTCAGGGGGTTGCAAAGAGTTGGACACGACTGAGCGACTGAACTGAACTGATATCTAACTTTTAATGAAACTTTTGCATTACACATTATCTTTAATTGTAAAGTTCAATTGTCACATAACAATGGTAAAGAACTTAAATAGTATATTACTTTATTGGTTCTCTCTAATCTATGTATATAAGAAATATAACATGGTTTATATAAGTATTTATAGTAATATATTACATTGTCAATGTACATTCTCAGTAGCTCAGTCTCTGATTTAAATAATACCTGAATCGTCTGGTGATTTTCCCTACTTTCTTTAATTTAAGTCTGAATTTTGAAATAAGGAATTCATGATCTGAGCCACAGACATCTCCCGGCCTTGTTTTTGCTGCTTGTATAGAGAGATTCTCCACCTTTGGCTGCAAAGAATATAATCAATCTTATATCGGTGTTGACCATTTGGTGATGTTGATGTGTAGTGTCTTCTCTTGTGTTGTTGAAAGAAGGTATTTGCTATGACCAGTTCATTCTCTTGGCAAAACTCTATTATCCTTTGCCCTACTTCATTATGTACTCCAAGGCCAAATTTGCCTGTCACTCCAGGTGTTTCTTGACTTCCTACTTTTGCGTTCCAGGCCCCTATAATGAAAAGGACATCTTTTGTGGCTATTAATTCTGGAAGGTCTTATAGATCTTTGTAGAACCATTCAACTTCAGCTTCTTCAACATTAGTGGCTGGGGCGTAGACTTGGATTACCATGATATTGAACGGTTTGCCTTGGAAACGAACAGAGATCATTCTGTCATTTCAGAGATTGCCTCCAAGTACTGCATTTTGGACTCTTTTGTTGAACATGATGGCTACTCTCTTTCTTCTAAGGAATTCTTGCCCACAGTAGTAGATATAATGGTCATTGATTAAATTCACTCATTCCAACCCATTTTAGTTCACTGATTCCTAAAATGTCGATATTCACACTTGCTATCTCCTGTTTGACCACTTTCAATTTGCCTTGATTCATTTACCTAACATTACATGTTCCTATGCAATATTGCTCTTTACAGCATTGGACCTGGCTTCCATCACCAGTCACATCCACAGCTCAGTGTTGTTATTGCTTTGACTCCATCTCTTCATTTTTTCTGGAGTTATTCTGCTTATTTAATTTATATGCAGAGTACCTCATGAGAAACACTGGGCTGGATGAAACACACACTGGAATCAAGATTGCCAGGGGAAATATCAATAACCTCAGATATGCAGATGACACCACCCTTATGGCAGAAAGTGAAGAAAAACTAAAGAGCCTCTTGATGGAATTGAAAGAGGACAGTGAAAATGTTAGCTTAAAACTCAACATTCAGAAAATTAAGATCATGGCATCCAGTCCCATCATTTCATGGCAAATAGATGGGAAAACAGTGGCAGACTTTATTTTTTTGTGGCTCCAAAATCATTGCAGATGGTGACTGAAGCCATGAAATTAAAAGATGCTTACTCCTTGGAAGAAAATTATAACCAACCTAGACAGTGTATTAAAAAGCAGAGACATTACTTTGCCAAAAAAGGTCCATCTAGTGAAGGTTATGGTTTTTCCAATAGTCATGTATGGATGTGAGAATTGTACTATAAAGAAAGCTGAGCAACAAAGAACAGATGCTTTTGAACTGTGGTGTTGTAGAAGACTCCTGAGAGTCCCTTAGACTGCAAGGATATCCAACCAGTCCATCCGAAAGGAAATCAGTACTGAATATTCATTGGAAGCACTGATGCTAAAGTTGAAACTGTAATACTTTGGCCTCCTGATTCAAAGAACTGACTCATTAGGAAAAACCCCCAATGCTGGGAAAGACTGAAAGTGGGAGAAGAAGGTGACAACAGAGGATGAGATGATTGGATAGCATCACTGACTCAATAGTCATGAGTTTTAGTAAACTCCGGGACTTGGTGATGGACAGGGAGGCCTGGTGTGCTGCAGTCCATTGGGTCACAAAGAGTTGGACATGACTGAGCAACTGAACTGAACTAACAGCTCAGTCATGTTCTGCTCTTCATGACCCCATGGAGGGTAGCCCACCAGACTTCTCTGTCGGCAGCATTCTCCAGGCAAGAATACTGGAGTGGGTTGTTGCCCTTTCCTTCTCCAGGGGATCCTTATGACCCAGAGATAGAACACACATCCCCTGAGTCTCCTGCATTGGCAGGACCAGTGAGACGACCTAGGTTCAAATGTTTATTTTGCTATTTACTAATATTGTCCATTCTGGCAAGATTCTTAGCTTCAGTATGTTTTTATTTTATCATAACATAAAAATGATGATGATGACAATGGTGATTATGTCTAGCTATAAAATAGGTGTGAAGTTTTAGTGAATTAATGGATTAAGAAATGACTTGTATTTAATAAATGCTGAGAAGTTGTAGCTATTATTCTTTTTTCATTGACAGCTGTGACAGTATTTCCTTTTTATTTTGAAAACAAGGCAAATACTATGTTAAAATTATTAATAAACTTTTAAACTCTGAAATATTCTGACTTTTTGAAGCAGTATGATTATCGCAGCAAAGTTAACAATGGTATGATAACAAAAATTATTAGGATTTTATTGGAAAAACTAGCACCTTCAATATCTAAATTTCAACATGGAGTTAATAAAATTTATCTCATCACTTACATTTATTAAGTATAGCCAAAACCAATACAGTACTGTAAAGTAAAATAAAGTAAAAATAAAAATAAAAAATAAAAAAACGCTATCTACTATCATATAATTTTCATGGTTTTAGATTCTAAATAGAAGTGAAAAAAAGGTCAAATATGTTCATAATTATGAATATCTTGAAGAAAAACAATTTTTTATAAAATATGGTCAATAATGACTACATATAAAATGTAGTCAATGTTTTATAAGTATAATTGAATTATAATCTTTAAAATTGTGATTTTCATACAATATTATACTTAGTTTTGTACAGATATTATATTTTGTTTGATTTTTTTGTACAGATATATATCTGTAATACATAAAATGGTACAGGAATTATACTTCAATAAAAGATAAATACATAAAAATGGTTTCAGAAATTAAAGAAGTAAATTAAATTTTAAATTCTTTGCCATTTGAGGACTTCCCTGGTGGTCCATAGTAGGGAATCTGTCTGCCAATAAAGGGACATGGCTTTGATCCCTGGTCAGAGAACTTTTCACAATTAAGCCCAGGCATGTGCCACAACAACTGAGCTCATGTTCTAGAGATTGCACTCTGCAACATGAGAAATAACTGCAATGAGAAGTACATGCACTGCAACTACAGTAGTGCCTGCTTAGTGCAACTAGAGAAAGCCCTCGTGCAGCGATGAAAAGCCAGTGCAGCCATAAATTAATTAATCAATCAACTGATTAAAAATTAATAAAGCAAAATCATTTCCATTTAAATGCAAATAGTAGTATATCAGGGGTAAAGACTTAAGTAATTTTTCAATATTCCACAGTACCAATATTTAAAATTATAGATTTATGTAATGAATAATGATTGTAGATATTTGTCAATTGATAATCTGTTTTGGGGCCTCTCAGGTGGCTCAGAGGTAAAGAATCTGCCTGCAGGGCAGAAGACACAGGTTCCAGCCCTGGGTAAGGAAAATCCCCTGGAGAATGGAATGACAACCTAACCCACTCCAGTATTCTTGTGTGGGAAATCCCATGGACAGAGAAACCCAGTGGGCTACAATCCATTGGGTGGACTTGACTTAGCTACTAAACAACAAGAATAAAAACAACAGTCTATTTTCAGGATTATCCAGAAATAATGGATGCTATATTTAAGCATAGAAGGAATGCTTTAACTAATGTCAAATTTTTAGGTTTTACCTTCAAATTCTGCAAGTTTATGAAGCATTCCTAAAGCTGACTTTCAATTATAGACCAGTTTATTTGATCACTTAGTTTTTGATCATTATTTGGTCAATTGGTGTTTTGATGTTTCATGGAGGAATACTGCCTATAGGCCATTAGCTTACTTTTCATAGGTTTACAAGTTTCAGTTTTTCTGCACAATAATGTTATTAAATTGTTTTTAATTTAATTATGTCTATTTTACAAAATTTTAAATTTAATACTTTTTAAACCCAACATTGAATATTAAAATTTGTGCTTCTAATGATAACATATGTAGACTTCACAAATTAATATAGAAAGAAAATATTTAGATATTCTTGATTCTAAATCATTAGGGTAATTATGTGCTTAAGTAGATCAAAGCTAACTGCAGCATGTTTAATTTTGAAAAAAAAAAAAAACTTAAGAAAACATATTTCAACAAACATATTGCTAAAATTATGTCTTAAAAGTGAAGTAATATTTTAAAACTCTAGTTGAGTAAAACCCCTGCTTTCCCAATGTCACATTTTGGTTCAAGTCTCAAATATTAAATGTTTATACACATTTGTGGAGTGCATTGCATACAGAAGTAGGAAATTACACTTCAAAATATGTGAGAAATACTTATTAAAAGTCTGGACACTAGAATGAAAAATATTTTGTATTTATTGAAAATAAAGAGAAAGCTACAACAAATGACATGACCAAATGCACATTCTGTATCATATATACTTTTGCATATGTGGACTCAAAAAAAAAAAAAGTGGGGATTAGGCTCTTAATTAAGACTATGACTTTGCAGCAATGAGCCGATGTTGAATGTTGGATTATATAGATTTAAACAATCCTAGTCTGAAGAACTGGCTGTCTGAGGAGGCCTTACATATAGCTGTGAAAAGAAGGGAAGTGAAAGCAAAGGAGAATAGGGAAGATATATTCATTTGAATGCACAGTTCCAAAGAATAGCAAAGAGAGATAAGAAAGCCTTCCTCAGCAATCAATGCAAAGAAATAGAGGAAATCAAAAGAACAGGAAAGGCTATACATCTCTTCAAGAAAATTAGAGATACCAAGGAAACATTTCATTCCAAGATGGATTCAATAAAGGACAGAAATGCTATGGACCTAACAGAAGCAGATGATATTAAGAAGAGGTGGCACGAATACAGAGAACTGTACAATAAAGATCTTCATGACCCAATTAAACACAATGGTGTGCTCAATCACCTAGAGCCAGACAACCTGGAAAGTGAAGTCAAGGGAGCCTTAGAAAACATCACTATGGACAAAGCTAGGGGAGATGATGGAATTCCAATTGAGCAATTTCAAATCCAGCAAGATGATGCTTTGAAAGGGCTACACTCAATAGGCTAGCAAATTTGGAAAACTCAGCAGTGGCCACAGGACTGGAAAAGGTCAGTTTTCACTCCAATCTCAAAGAAAGGCAATGCTGAAGAATACTCAAACTACCNTGGGTGGGGTCCTATCCTGTAGTTCACTGTGTCAGGCGTTTGATGGGCTAGCCTCTCTATTGTTCAGCCACTGATGCTGGCATGTGGGGAGAGAGAGGCTATGGTGATGGCTACACTCTCCATGCATGACTCAGCAGTATCACCTTGCTTCTGTGGTTGCCTGGCTTTCCTCCACAGGCATTTTCCACCGTGATATTCTCCCTCACATCCCCTCAATCCATCTCTCCTCAGTCAATAGTAGCCCTTGTCCTGGGATTGCTGCACAATCCCTAAACTCCAGCTCCTAGCTGCTGCTCCTTCCAGGAGACCCACCTTCCTGCCCAGCATATGTATAGCTGTGGCAAGGAATGTCTGATTCTCACTCCATTTAGGCTGCCACAGATCAGCTGTTTCACTCTCAGCCTTAAATGTTTCTCCTTTGACTCAGACAATTGCCCTGCTCTGGGGATCGGACACCTGCTTCAGTTCCCCCAACCCCCAAGGGCAAGTCCAGTACTTACTAACACTCCTGTTTTTCCCCCTAGTTCTTTTGTCTTACTGAGTTTTGCATGGTTCTATATATTCTTTTCCACTGGTCAAGTACTCCTGTCTGTTCTCAGCTGGTGTTCTGCATGCACTTCTGTGTCTTAAGGTGTATTCCTGATGTATCCATGGAGAGAGATGTACTTCATGTCTGCTTACTCCTCCACCATCTTGTTCTCCCCTGAAAGTTGTCTTAATATGGCTCCAGTACATATGGATTACACTTGTAAAATGGAATGTGTAGGGATAAATTTCAGGCAGAAGAGAGGAGGTGAGAGAGTAGCTAAAAGGTGGCAGTTGGGCATGTAGAGCAGCTGTTATTTTACTGGCTGAGAAACTATCCAGGGTGAGGAGACTTGCTGTATTTGGTGTAAGCTGGGATGCTAAAGCCGACATAACTCTTCTATCTTCTCTATGGCAAAGGTTCTACAACCCTCCCTGGGATGTCAAAGCCATGATGATTGTTTAAAATTTATACTGTTTAATATACATCCTAATAACCTTTCCCATCTCCAAATGTTTTCTGTCTCCAGAAAACCAAAAGCATAGTTCTTCTACTTCATATTAAAGTGGAATGCTGGATTTTTGAGTCACCCAAGGATATACTACATTTGGAATATAATACTGTTATACTCAAGATTTTCTAAAAATGTAGAATATTTTCCAACAGATTTGGTCAACACTAACATTTCTTATTTTTTTTTATATATATACTCTAGGCATCATGCTGAATATTAATATTTTCAGAAAAAAGCAAACATTTTTACATTGTTATAAAATGTAATAATTTTACTCCTGTAAAGGTCATTCCTATTAGATAGGTCCATACAGATAGCAACATAATGGGGACAGGTATATTCAGTTTCAAAGAAAAAAAAAAATCAAGATTCAATCAAATCCTTCACCTTTCCTTGTAATAAAAATAGAGGTCATACAAAATTCCTGAGTGATCTGAACTGTAGTTTCAGAAATCAATTAAATAACAGTTTTTAATCTAATGAGAAAGCTAATATTTAATTTTCAAGTCAGTTATTCTTAGTACTAATGTTTTATTTGCAAATAATTGAAATGTAGTTAAAATACGAAATAAATTATAGTATATTGGACAAGAATCTATTTTTGATTCTCAAAATTAAAAAAAAAATTAGGAAAGAAACAAAATACTAAAATGTCTCATTTAATTCAGCTAGCAAACAATGTTCTATAAATAAATGTCTATACTTATTTGAGTCAATATAAAATTAACCAATTGTCATTTAAAAGAAATATTTAAGCTAAACATAACTAACCAAGTCTCAAATTCAAAAAAGCATTTCAGAAAATTTATGATGTAAATATTTTCTTCACATGCTCATAAGTAGATTCATCTCGTTTTCAACACCTTCATTCTATTTTTGTTCAGATCAGTTCAGTCTGTCAGTCGTGTCCAACTCTTTGTGACCCTATGGGCCACAGCAAGACAAGCTTCCCTGTCCATCACCAACACCCAGAGTTTACTCAAACTCATGTCCATTGAGTTGATGATGTCATCCAACTATATTATCCTCTATCATCCCCTTCTCTTCCCGCCTTCAATCTTTCCCAACATCAGGGTATTTTCCAAAAGTAAGTTCTTCACATCAGGTGGCCAAAGTATTGGAATTTCTGCCTTAGCATCAGTCCTTCAAATGAATATTCAAGATTGATTTCCTTTAGGATGGACTGGTTGGATCTACTTGTCGTCCAAGCTACTCTCAAGAGTCTTCTACAAGACCACAGTTCAAAAGCATCAATTTTTTGGTGCTCAGCTTCCTTTATAGTCCAATTCTCACACCATGTATGACTACTGGAAAATCATAGCTTTGACTAGATGGAACTTTGACTAGATGTCTCTGCTTTTTAATATGCTGTCTAGGTTGGTCATAACTTTCCCTCTAAAGAGCAAGCAACTTTCAATTTCATGGCTATAATCACCATCTACAGTGATTTTGGAGCCCCCCCAATAATGTTTATCACTGCTTCCACTGTTTTCCATCTATTTGCCATGAAGTGATGGGACCAGATGCCATAAGCTTAGTTTTCTGAGTTTAGCTGAGTTTTAAGCCAACTTTTTCATGCTCTTCTTTCACTTTTATCAACAGGCTCTTTAGTTCTTCACTTTCTGTCATAAGGGTGGTGTCATCTGCATATCTGAGGCTATTGATATTTCTCTCAGAAATCTTGATTCCATTGTGTGCTTCATTCAGCCCAGTGTTTCTCATGATGTACTCTGCATGTAAGTTAAATAAGCAAGGTGACAATATACAGACTTGACGTACTCCTTTCCCAATTTGGAACCAGTCTGTTGTTCCACATCCAGATCTATCTGTTGCTTCCTGACCTGTACACAGGTTTCTCAAGATGCAGGTCAGGTGTTATGGTATTCCCATCTCTTTCAGAATTTCCCACACTTCATTGTGATCCACAAGTCAATAGATTTGGCATAGTTGGTAAAGCAGAAATAGATGTTTTTTTCTGGAACTTTCTTGCTTTTTCAGTGATCCAACAGATGTTGACAATTTGATCTCTGATCCCTCTGGCTTTTCTAAACTCAGCTTGAACATCTGGAAGTTTGTAATTCATATACTGTTGAAGCTTGGCTTGAAGAATTTTGAGCATTATTTAATAGCCTGTAACATGAGTGCAATTGGGTGGTTGTTTGAGCATTCTCTTACATTGCCTTTCTTTGGGATTGGAATGAAAACTGACATTTTCAAGTCCTGTGGCCACTGCTGAGTTTTCCAAATTTGCTGGCATATTGAGTGCAGCACTTTCACAGCATCATCTTTTAGGATTTGAAATAGCTCAACTGGATTTCCATCACCTCCACTAGCTTTGTTCATAGTAATGCTTCCTAAGGCCAACTTGACTTCACATTCCAGCATGTCTGGCTCTAAATGAGTGATTATACTATCGTGATAATCTTGGTCATGAAGATCTTTTGGGAAGAGTTCTTCTGTGTATTCTTCCTGTCTCTTAATATCTTCTGCTTCTGTTATGTCCATACCATTTCAGTCCTTTATTGTGCCCATTTTGCATGAAATGTTCCTTTAGTATCTCTACTTTTCTTAAAGAGATCTCTAGTTTTCCCCATTATATTGTTTTTCTCAATTTCTTTGCATTGACTGCTGAGGAAAGCTTTCTTTTCTTTCTTTGCTAGTCTTTGGGACTCTGCATTCAAATGGCCATATCTTTCCTTTTCTCCTAACTTTTCACCCCTCTTCTTTTCTAAGCTATTTGTAAGGCCTTGTCAGACAACCATTTGCCTTTTTTCATTTCTTTTTCTTGGGGATGGTCTTGATCCCTGCCTCATGAACCTCTGTCTTCCATAGTTTTTCAGGCACTCTATCAGATCTAATACCTTGAATGTCTTTTTCACTTCCACTGCATAATCATTAGGGATTTGATGTAGGTCATACCTACATGGTCTAGTGGTTTTCCCCTCCTTTTTCAATTTAAGTCTGAATTAGGCAATAAGNCTCCCCAGACAGCCATTTTGCTTTTTTGCATTTCTTTTCCATGGAGATGGTCTTGATCCCTGTCTCCTGTACAATGTCAGGAACCTCCATCCATAGTTCATCAGGTACTCTATCTATCAGATCTAGGCCCTTAAATCTATTTCTCACTTCCAATGTATAATCATTATGGATTTGATTTAGGTCATACCTACATGGTCTAGTGGTTTTCCCCTCCTTTTTCAATTTAAGTCTGAATTAGGCAATAAGGAGTTCATGATCTGAGCCACAGTCAGCTCCTGGTCTTGTTTTTGCTGACTGTATAGAGTTTCTCCATCTTTGGCTGCAAAGGATATAATGAATCTGATTTCCGTGCTGACCATCTGGTGATGTCTATGTGTAGAGTCTTCTATTGTGTTGTTGGAAGAGGGTGTTTTCTATGACCAGTGTGTTCTCTTGGCAAAACTCTGTTAGCCTTTGCCCTGCTTCATTCTGTACTCCAAGGCCAAATTTGCCTGTTACTCCAGGTGTTTCTTGATGTCCTACTTTTGCATTCTAGTTCCCTATAATGAAACGTACATCTTTTTTGTGTGTTAGTTCTAAAAGGTCATATAGGTCTTCATAGAACCTTTCAGCTTCAGATTCTTCAGCATTACTGGTTGGGACATAAACTTGGATTACTTTGATATTGAATGGTTTGGTTTGGAAATGAATAGAGATAATTTTTTCGATTTTGAGATTGCACCCAAGTACCGCATTTCAGACTCTTTTGTTGACTGTGATGGTTATTTCATTTCTTCTAAGAGATTCCTGCCTGCAGTAGTAGAAAATATATTTATTTCTGCTTTATTGACTATACCAAAACCTTTGACTGTGTAGCTCACTATAAACTGTGCAAAATTCTGAACGAGATGTGAATACCGACCACCTGACCTGCCTCTTGATAAACCTATACGCAGGTCAGGAAGCAACAGTTAGAACTGGACATGGAAAAACAGACTGGTTCCAAATAAGAAAAGGAGTACATAAAGGCTGTATATTGTCACCCTGCTTATTTACTTATATGCAGACTACATCATGAGGAATGTTGGGCTGGAAGAAGCACAACCTGGAATCAAGATTTTTGGGAGAAATATCAATAATCTCAGATATGCAAATGACATCACCCTTATGGCAAAAAGTGAAGAAACTAAAGAGCCTCTTGATGAAAGTGAAAAAGGAGAGTGAAAAAAGTTGGCATAAAGCTCAACATTCAGAAAAGTAAGATTATGACATCTAGTCCTGTCATTTCATGGCAAATATATGGGGAAACATTGGATACAGTGGCTGACTTTATTTTTTCTGGGTTCCAAAATCATGCAGATGGTGATTGCAGCCATGATATTAAAAGATGCTCACTCTTTGGAAGGAAAGTTATGACCAACCTAGACAGCATAATAAAAAGCAAAGACATTACCTTGTCAACCAAAGTCCTTCTAGTCAAAGCTATGGTTTTTCCAATGGTCTTGTATGGATGTGAGGGTTGGATTATAATGAAAGCTTAGCAAGACTCTTGAGAGTCCCTTGAACTGCAAGGAGATGCAACCAGTCCATCCTAAATAAATCAGTCCTGAATATTCTTTTGAAGGCCTGATGCTGAAGCTGAAACTCCAATACTTTGGCCACCTGATGCAAAGAGCTGACTCATTTGAAAAGACCCTGGACAGAGAATGAGATGGTTGGATGGCATCACCAACTCAATGGACATGGGTTTGGGTGGACTCCAGGTGTTGGTGATGGACTGGGAGGCTTGGTATGCTGTGGTTCATGGGATTACAAAGAGTCAGACATGACTGAGTAACTGAACTGTACTGAAGTTTGAAGAAAGCAATTGCTTCAGTAATTCTATTTGATTTATGAAACACAGATGACTAATTTGTGATCTCCCTTTCTAAACCCTTTTGCTTCCTTCTGCCATTGTTTTCCTACCAACATCACAGATTTGACACATTCATAATCTGCTATGGTTATTAAAATAATTTTACAAACTCTCCTTCTTTCACACTGTTTCATAATCTCTCCTTAACTATGCCTCCTCTGTCCTTTCTTCTAATTTTCATGCAGACCACCTCATCTTGTTTAGCAACTACACAATTCCAAACATTCGTAGTTATGGAGAAATTCAGGTGCATGTTTCTATATAATACATTTAGAACACTGATATTATATCTATTTTAATGTAAAATAGTTTCCTGGGAGTGCAACCAGTGTAAAAAGTACTTTACTAAATGTATATACTATGATAGAAAGCATGCGAGCAATTGTTTTTTTTTTTCCTCTATTTATCCATACAATGCATATTATTGCTAAAACCTTTAAAACAATACACAATTATACTAAGTAAACAAAATATTATTTTATTTTTGTATTCATAAGATTGTGATATTTCCTTTTATCTTTTAAAATGTGCATAAGTTTAACGTTTTATTTATTCTGATTTTCATAAATGAGATGTAACTGTACGACTAAGTGATAAATACATACACACACACATACACACACAAGCATACAAGTCATTAGGGGTAACTAAGTCTCAGTAGGTTTCTTGAGGCCAGGATATTTTCAAAAATTTCATGATCTACAAGGTAGAAAGCCTGCCATTAGATGTTTAGTACCTCATCCCAGAATATGGGATACTGATAAATGAAGTAGGTGATATGTATGCATGTTTTTCCAAAAGAGTGGAAGCCTGATAAATAGTGTTTGGAGTGGACAGGAACAGCAAACTATGAAGAAGAGTTAAAATTTCAAACCATAACTTCAAAAGNTACACACACACATACACACACAAGCATACAAGTCATTAGGGGTAACTAAGTCTCAGTAGGTTTCTTGAGGCCAGGATATTTTCAAAAATTTCATGATCTACAAGGTAGAAAGCCTGCCATTAGATGTTTAGTACCTCATCCCAGAATATGGGATACTGATAAATGAAGTAGGTGATATGTATGCATGTTTTTCCAAAAGAGTGGAAGCCTGATAAATAGAGTGTTTGGAGTGGACAGGAACAGCAAACTATGAAGAAGAGTTAAAATTTCAAACCATAACTTCAAAAGAGGGTCATGAGAGATTTTTAAAATATTATATTAAAATTCATATCTGTATGTCTTGACATCAATTTTGAGCTCAATTATTTGAGGTATTGGATTGGCCTGATTTGTAAAGGAGATGTCCAGAGAATAGGGCATGAATTGTTTTAAATACCGTAGAAAACATTTCGTTGTGACATTAAAAAGAAAGCAAGTAGAAACATTCTCATTCCAGTCCCAAAGAAAGGCAATGCCAAAGAATGCTCAAACTACCGCACAATTGCACTCATCTCACACGATAGTAAAATAATGCTCAAAATTCTCCAAGTCATGCTTCAACAGTATGTGAACTGTGAATTTCCAGATGTTCAAGCTGGATTTAGAAAAGGAAGAGGAACCAGAGATCAGATTGCCAACGTCTGATGGATCATCAAAAAAGTGAGAGAGTTCCAGAAAAACATCTATTTCTGCTTTATTGACTATGTCAAAGCCTTTCACTGTGTGGACCACAACAAACTGTGGGAAATTCTGAAAGAGAAGTGAATACCAGACCACCTGACCTGCCTCTTGAGAAGTCTGTATGCAGATCAGGAAGCAACAATTAGAACTGAACACAGATCAACAAACTGGTTCCATATCGGAAAAGGAATACATCAAGGCTGTATGTTATCACCCTGCTTATTTAACTTATATGCAGAGTACATCATGAGAAATACTAGGCTAGATGAAGCACAAGCTGGAATCAAGATTGCCAGGAGAAATATCAATAACCTCAGATATACAGATGAAACCACCCTTATGGTAGAAAGTAAAGAATAACTAAAGAGCCTCTTGATGAAAGTGAAAGAGGCGAATGAAAAAGTTAGCTTAAAGCTCAACATTCAGAAAGTTAAGATCATGGCATCTGGTCCCATTGTTTCATGGCAAATAGATGGGGAAACAGTGGAAACAGTGACAGACTTTTTTATTCTTTACTTTCTGTTCTCAAAAATCACTGCACATGGTGACAGCATCCATGAAATTAAAAGACACTTGCTTCTTGGAAGGAAAGTTATGACCAACATAAACAGCATATTAAAAAACAGATACATTGTTTTGCCAACAAAGGTCCATCTAATCAAAGCTATGATTTTTCAAGTGGTCATGTATGGATGTGAGAGTTGGACTATAAAGAAAGCTGTGTGCCAATGAATTGATGCTTTTAAACTGTGGTGTTGCAGAAGACTCTTGAGAGACCTATGGACTGCAAGAATATTCAACCAGTCCATCCTAAAGGAAATCAGTCTTGAATATTCATTGGAAGGACTAATGCTAAAGTTGAAACTTCAATACTATGGTCACCTGATTCAAAGAACTGACTCAATAGGAAATTCCTGAAGCTGGGAAAGATTGAAGGCAGGAGGAGTAGGGGATGACAGTGGACAAGATGGTTGGATGGCATCACTATCTCAATGGACATGAGTTTGAGCAATCTGCAGGAAATGGTGAAGAACAGGAAAGCCTGGCATGCTGCAGTCAATGAGATCTCAAAGAGTCAGACATGACTGAACAGCTGAACAACCCCAACAAATATTAATATTAAAAATGCCTTCTTGATTAGCTAATACATAATAAGGGATGGTCAATCCCTTGTCAAAATTTATTTTTACCATGCTTCCCTGGCTTTATTTATGAAGGCTTTATATTTACCCTACTTTAAAATATGAGATATAAGAATTTTGGTCATGTCATTTAGTGTCAGTACTTTTTGACTATTAAACCTATGATTTCTGCATCATTTCAACAAGTTCCTCAGTGGTGGTGGGTTATCATATTTTAGGTATGAATGTGGTATATTTATGATATTTGGCTGTGGTGGGTAAAGAATAATTAACATATATGTAAATGGAAAGGAGGCTGGAATGTATCTACGATTTGGGGTTTGAAGGTAGTGAAAAGCAAATTGGAAAAGATGAACTTAGGGCCACAGTATAGTTTTATGGACTTATCTTTTGATTTGAAATTGCAGTTTGCTTTACACTTTTGGTATTCCCAAGGAATAGGACTGGATGAAAATAACTGTGTTTTCCAGGCACCTAGTGAGGAAGTTGAATTGTTCATTAGATATTAATATCTCATCTGGGCTGCATATTGAGGAAATTGAGCATTTTCCACTTGCCATGAGGAGACACGCAAAGAACAAACAAAGGTAGTAATTTGAAAGAGGTCTTAGTTTCCCAATATCTCTCCCTCTCACAGCTAGATAAATGTATGGTATGGAAAATGCAGAATCAGGAGGCTGATGGCAAATTCAATAATTATGGAAGGTCAAAGTATGTGAGGCTAGTTCAGTTAAAGATATGTAATTTTGTATAATTTGTATAAAAATCTAAGGGGCTGGGGAAATAGGTTTAGCTTTTCTTTGCCATATAATCTTTTGGAGGACAACACTGATCAAACACTGTTAACGTTGGAAAGTTGGCAAAGGGAAAGTGATTCTGGATAATGTGGGAAAGGAGGGAAGGGAGAGAGAAGGTAATAGTGGTTTGAACACTGAGAAGCCAATAAATTCTGCTATACCAAGGAAAAAACATTGATCAATACTTTGTTAAAGTCACCAGTTAGATGGGAAAATGCATGAAACTAGCAAAATTTTAACCTTGAGAATATTGCAGAGTCATTGCATATGGGCTTAAAATTGTTAAAATTATAGGGGCCAGATATTTTTTAGGCCAGTGCCTGAAAATGTTACAGTTTTACAGGTAACAGACACACACAAAAAAAATCAATCATGGAGCAAGCAAACTGAATGTCTGGAAAAATCATTATAATCTAGGTTGTTTCACTTTCTTAAACATGACTTAGCAGTGTAGTCAGTCACTGGACAACTGAGGATATATGAAGTCTTCTGTGAGAAGTGAGACTTTCTACCTCTGACATAGTTGGGACTCTTAGTAGTTGGTTAATAGGCAGAGGAAAGGTCATCTCAAAAGATAAGATCTTAGGCTGGGACAATGTCTTCTGAGGTGGTGCCTTCACCAGCGAGCGCTTGGACTCTGGTGGTGTGGGATTAAAATATTTTTCCTTGAAATACACTAGTTAGAATTGATGTGGTCATGCTTTAGTAGCCCTTATACTATTATGAGACTGAGCTGCTTGTAGAATACGAAGGAAACTTAAGTATGTGAACATGACTTCAAAATACATATTAAATCAAGATTTTGAAGGGGTATACTGTTAGCCAATGTGACAATGGCATCTGTGATACTGCCATAAATGGACCAAAGCTCAACGATTCACTTGCCACCATTAATGTCACAATTAAGGGTGGCTGAATCTAAAAACTCCTAACAAAGGTTTTGTTCTGATTGATGATGAGAGAGGTTCTAATACAAATAGATTTAAAAGCATAAGGTTGATTTTGGCAGATGTGATTAATAGTGTGTCAGGATATTTGTCGATTAAAATACCCAAGGCTGAAGCTAGGGGCACAAAATTAATCTGCCGTTAGGTACTCCAATTTAGCCAGTTACTGTGCACGTTTTATTTCAGTTGTTGGTTCGGCTGATGAAGAGCAAGCCAGTGAGATCTTTGGTCTGTAAGGTTTGCACTAGCAAAACTCAGTGGCATGTGGCCCTTTGTATTTGCCCTGTTTGGTTAAAACAATGTCTTATTGGAAAGTTTGAGCCTCCAGACTATAAGCCAATGAAAATATTCAGATAAAAAATATTCAGATCAATACGACCAAGAGCCAACAGAATAGTATGTCATTGCATCTTATATGGTTTTTATTGTTTGATATTTCTTTCCCTCCAGCATAAATTATTACCAAAGAGGGATTGTCTTCTTTGATTATGGTGGAGTAGGATTTAGATTCCATGATAATCTTTTAATGTGATTTTCATTTGCCAAGTGAAGTTGCTTATCTCCCTTCTTGGTTTTCATACTGTCTGTAGAAATGGCCTTAGGACAATAATTCCTACTTCCTGAAGAGAATCAGAGAGGGAGGCCAGATTAATCATCCATACCTTACAGCATGAAGAATGTGGAAGGTTTTTAAATGGTGAAAATTTAGGTTCAAAAGGGTTCCATAGCAAGTGGGACAAATGCCAGGCCTGAAGGGCAATGTCTCATTAATGGATGTCATATGAATATCTGTACTTGATCTGACTTCTAGCTCCCATGGAATGAAGAAAGACTAAAATTTTATATTCATTGGAGGTTTTGTTAAAAAATCTCTTGTAAAGAATCTTCCTAAACATAAAGATGAGGTCTGTCCCTCTTTAAATATAGAAAAAACTTGATAGGGGTTGGATAAAAATTAGCATGAGTTAAAGTTCTGGTACTAAGAGAAATTAGTATTGATACAAAACTGACACTTATTTAAGAGTACATTTGCTAGACTGAAGTTCAAAAAGCAATTGTTCAGCTGGTGTCATTAAAGTAATTGCCTGGGAGCCATGTGTCAGATGGATAGTTCATTGAAAGTCCTGTTCCAGAATCAACTGTTGCACTATATATGCTAATCAATGAGAACCCTGATCTGAATCAATACTGTTAGAATCCCAAAGGAGACAAGAATGGTCTTGGTACGGCCAGTTATTGTGGTTTAAGCCATTTCATGCCTAGTATGAAAGGCCACTAGGAGGCCAGTATAGTTATCTACCATAGTTTGAGCATAACTCTCCCTGCTGAAGTCTAATATCATCCAGTTATCATCTCCTGTAGGGAATATTACTCCAGGGAATAATATATATATATATATATATATATACACACACATGTGTGTTTATGTGTGTGTGTGTCTGTGTGTTTTAGCTCATGAATTACTGATGACACTTTATGAATAGTCAAGTTTACCAGCATTATATTAGAGAAAGTCCTATAGCCTAGTCCTGATCCATCAGAGAAACAACTCCTCAGAAGCCAAATGTCTCATAGGTCCAGACTCCCATGGTAACAAAGATGAGGAAATTTGAGTAAAGATAATCCTGGCCTGTTTATCAGCCTTATTATGAAAGGAAGTCTTGGCCTTGGTATAAACAGAGAAATAAGCTACTCAAAGGGAAATACTCAGTTTCTGTCAAATGGAGTATTCTCATAATTCTTTTACTAAATAAACAAATCATCTATTTCCCATTGACTAGAACAAATAGCAAGTCTGTTAGCTGCTGCTGCTGCTACTAAGTCGCTTCAGTCATGTCCGACTCTGTGCGACCCCATAGACGGCAGCCCACCAGGCTCTGCCATCCCTGGGATTCTCTAGGCAAGAATATTGGAGTGGGTTGCCATTTCCTTCTCCAATGCATGAAAGTGAAAAGTCAAAGTGAAGTCGCTCAGTCGTGTCTGACTCTTTGCGCCCCCATGGACTGCAGCCCACCAGGCCCCTCCGTCCATGGGATTTTCCAGCCAAGAGTACTGGAGTGGGGTGCCATTGTTAACTATTCCTCAGAAATTTCTAAAAGGGTAAACCACTAATAACTTTGCCATGGCCTGTAATTCCACTAATTAAACCAAGCCAAGGGTGCTATTTTGGGGTTTGCCTCATAGCTCAGTCAGTAAAGAATCTGCCTGCAATGCAGGAGATCCAGGTTAGATACCTGGGTTGATAAGATCACCTGGAGAAGTAAACAGCAACCCTTTTCCATATTACTGCTTGGAGAATTCCATGAACAGAGAATCCCATGGATAGTGGAGCCTGGCACACTATAGTCCATGGAGTCACAAGAGTCGGACATGACTTAGTGACTAAACCACCACCAAGGGTGCTATTTCACATAAGGGCATAGCCAAGTGAAATGCAGTTGCTTTCTAGGGAGAGTTCCTTCACCTGTGAAGTTAATACTGTCATCAGTGACTCTCCTTTTCAGATAGTTGGTGCCAGAGGACTCCTCATTTTACAGCGGGGTTAAAGATGGGAGAAGTCACCTCCTCCTGTAGTGCTGAAAGACCTTTGGGGTCAGGTTTAGCCCTATACTGAATAGTGAGAATTCTGTGGCCATGCAGAGCCACATAGGTGGTAAGTTAATAACCCACTGAATAATGGACACCAAAGTATGCAGATGAACAGATAAGAGTCCTATAATGGCTTTTGTTTCCAAGAGTGTCCAGTGTATCAGAAGGTGTTGCCAGAAATGTGTATTCATTTTGTGTTACATGTAGCCATTAGGTCCAAAATTCCATAGGCAGTCTCTGTCCAAATAGGTTTCAACAGGCATAGTCCTTGATGACCAGGGCCTCCACTGAAAAGTTGGACCCCAGCAATGCCAAAAGCAAGTCCTGTGGTGTGGTCAAATGGGCAAAATGCCAGGCACATAACATTTGGAAGAAATATGGGAAATCTGAGAGAAGCATCTTATGATAGAAAAATAAGGAATATGTTGTCTCTAAAACCCTATGAAACATAAGAGATGTGAGGATTGTTTTAAGGCAGAGTTGATGGACACTTTTTTAGGCTCACTTGTTCAGTTGCACTGTGGGGAGGGAGGGACGCTGCAAACAAATAACATTAGCATCTGCTCACAGTGTCTCAGCCACACTGGGCCTGCCCCCACTCACGGCATGTGTGCCCTCCCTGCCCACACTGCTCAGGCTCTATGTTGCTCCACCGGGAACTGTCCGAGGCTGGCCCTGGGCTGCACGCACATGCCAGTTCTAAGCCGCTCAGGTTTCAGGCACTCAGGAAGTCCACAGAGGCACAGACTTGGTTGGGCCTGCATTTTGTGTCCTTCCCAGGTCCTAGCAGCTCAGGTGTCTGGCAAGCGCGGTCGCTGTGACTTATTGCCTCCTCTGTCCCTGCTGCTCGGTTATCTAGGTGTACAACTGGCACACCTTCTCGGGAGGATGTTGACTGTCCAGAACCCCAAGAAGTCTTAGCAAAGAAGCCTGCTTGCAGCTTGGTAGATAATGTCTCTCTGGGACTGTGATTGCCCCCTTCCAGTTCTGGCTGCCTGTCACCGGAGGGGGATGGTCTGCAGCCAACTAATTCTGTACAGTCCTTTGTTCTGTGAGTGGGCCTGGCAGTGTCTTAAGTTAGGGGGCCTGGCAGTGTCTTAAGTTAGGGCTTTTCGGGTGGTAGCTTTCCCACCGTCTGGTTTGCTAGTCCAAGTTCGTTCCCTCAGATTGCCCTCAAGGCATTCAGGCCTGGTCATTATTCTAAGCAATGCAGCCCACGCCTCCCTGCCCAACCCCCACTTGCTAGTGGCGGGTGCAGGCGTCTGTGCTGCTTCTCTGCTGGGAGAGTTACTGTTGGGCTTGTAATCTGTGGGGGTTAATTATTTATTTATTTTTCCTCCCAGTTATGTTGCCCTCTATGGTTCCAAGGCTCGCCACAGACTCGGCAGTGAGAGTATTTCCTGGTGTTTGGAAACTTCTCTCTTTTTAAGACTCCCTTCCTGGGACAGAGCTCCATCCCTACCTCTTTTGTCTCATTTTTTGTCATTTATATTTTTTCCTACCTCCTTTCAAAGACAATGCGCTGCTTTTCTGGGTGCCTGATGTCCTCTGCTGGCATTCGGAAGTTGTTTTGTGGAATTTACTTAGCGTTTAAATGTTCTTTTGACGAATTTCTGGGGGAGAAAGTGGTCTCTTCATCCTATTTCTCCATCATCTTAGGACCACCTCTCCAGTATTTTTTCAGTTGAAATTAATTCTTGGGGAGGAGCCTTTTAAGACTCAGATTGAAACTACTGGGTGTTTAACATGACCCCTTCATATTTGAAACTCTTGAACCCTATTTTTTGTCTAGAAATCTGCATGCAGGTCAAGAAGCAACAGTTAGAACTGGACATGGAACAACAGACTGGTTCCAAATAGGAAAAGGAGTGTGTTAAGGCTGTATAATTTCACCCTGCTTATTTAACTTATATGCAGAGTACATCATGAGAAACGCTGAACTAGAAGAAACACAAGCTGGAATCAAGATTGCCGGGAGAAATATCAATAACCTCAGATATGCAGATGACACCACCCTTATGGCAGAAAGTGAAGAGAAACTAAAAAGCCTCTTGATGAAAGTAAAAGAGGAGAGTGAAAACGTTGGTTTAAAGCTCAACATTCAGAAAACGAAGATCATGGCATCCAGTCTAATCACTTCATGGGAAATAGATGGGAATCCAGTGGAAACAGTGTCAGACTGTATTTTTTTGGCCTCCAAAATCACTGCAGATGGTGACTACAGCCATGAAATTGAGATGCTTACTCCTTGGAAGAAAAGTTATGACCAACCTAGATAAGCATATTCAAAAGCAGAGACATTACTTTGCCGACTAAGGTCGGTCTAGTGAAAGCTATGGTTTTTCCAGTAGTCAAGTATGGATGTGAGAGTTGGACTGTAAAGAAGGCTGTGGTGTTGAAAAAGACTTTTGAGAGTCCCTTGGACTGCAAGGAGATCCAACCAGTCCATTCTGAAGGAGTTCCAACCAGTCCATTTTGAAGGAGATCAGCCCTGGGATTTCTTTGGAAGGAATGATGCTAAAGCTGAAACTCCAGTACTTTCGCCACCTCATGCAAAGAGTTGACTCATTGGAAAAGACTTTGATGCTGGGAGGGATTGGGGGCAGGAGGAGAAGGGGACGACCGAGGATGAGATGGCTGGATGGCATCACATGTGGTGTTGAAAAAGACTTTTGAGAGTCCCTTGGACTGCAAGGAGATCCAACCAGTCCATTCTGAAGGAGATCCAACCAGTCCATTTTGAAGGAGATCAGCCCTGGGATTTCTTTGGAAGGAATGATGCTAAAGCTGAAACTCCAGTACTTTCGCCACCTCATGCAAAGAGTTGACTCATTGGAAAAGACTTTGATGCTGGGAGGGATTGGGCGCAGGAGGAGAAGGGGACGACCGAGGATGAGATGGTTTGATGGCATCAGCAACTCAATGGACGTGAGTCTGAGTGAACTCCAGGAGTTGGTGATGGACAGGGAGGCCTGGTGTGCCGCGATTCAGGGGGTCGCAAAGAGTTGGACACGACTGAGCGACTGAACTGAACTGAACTGAATCCTATAGGACAATCTGATAATTTTTACTGAATTTTTCTCACTATAGAATTAAGAATTTTAAACACAGCTTCAGGAAAGTTCAAAGGAAAACTTAAAACTTTTTCTCTGAGAACTTCAAAACTGTACTTTCATAAGTAGGACATACAATTTTGTTTAAACAACCCACTGAAAGTTTAAATAGTTGCTTTAAAACCACCCACTCTCTATACTGCAAACAAACTTCTCCTCCCCATCTGCTTACATTTGAATTAATATGATGCTATTCTCTGCTGCATGCATACCTATATTCAGGATTAAAAAAATAGTATAGCCTGGGATTTTAAGAAGCAAGAGAGACTAGAAACATATATATATGTGTATATATATATATATATATATACACACATTTTTCTCTCCCTTTCATTTCTTTCTTGTTTTTTAAAACTAACCTTGCAACATATCTCAGGGTGCTTTGTTCCTATTTATATTTGTGCCTAAATATATGCATACTTGTGTATAAGTGTTATATATATATTTAAAGTCATGTTCCATTTACCATTATGTTTAAATAGATCTTTAACCTGGTTTTCTGAAGAATTTATTTTTTGCTTCCTTATCCATTTTATAATGCTTTCATTTTATTCTTGCATTTTATGCATCTTTAATCAAGTCACTCCAATGATAAACATTGTTTTAAACTACTTTTTATAAAGAATAATATTCAGGATTCTTAGATAATAGTTCAAAGCTGATTTATCTTTTCATTTATATTTCTCAAAATTCTTCAGAAAATTTACTTGTAAAATTGCACAACTAATCAGTATTTTCAACTATTATTTGAAATTCATATGATCTAGTATCTTTTTGGATTGCATTTATAAAAATGCCTTTATAAACTCTTTCATCATCTTTCCTTTCAAATAAATATTTTGTATCCTTAACATATTTCCCTATATGTTTTCTAGAATTCCCTTCTATCTCACTGTATGATTATTTATGTATCATCTCTTTAACTAATTTCTGTATTCTCCAGAGAGCAACTTTTATATTTGATTAATACTTGTTTACTTACATCATTCAACATAGTGCCTTAAATCCTGCTGGCATATAAAAACAATTTGTTGAATGGATGTATTGGTTTTCCATTACTAAGTAACAAATTATCACAAACTTAAAACACTATCACTCATTATTTAATACTTTTATAAGTCAGAAATTCCAAGCAAGTTCAACTAACTTTTTATTTAGTGCTCTACAAGCCTGAAACCAACGTGTTGCCTGTGCTGAGATTTTATGTAGAATCTCTGGGGTAGAATATGTGTACATGATCATCAGATGGTTGACAAAATTTGTTTCCAAGATACTGTTGGACTCAGCTCCACATTCTCTTGTTGGCTCTTATCCATGGCCTACTCTCAGTTTCTAGAATCTGCTGAAAATCTTTTTCATATACCCTTCCCCTAACTCCAGTCTTCAAGTCAGCATAATATGTCAAATTTTCCCCAAGTTTAATTTGAGACTTCAATCACATCTGCAAAAGAATCTGGGAACTGAAATCTTAGTGGGTATAATCTGTAGAATGTGCCAATTTCAATGAATAAAAAATAATTTTCACCATTATGTATCACATTCAAAATGTTCAATACTGTATTATAGAGGATTTTCTGCATGGAATTTTAATAAAATTTTAGGCAGCATTCTTGTGATTCTTTTTATAATATTTTTCTATGTTCAAATTCAGTCTCTGTTTATTAGAGTTGTATCTCATTCTTTGCATACCAATGTGTTTTATTCAGCAAGACTTTTTAAAGTATTTTACTCATGAACTACTAGTAATTCATTCTAAGTAATTTTTAACTTCTTACAGAATTCATTTCTAGGAAATAACACTATTGTTATTGTCAGGTACAGGTTGTGTTAAGTATCTCTCTATGAGGTGTTAGAAGTAGAATATGATTATAAAAATATTCATAGAATTGCATTAAGTACTGTTACATGCTAGATTCTTTGAACAAAACTTTAAAGAAAGTGCATTATTTTCCTTGTAAATAGATGGCATATTGTAATAGATGGTGTTTAATTTTCCAAAGACGTATTATAGGTAAATGCAACAGTTAGGACTTGGAAACTGGGTCTTATTTTGCATTCACTGTTATTTCCACTGAATAACAACTATAAGGAATCACTTCTTAAACTTATAAACTTATGTGACACAAGCAGCTTTATTTCTTTGTAGGCAATGTCCCCAAGGCAGGTGCTTTGGGTAAAATTTTCAATGGAATGGCAGCTATTTAAGTACACTTTCACCATTTTCTCAGTTAAAATTGCTTTAAAGTTATTATGTATATATTTGCCACATACTGTATGCTAAATTTTACCTTTTTAAAGCTAAGAGTGTTAATTCCAGTGAAATATTAGGGGATCTGTCTCTTATACACTTCTAGATGTGTATAAGAGACAGGAAATACANTTGCGCCCCCATGGACTGCAGCCCACCAGGCCCCTCCATCCCTGGGATTTTCCAGCCAAGAGTACTGGAGTGGGGTGCCATTGTTAACTATTCCTCAGAAATTTCTAAAAGGGTAAACCACTAATAACTTTGCCATGGCCTGTAATTCCACTAATTAAACCAAGCCAAGGGTGCTATTTTGGGGTTTGCCTCATAGCTCAGTCAGTAAAGAATCTGCCTGCAATGCAGGAGATCCAGGTTAGATACCTGGGTTGATAAGATCACCTGGAGAAGTAAACAGCAACCCTTTTCCATATTACTGCTTGGAGAATTCCATGAACAGAGAATCCCATGGATAGTGGAGCCTGGCACACTATAGTCCATGGAGTCACAAGAGTCGGACATGACTTAGTGACTAAACCACCACCAAGGGTGCTATTTCACATAAGGGCATAGCCAAGTGAAATGCAGTTGCTTTCTAGGGAGAGTTCCTTCACCTGTGAAGTTAATACTGTCATCAGTGACTCTCCTTTTCAGATAGTTGGTGCCAGAGGACTCCTCATTTTACAGCGGGGTTAAAGGTGGGAGAAGTCACCTCCTCCTGTAGTGCTGAAAGACCTTTGGGGTCAGGTTTAGCCCTATACTGAATAGTGAGAATTCTGTGGCCATGCAGAGCCACATAGGTGGTAAGTTAATAACCCACTGAATAATGGACACCAAAGTATGCAGATGAACAGATAAGAGTCCTATAATGGCTTTTGTTTCCAAGAGTGTCCAGTGTATCAGAAGGTGTTGCCAGAAATGTGTATTCATTTTGTGTTACATGTAGCCATTAGGTCCAAAATTCCATAGGCAGTCTCTGTCCAAATAGGTTTCAACAGGCATAGTCCTTGATGACCAGGGCCTCCACTGAAAAGTTGGACCCCAGCAATGCCAAAAGCAAGTCCTGTGGTGTGGTCAAATGGGCAAAATGCCAGGCTCATAACATTTGGAAGAAATATGGGAAATCTGAGAGAAGCATCTTATGATAGAAAAATAAGGAATATGTTGTCTCTAAAACCCTATGAAACATAAGAGATGTGAGGATTGTTTTAAGGCAGAGTTGATGGACACTTTTTTAGGCTCACTTGTTCAGTTGCACTGTGGGGAGGGAGGGACGCTGCAAACAAATAACATTAGCATCTGCTCACAGTGTCTCAGCCACACTGGGCCTGCCCCCACTCACGGCATGTGTGCCCTCCCTGCCCACACTGCTCAGGCTCTATGTTGCTCCACCGGGAACTGTCTGAGGCTGGCCCTGGGCTGCACGCACATGCCAGTTCTAAGCCGCTCAGGTTTCAGGCACTCAGGAAGTCCACAGAGGCACAGACTTGGTTGGGCCTGCATTTTGTGTCCTTCCCAGGTCCTAGCAGCTCAGGTGTCTGGCAAGCGCGGTCGCTGTGACTTATTGCCTCCTCTGTCCCTGCTGCTCGGTTATCTAGGTGTACAACTGGCACACCTTCTCGGGTGGATGTTGACTGTCCAGAACCCCAAGAAGTCTTAGCAAAGAAGCCTGCTTGCAGCTTGGTAGATAATGTCTCTCTGGGACTGTGATTGCCCCCTTCCAGTTCTGGCTGCCTGTCACCGGAGGGGGATGGTCTGCAGCCAACTAATTCTGTACAGTCCTTTGTTCTGTGAGTGGGCCTGGCAGTGTCTTAAGTTAGGGGGCCTGGCAGTGTCTTAAGTTAGGGCTTTTCAGGTGGTAGCTTTCCCACCGTCTGGTTTGCTAGTCCAAGTTCGTTCCCTCAGATTGCCCTCAAGGCATTCAGGCCTGGTCATTATTCTAAGCAATGCAGCCCACGCCTCCCTGCCCAACCCCCACTTGCTAGTGGCGGGTGCAGGCGTCTGTGCTGCTTCTCTGCTGGGAGAGTTACTGTTGGGCTTGTAATCTGTGGGGGTTAATTATTTATTTATTTTTCCTCCCAGTTATGTTGCCCTCTATGGTTCCAAGGCTCGCCACAGACTCGGCAGTGAGAGTATTTCCTGGTGTTTGGAAACTTCTCTCTTTTTAAGACTCCCTTCCTGGGACAGAGCTCCATCCCTACCTCTTTTGTCTCATTTTTTGTCATTTATATTTTTTCCTACCTCCTTTCAAAGACAATGCGCTGCTTTTCTGGGTGCCTGATGTCCTCTGCTGGCATTCGGAAGTTGTTTTGTGGAATTTACTTAGCGTTTAAATGTTCTTTTGACGAATTTCTGGGGGAGAAAGTGGTCTCTTCATCCTATTTCTCCATCATCTTAGGACCACCTCTCCAGTATTTTTTCAGTTGAAATTAATTCTTGGGGAGGAGCCTTTTAAGACTCAGATTGAAACTACTGGGTGTTTAACATGACCCCTTCATATTTGAAACTCTTGAACCCTATTTTTTGTCTAGAAATCTGCATGCAGGTCAAGAAGCAACAGTTAGAACTGGACATGGAACAACAGACTGGTTCCAAATAGGAAAAGGAGTGTGTTAAGGCTGTATAATTTCACCCTGCTTATTTAACTTATATGCAGAGTACATCATGAGAAACGCTGAACTAGAAGAAACACAAGCTGGAATCAAGATTGCCGGGAGAAATATCAATAACCTCAGATATGCAGATGACACCACCCTTATGGCAGAAAGTGAAGAGAAACTAAAAAGCCTCTTGATGAAAGTAAAAGAGGAGAGTGAAAACGTTGGTTTAAAGCTCAACATTCAGAAAACGAAGATCATGGCATCCAGTCTAATCACTTCATGGGAAATAGATGGGAAACCAGTGGAAACAGTGTCAGACTGTATTTTTTTGGCCTCCAAAATCACTGCAGATGGTGACTACAGCCATGAAATTGAGATGCTTACTCCTTGGAAGAAAAGTTATGACCAACCNACTTTATTTTTGGGGGCTCCAAATCACTGCAGATGGTGACTGCAGCCATGAAATTAAAAGATGCTTAGTCCTTGGAAGAAAAGTTATGACCAACCTAGATAAGCATATTCAAAAGCAGAGACATTACTTTGCCGACTAAGGTCGGTCTAGTGAAAGCTATGGTTTTTCCAGTAGTCAAGTATGGATGTGAGAGTTGGACTGTAAAGAAGGCTGTGGTGTTGAAAAAGACTTTTGAGAGTCCCTTGGACTGCAAGGAGATCCAACCAGTCCATTCTGAAGGAGATCCAACCAGTCCATTTTGAAGGAGATCAGCCCTGGGATTTCTTTGGAAGGAATGATGCTAAAGCTGAAACTCCAGTACTTTCGCCACCTCATGCAAAGAGTTGACTCATTGGAAAAGACTTTGATGCTGGGAGGGATTGGGCGCAGGAGGAGAAGGGGACGACCGAGGATGAGATGGTTTGATGGCATCAGCAACTCAATGGACGTGAGTCTGAGTGAACTCCAGGAGTTGGTGATGGACAGGGAGGCCTGGTGTGCCGCGATTCAGGGGGTCGCAAAGAGTTGGACACGACTGAGCGACTGAACTGAACTGAACTGAATCCTATAGGACAATCTGATAATTTTTACTGAATTTTTCTCACTATAGAATTAAGAATTTTAAACACAGCTTCAGGAAAGTTCAAAGGAAAACTTAAAACTTTTTCTCTGAGAACTTCAAAACTGTACTTTCATAAGTAGGACATACGATTTTGTTTAAACAACCCACTGAAAGTTTAAATAGTTGCTTTAAAACCACCCACTCTCTATACTGCAAACAAACTTCTCCTCCCCATCTGCTTACATTTGAATTAATATGATGCTATTCTCTGCTGCATGCATACCTATATTCAGGATTAAAAAAATAGTATAGCCTGGGATTTTAAGAAGCAAGAGAGACTAGAAACATATATATATGTGTATATATATATATATATATATACACACATTTTTCTCTCCCTTTCATTTCTTTCTTGTTTTTTAAAACTAACCTTGCAACATATCTCAGGGTGCTTTGTTCCTATTTATATTTGTGCCTAAATATATGCATACTTGTGTATAAGTGTTATATATATATTTAAAGTCATGTTCCATTTACCATTATGTTTAAATAGATCTTTAACCTGGTTTTCTGAAGAATTTATTTTTTGCTTCCTTATCCATTTTATAATGCTTTCATTTTATTCTTGCATTTTATGCATCTTTAATCAAGTCACTCCAATGATAAACATTGTTTTAAACTACTTTTTATAAAGAATAATATTCAGGATTCTTAGATAATAGTTCAAAGCTGATTTATCTTTTCATTTATATTTCTCAAAATTCTTCAGAAAATTTACTTGTAAAATTGCACAACTAATCAGTATTTTCAACTATTATTTGAAATTCATATGATCTAGTATCTTTTTGGATTGCATTTATAAAAATGCCTTTATAAACTCTTTCATCATCTTTCCTTTCAAATAAATATTTTGTATCCTTAACATATTTCTCTATATGTTTTCTAGAATTCCCTTCTATCTCACTGTATGATTATTTATGTATCATCTCTTTAACTAATTTCTGTATTCTCCAGAGAGCAACTTTTATATTTGATTAATACTTGTTTACTTACATCATTCAACATAGTGCCTTAAATCCTGCTGGCATATAAAAACAATTTGTTGAATGGATGTATTGGTTTTCCATTACTAAGTAACAAATTATCACAAACTTAAAACACTATCACTCATTATTTAATACTTTTATAAGTCAGAAATTCCAAGCAAGTTCAACTAACTTTTTATTTAGTGCTCTACAAGCCTGAAACCAACGTGTTGCCTGTGCTGAGATTTTATGTAGAATCTCTGGGGTAGAATATGTGTACATGATCATCAGATGGTTGACAAAATTTGTTTCCAAGATACTGTTGGACTCAGCTCCACATTCTCTTGTTGGCTCTTATCCATGGCCTACTCTCAGTTTCTAGAATCTGCTGAAAATCTTTTTCATATACCCTTCCCCTAACTCCAGTCTTCAAGTCAGCATAATATGTCAAATTTTCCCCAAGTTTAATTTGAGACTTCAATCACATCTGCAAAAGAATCTGGGAACTGAAATCCTAGTGGGTATAATCTGTAGAATGTGCCAATTTCAATGAATAAAAAATAATTTTCACCATTATGTATCACATTCAAAATGTTCAATACTGTATTATAGAGGATTTTCTGCATGGAATTTTAATAAAATTTTAGGCAGCATTCTTGTGATTCTTTTTATAATATTTTTCTATGTTCAAATTCAGTCTCTGTTTATTAGAGTTGTATCTCATTCTTTGCATACCAATGTGTTTTATTCAGCAAGACTTTTTAAAGTATTTTACTCATGAACTACTAGTAATTCATTCTAAGTAATTTTTAACTTCTTACAGAATTCATTTCTAGGAAATAACACTATTGTTATTGTCAGGTACAGGTTGTGTTAAGTATCTCTCTATGAGGTGTTAGAAGTAGAATATGATTATAAAAATATCCATAGAATTGCATTAAGTACTGTTACATGCTAGATTCTTTGAACAAAACTTTAAAGAAAGTGCATTATTTTCCTTGTAAATAGATGGCATATTGTGATAGATGGTGTTTAATTTTCCAAAGACGTATTATAGGTAAATGCAACAGTTAGGACTTGGAAACTGGGTCTTATTTTGCATTCACTGTTATTTCCACTGAATAACAACTATAAGGAATCACTTCTTAAACTTATAAACTTATGTGACACAAGCAGCTTTATTTCTTTGTAGGCAATGTCCCCAAGGCAGGTGCTTTGGGTAAAATTTTCAATGGAATGGCAGCTATTTAAGTACACTTTCACCATTTTCTCAGTTAAAATTGCTTTAAAGTTATTATGTATATATTTGCCACATACTGTATGCTAAATTTTACCTTTTTAAAGCTAAGAGTGTTAATTCCAGTGAAATATTAGGGGATAGATGAAAGAACAGTCTCATTTTAATTAAGAAGGGCTTCAGAATAAACTTAGCTTTTAAAGAGAAAAACATTTTTAGGCCGCTAAAGGATTGATGCTGAAACTGAAACTGCATTACTTTGTCCATCTGATGTGAAGAATTGATTCATTGAAAAAGACCCCAATGCTGAGAAAGATTGAAGGCAGGAGAAAGGGACAACAGAGGCCGAGATGGTTAGATGGCATCACTGACTCAATGGACATGAGTTTGAGTAAGCTCTGGGAGTTGGTGACAGATAGGGAAGCCTGGCATACTGCAGTCCATAGGGTCTCAAAGAGTCGGACCTGACTGAGAGACTGAACTGAACTGAAATATGCATAATACAAAATACTAAGGACACTTAAGGAATATACAGTTTCATATTCTTCAGTATGTCTGAACTTTCTTTACAATTTTTTTGGTACTTAAATGATTTATGGTTTAATCTTCATAGCAGCTAGAAATCTTATAGCAAGGAAAGACCTAATTTATTGCAAGTCTTTCTTACTTCCTCCAATATTTACTGTTAATTATGTTATATCTCCATTAGTATCTTTGTACCCAACATATTCTACTATATTTGAGAGTAATTTTAGTTTTCTAACAGTATCTAAGTTTTATCTTTTCGTCACTATTTTCTCCTTCTTTTCCTAGACAACCGTAACACTAACTAGCTGCATTCTCAGAACACATCTCCCCAGTGACATTAGTGATTATAGATTTTTTTCTTTTTCTTTAGTAAAGTACAGACATTTCTGCACAACAGCTAAATAAATACAAAAGCCTTTTTGAAAGGCAATGCAGCTTATCTTCCAAGGTTTCACACTAATCACTGACATAAGACTTCTCTCTGCTATATACTGCTACTTCTTCCCCGGTGGCTCAGCGGTTAAAGCGTCTGCCTCCAATGAGGGAGACCCAGGTTCGATCCCTGGGTTGGGAAGATCCCCTGGAGAAGGAAATGGCAATTAACNCTTCCAAGGTTTCACACTAATCACTGACATAAGACTTCTCTCTGCTATATACTGCTACTTCTTCCCCGGTGGCTCAGCGGTTAAAGCGTCTGCCTCCAATGAGGGAGACCCGGGTTCGATCCCTGGGTTGGGAAGATCCCCTGGAGAAGGAAATGGCAATTAACTCCAGTATTCTTGCCTGGAGAATCCCATGGACGGAGAAGCCTAATAGGTTACAGTCCACAGGGTTGCAAAGAGTCGGACACGACTGAGTGACTTCACCTTCACCTTCTTCATGGACCATGGAGAACTGAAAGAAAGAGAAAAATAGCACAAAACACACAAAAGCTTAGTTTTATAATATGAAACATATTGATACAATATATATTATTTGAAAACAAGCACATTTTCCACATTTGGGGAACTTATCTATATGTATGTTTTAAATATATTGAATCATATAATAAGTGCTTTAGACCAGCATCATGAGGACAGAATCAACTTACTATTTGAATTGAGTTTATATCCTCAAGGTGCCATTTAAACAACTGGTTTTATAATTAAATGTATAAGATTGATCAGCTCTTATGAAAAATTCTCTCTCTCACCTTAAGGTGGAAAAATTACCTTATTCATATTCATCAGTTCGAAGAACATTGTTCAGTATCAACGTTGGCCCTTGTAAGTTCCTGTTTTGGTTTTACTGTTTATGTATACATGTCATTTTATCCATATATCACATTAACATTCTCCACTTCTGTAGCAAACTTCGATTGAATGTGCTTTTCCAACATGTGTATTTTTGTTTGTATAAATATTTAAACTGCTTAGATTTTATTAAGAAACGTATGTGGGTCTATATATATATATACATATGCATATAGAAGTGTGTGTACAGTGCTGTGTTGGTAAAAAAAAAAAAGAAAAGAAAAGAAAGAAAGAAAGAAAGAAAAAGACTATTTGCTATGCTCTTTCGTTTCTATAGAATAGACAAGCCCAGTCAGCTGAGTTCAAACCACTTACATGATGTCTCGGAACACAGAGTTGGTTAACAGAGTGCAATAGCAACAAATTTTATATAGTATTTTAACCATACTGATATCATATATATAAATAAATGTCTCAAAAGCAGAAACAATAGTAAGATGTTTTGGAATAATTAGGTAAAGATGAGATTAGAATCATTATTTGCTTCAACGATCCAATTATTTGGCCGGTACTTGCTGTGCTATTTACAAGATGTCTGAACTTACATTAAAACAACATTTTATTGTCCTGAACATTTTTTTGAATGTATTTTGTAAATAATAGTATCAACATGAAATGACTTGTGTAGAAATATAATGCATTGTTCCAGAATTAAAGTAAGAATTGCATGAGAGCTTGAGCTTATACAACATACATATATGCTATATATGAAACTAGACATACTATGGAGAAGGCAATGGCACCCCACTCCAGTACTCTTGCTTGGAGAATCCCATGGACGGAGGAGCCTGGTGGGCTGCAGTCCATGAGGTCGCTAAGACTCGGATATGACTGAGCAACTTCACTTTCACTTTTCAATTTTCACTCTCATGCATTGGAGAAGGAAATGTCAACCCACTCCAGTGCTCTTGCCTGGAAAATCCCAGGGATGGGGGAGCCTGGTGGGCTGCTGTCTATGGGATCGCACAGAGTTGGACATGACTGAAGCGACTTAGCAGCAGACATACTGAATGTGACCTACTATGCCCCCAAATTCTGCCTAATATAGAGTTTCCCATGGGAAATTCTTTATGGTCTTGCTTTGTAACATTTACTATTGTTCAGTTGCTAAGTCATGTCTGGCTCTTTGCAACCCCATAGATTGAACACACCAGGCTTCTCAGTCCTCCACTATATCCTGGAGTTTGCTCAAATTCATGCACATTGAGTCAGTGATTCTATCTATCCATTTCATCCTCTGTTGTCCCCTTTTCCTTTTGTTTTCAATTTTTCCCAGCATCAGGGTCTTTTCCAAAGGGTTGGCTCTTTGCATCAGGTGGCCAAAGTATTGGAGCTTCAGCTTCAAAATCAGTTCATCAGTGAATATCTAGAGTTGATTTCCTTTATGATTGACTGTCTTGATTTCCTTGCTGTCCAAGGGACTGTCAAGAATCTCCAACACCACAATCTGAAAGCATGAATTCTTTGATGTTCAGCCTTCTTTATGGTCCACCTCTCACACACATACAGGATTACTATAAAAACCATAACTTTGACTATACAGTCCTTTGTCAGCAAAGTGATGTCTTGCTTTTTAATATGCTGTCTAGGTTTGTCATAGCTTTCCTTTCAAGGAGCACACGTCTTTTAACTTAAAAATATGCTTTATAGCGTGTACACAATTTGAAAGCATGAATTCTTTGATGTTCAGCCTTCTTTATGGTCCACCTCTCACACACATACAGGATTACTATAAAAACCATAACTTTGACTATACAGTCCTTTGTCAGCAAAGTGATGTCTTGCTTTTTAATATGCTGTCTAGGTTTGTCATAGCTTTCCTTTCAAGGAGCACACGTCTTTTAACTTAAAAATATGCTTTATAGCGTGTGTGCCTTTATTTTGTCTGGTACTGCTAATTCTGGCTCAGAAATGTATATTGAACCAGTACCTTTCCTTAACATGATTTTGACCTGTGAAATAACTGGAGAATAAGGCATTTATCAGCTAGAACTAGAGCACAACAGATGCATATTAAAAGCCATGTAAGTAGTATGGTCAATTGATGATCATAGCAATCCCAGTTTAAGAGAAGGATAAAAATCTGAACAAGCAGAGCCTATGAGATTGAAAAGTAACAAATAAAATATGAGAGTGAGCTGGAACGGGTAGAAGGTAAGAAAATTTATGTGGGGGTAAACATAAGAGAACTGTTTATTCTTAGTAATGTCTGTTTGTACAGTATAGACACAGGGCTCTGCTATATGCTGTTATGACTTCTGCAATCCCTTGCAAGCAGAACTTAGTGCAAGTAACACAGGATAGGTCTCAGTTGTCCAGGGGTTCTGAGAAGGATCACATTGTAGTCAGTCATTTTTAGTCCATTTCATATACTTGGGCTTCTCTGGTGGCTCAGATGGTAAAGAATCCACCTGTAATACAGGAGACCAGGGTTCGATCCCTGTATTTGGAAGATCCTCTGCAGAAGGGAATAGCTACCCACTCCAGTATTTTTGCCTGGAGAATTCCACGGACAGAGGAGCCTGGCGGGCTACATCAATGGGATCACAAAGAGTTGGATACGAATGAGTGACTAACACACACACACACACCACATATATATATATAACATGTATGTGTGTGTGTGTATATATATATATATATAGTTGCTATGATACCAGTAATATTTTTTTTTTCAGAGCTGCCAGGCTTTGTTTCTTTGCCTCTGTTGCTGTCCACTGCAGCCTGCCTGAGATGGTCTCTAAAGGTGATATGTGAAAATAAATCAAAATGGGCTTATAGCTTTGGGTGAATCCAATATCTGCTTTATTGTATGCAGCTATGGATGATTATTGGGAGCACAAAAGTGACACCTTACTTTGAATTCCCAGAGAGATATCTAAATACTACCCTTAAACTTGTCTCTATGTGATTCTTTCTGGATGCCTCATCTCTACATCTCTGTGTCTGAATTCTGAATGATGACATCAAAGGTAGGCAAGAAATTAACCCTCTCTTACTTAAATATTACTTGGATATTTAATTTAAAGGAATGAGTTATGCAGGTATTTTGAGTTGAGTCAAGGTGTATAGGCTGAAAATATCATATATTAAGGATTGTGTATTTCCCATGCCTCTCTCTATTAGTAGATATACACCTCTCTTATTTTGTCCAGGCTATATTGGGCCCAATTATTTTTTACACCTTGGCACCACAAGAGTTAAAAATAATATGAAATACATCGTGTCCCTCAACAATAGTACTGAACAAAATCGTGGCTTACTATGACTTTTCCACCATGCTTGACACCGAAGCTAAAATATAAACAAGATAGTCATTGCATCATTTCATATTGGAAATACAAATAGTGATTTTTTTTTTCTCTGTGATTTTTAATTCAATAGAAGTAAAAAGACTGAGGGGAAATGAGAAAAATATAAACAAATGAAAGAATGGCCTTTCAAAAATAGGCATTTACGTGTTTATTTGACAAATAATTTAGTGGCACTGTTGGTCTTCTCTAGTGGTTCAGACTGTAAAGAATCTGCTTGCAATTCAGGAGATCTGGCTTCTATCCCTGGGTTGAGAAGATCACCTGGAAAGGAGAATGGCTACCTATCCACTTCAATGTTCTTTCATGGAGTATTCCATAGACAGAGAAACCTGGCTAGCTAGAGTCCATGGAGTCCCCAAAAGTCAGACATTTTTGTGTATTAGTTGACTGAGCCAGCTTTCACACGTGTCTGTTAAAGTAACTATATTTGATCAATAATGTGATTATTTGAAGCATTAAAAATAATTCACATGGCAAATTAAAATACTAAAGAAAGTGAAATGTTGAAAAATTAATGAGGATAAAATAATATAAATTTGCAACTTACAAGATAATTCTACATAAATTCAAATTGTGATAATAGAATCTATAAAAGGAAAAAAGTCTATAAATTATAATCAATAATTAAAGTTTTAAATAAAAATGTGTTTCTTATAATTTATAAACAACCTGTTGTTGTTATTCAGTCACTAAGTTGTGTCTGCATCTTTGGGACCCTATGGACTGCAGCACACCAGGCTTTCTTGTCCTTCACTATCTCCCAGAGTTTAGTCAAACTCATATTTATTGAGTTGATGTTGCCATCCAAACATCTCAATCTCTGTTGCCCCCTTTTCCTTCTGCCTTCAACCTTTCCCATCATCAGGATCCGTTCCAAAGAATCTACTCTTCATATCAGGTGGTCACGTTATTGGAGCTTCAGCTTCTGCATCAGCCTTCTGGTGAATATTCAAGGTTGATTTCCTTTAAGACTGAAGAATTTGATCTCCCTGCAGTCCAAGGGACTTTCAAGAGTCTTCTCCAGCACCGTAATTCGAAAGCATCAATTCTTCAGTAATCAGCCTTCTTTATGGTCCAATTCTCAAATCTATATATGACTTTTGGAAAAACCATGGCTTTGACTATATGGACTTTCTCAGCAAAGTAATGTTTCTGATTTTTAATATGCTCTCTAGGTTTGTCATAGCTTTGCTTCCAAAGAGCAAGTGTCTTTTAATATCATGGCTTCAGTCACCATCTGCAGTGATTATGGAGTCCAAGAAAATAAAGTTCATCGTTGTTCCCATTGTTTCCCCTTGAATTTGCCATGAAGTAATAGCACTGGATGTCATGATCTTAGTTATTTGAGTATTCAGCTTTAAGCCAGGGTTTTTGCTTGCCCCTTTCACATTCATCAAGAACCTCTTTAATTCCTCTTCATTTTCCACCATTAGGGTGGTGTCATCTGCATATCTGAGGTTGTTGATATTTCTCCCGGCAGTCTTGATTTCAGCTTGTGACTCATACAGCCCAATCTTTCATATGATGTACTCTACATAGTAGTTAGATAAGCAGGATAGCAATATACAGCCTTTATGTACTCCTTTCCCAATTTTGAACTAGTCCGTTGTTCCATGTCCAGTTCTATATGTTGCCTCCTGTCTTATATACAGGTTTCTCAAGAGACAGATATGGTGGTCTGGCATTAACATCTCTTAATAACTTTCCACAGTTGTTGTTGTTGTTTTTTTTTTTTAAGAGCCACGCAGTCAAAGTCTTTCTCATAATGACTAAAGTAGAAGTAGATGTTTTTGGAATTCTCTTGCTTTTTCTATGAGCTAACTAATTTTGGCAATTTGATTTCTGGTTCCTCTGTCTTTTCTAATCCAGCTTGAACATATGGAAATTCTTGGTTCACGTGCTCTTGAAACCTAGCTTGAAAGATTTTGAGCATTATCTACTAGTATGTGAAATAAGTGCAATTTTGTGGTAGTTTGAACATCCTTTGATATTGCCTTTCTTTGAGATTGTAATGCAAAGTGACCTTTTCCCATCTTGTGGCCACTGCTGAGTTTTGCAAATATGCTGACATATTGAGTGCAGTACTTTCTTAGCATCATCTTTTAGACTTTAAATAGCTCATCTAAAATTCCATTACCTCCACTAGCTTTGTTTGTAGTAATGCTTCCTAAGGTCCACTTGACTTATCATTCCAGGATGTCTGGCTCTAGGTGAGAGACCACACCTTCATGGTTATCTGGGTCATTAGACATTTTCTGTACAGTTCTGTGTATTCTTTTCACCTCTTCTGAATCTCTTATGCTTCTGTTAGGTCCTTGCTGTTTCTGTTTCTGTCCTTTATTGCACCCATCCTTTGCTATCTCCAGTTGTCTTAAAGAAATCTCCAATCTTTCTCATTCTATTGTTTTCCATTACTTTGCATTGTTCATTTAAGAAGGCTAATAAAATTAATAAGCTTACTATTAACCGTTATTTTTTCAAAAGTTGAATTTTAGTCAGCATTATAAATTAAATGAACTAAATTACCATCTAAATTTTCTATTTAAAACAATCTTTTCTCTCCATAAAAAACAATATCAATTTCATCATTTATTGTTTTACCTAAGGTTCCTATACTTTTCATTTTGCCTGTCATTTAATGTTGCTTAGAATGTAGCTTTGGAATATATGAAACATTTTTAAAAGACAGAATAACTTATGTTATATTGTATTAAATATCTTTATTCAATAAAAAGTAATTTTTGTAATAATATACTTTTGAAAATATATTATTATACTATCCCCAAAATACTTTTACAATGAACTTACAGGGAATCAAATTCCCCTTAGTGTACTATAATCTGTCATAACAAATGCTCTTTAAGTAAATGGGGTGAACATCCAGAATTGAAGCAAAAAATCTTTCAGGATACAGAAGTTTCACTAATGAAATAATTTACTATAAATGGATCTAACCTATATTTTTGTTTCATTTTTTTTAAAAATAGACAAGTAAATAAATGCCAAACCATAATTTTACTCTGGGAAAAACAAAAGAATGAAGCAACTCTGTCCTAATCATTTCAACTCCAGTTTAAGAAAGGAGGTTGTCTTTTCACCTTGCTTATAGTTGAAAAATCTGCAAAAATATTTACATAACTATCAAGACAAAACTGAATGGTAGGTAAATTTTATTTTGAACAATAATATCATATCATAGTTTTTCAGTAAAATTTACAAAAATAGGATTCAAACAGAATGCAAAGAATTATTGATGACATGAGTATAAACAAATATCCTTTATCATTCTAAAATAGTATTTATTTGGAATACAAATTTTAAAAAAATTAAAAATTTAATTCCTGTGTGCAATTATCAGTAACTAAAAAGCAAAAGAACGCACAAAAGTTGTTGCAAAATTAAATAAGTTTCAAAGATAGAATAGGTTCAATTGTTTAAGTGAAGTAATTCATATTAGTGGAATATCATATCCTATGAATATTAAATATTATGAAAGGTTATTTTATTTATAAACCAACTATTTATATTAGTACAAAAGGATCTCTGAGCTCATACATTTATTATCTCTACCAAATTCTTAAAAGAAATTATCAAAATTTAATATCAGTGATACTATGATGATAAGATTCCATTTACTAAAAGAAGCTTCAAGCACAGGTTGCAATTATGTTGCGTGGTTAATTCTGGGTTAATTTAGTGATAATGAAACCATATCTGACCAGATGTGAGGAACAGGACCGATACCATGTAAATTTAAGGAAGCGTAAGTCAACCTGTTCATATGTAGACTATAAAAGATAATGCTCATCTAAGGAGAAGGAGGATGATATGTGTGGTCACACAGGTGCACCTATTCCACAGAATGAAAAAGCCTATTGTTTCAAAGTGGGTTCAACCCTTGGGTCAGAAAGGTCCCTTGGAGAAGAAAATGGCAACCCACACCAGTATTCTGGCCTGAGAAATCCATGGATAGAGGAGCATGGTGGGCTACAATCCATGGGATCCCCAAAGAGGCAGACATAGCATAGTGACTAAACAATAAATTTTTATGTCTGTACATACATGCTTCCCTCATTGATTTTGGTAGCTTCAAAGTGTAACGTGGTAAGTTTACATTAAAACTATTTCTTTATTTAGAAACATTTAATTTTTATGAGTAGATTATGAGTAGGGGAAATTGAAACTCAAAGAACATTGCTGAAATTTAATTCTGTGTAAAGTAGTAAAGATTTGTTTATAAAAAGAACTGTAAACCCTACTGCCTGGGTACAAAAACTGTTTTGCCACTTAAGAGTTGTGAATTATTTTTGCACTAGTTTTCTTGCTTATAAAATGAGAATAATAGTCAGTTAATTCAGTTGATCAGTCATGTCTGCCTCTTTGCGATGCCATGGAATGCTGCATGCCAGGTTTTCCTGTCCATCACCAATTCCTGGAGCTTGTTCCAACTCATGTCCATTGAACTGGTGATGCCATCCAACCATTTCATCCTCTGTCATACCATTCTCTGTAAATGAGAATAATAATAATATCTAAATAACAGAGTATTGATGATAAATACATTAATATATGTAAGGTTCATAGATAACGAATGCTTCTGCTGCTGCTGCTAAGTCACTTCAGTCATGTCTGACTCTGTGTGACCCCAGAGATGGCAGCCCACCAGGCTTTGTCGTCCCTGGGATTCTCCAGGCAAAAATGATGCTAAATAATTTTAATTACACATTATAGATTTATGTTTATTTAACATGCTCAGAATGTTTGTCTTGTGTAAACCAGGTGTTGTGCTGTCTTCCAGGGCATAATGAGATTTGCTGGTTGCCTACTAAGTTTTTATTTTTGCCTTCTCATTTTTCACTCAACCATACGATTGGTAGAATTGCCTTACTCCCAGAATAGAAATGGATCTTGATTCACTTTGAAATATTCAATTTCATGACTACAGTGTTTTGGTATTTTTTGTTGTTGTTGTTGTTCAGTTGCTAAGTCATGTCTGACTCTTTGCAACCTCATGGACTGTAGCATGCCAGGTTTCCCTGTCCTCCACTAATTCTTGGAGTTTTCTCAAACTCATGTCCATTTGGCTTATGATGCCATCCAATCATCTCATCTTCTGTCACCCACTTTTCCTTCTGCCCTCAGTCTTTCCCAGCATTGGGGTCTTTTCCAGTGAGTTGGCTCTTTGCATCAGGTGGCCAAAGTACTGGAGCTTCAGCTTCAGCATCAGTCCTTCCAATAATTATTCAGGGTTGATTTTATTTAGGATTTACTGCTTTGATCTCCTGGAGTCCAAGGGACTCTCAAGAGATTTCTACNAGTTGGCTCTTTGCATCAGGTGGCCAAAGTACTGGAGCTTCAGCTTCAGCATCAGTCCTTCCAATAATTATTCAGGGTTGATTTTATTTAGGATTTACTGCTTTGATCTCCTGGAGTCCAAGGGACTCTCAAGAGATTTCTACAGCACCATAATTCAAAAGCATCAATTCTTTGGCATTCAGCCTTCTTTATGGTCCAACTCTAACATCCATAAATGACTACTGATTGTGTCAGTTTATTCCTAGTCAAATTCAGGTCAATGAAATAAGATTCTGTTACCTGGTGACTTCAGAGAAGGAAGCTCATTGTCTTTCCTCAGTTAGATATAAATGGTCAAGTCTTCTGCCATCAGTAGTCTTCATGAAACACTGAGAAAGGGAATCATCAAATGATAATAATACTATTGTTGCAGAAGTTACAAGAGGTGATGAAAAAAGTCTAACAAATTCATTTGATGACAATGGTAACGTTGTGTGAATTTATAAGTAACAGGAATAAAATTAATGTGTATATGTTTAAGCTAAGAATGTATTCAATTCAAATAAATAAGACACATTTGAAAACTTCAACATATGTAGTGATCAGTTCAACTCTATATTTTCTAAGTACATGCTGTTGTTTTTTTTTTAAACAATCAGGCAAAAATAATAAAATTCAAAGAAATCTAATTTGGAAATTAGCAAAATTCTAATATATAAGATTGAAATGCCATTGGTTTCAGTTTTCTCCTCTTATTAATTTTCTCTGAAAATTCTTACTTGACCTTTTCTTTTCCTTTTATTCCTTTGAGAGCATTAGTTCTATTTCTTAGCACAGTTCAATCATACAGTACATTATTATCCACTATTGTTTCATGTTATTCATAGATCTTCAGATATTATTCATCTTGTAATTGAAAGTTTGCACCCTTTTATCAGATTCTCTTTATTTTTACATAGCCCTCAGTCTCTGACAATGATCATTCTATTCTCTGATCCTGTAACTTCAACTTTTTTTATTCTATCTACAAATGATAGCATGTAATATTTGTCTTTTTCTATCTGGCTTATTTCACTCAGCATAATTGCCTCCAATTTCATCCTTGTTGTCACAAATGGTAAGATATCCTTCTTTTTTAAAGTTGGGTAGTATTCCTGTGTGTGTGTGTGTGTGTGTACAAAATTCTAATATATAAGATTGAAATGCCATTGGTTTCAGTTTTCTCCTCTTATTAATTTTCTCTGAAAATTTTTACTTGACCTTTTCTTTTCCTTTTATTCCTTTGAGAGCATTAGTTCTATTTCTTAGCACAGTTCAATCATACAGTACATTATTATCCACTATTGTTTCATGTTATTCATAGATCTTCAGATATTATTCATCTTGTAATTGAAAGTTTGCACCCTTTTATCAGATTCTCTTTATTTTTACATAGCCCTCAGTCTCTGACAATGATCATTCTATTCTCTGATCCTGTAACTTCAACTTTTTTTATTCTATCTACAAATGATAGCATGTAATATTTGTCTTTTTCTATCTGGCTTATTTCACTCAGCATAATTGCCTCCAATTTCATCCTTGTTGTCACAAATGGTAAGATATCCTTCTTTTTTAAAGTTGGGTAGTATTCCTGTGTGTGTGTGTGTGTGTGTGTGTGTGTGTGTATACCACAATCATCTTTTAACAGATATAACATTCTGGTTGTTTTCATACCTTGACTGTTATGAATAGTACTGCAAAACAGGGGAGTACAGCTATCTCTTCAAGAGAGTGGTTTTAATTTACTTTTGATATATCTTCATAAATGGGATTGCAGAATCTTATAGAAATTCTACTTTTAATTTTTTGAGGAAACTTCCTATTGCCATATGACCATGTTTTATGGTCGATTTAACATACTGTTGAGTTTGGTGTGCCAATATTTTGTTGAGGATTTTGCATCTGTATTCACTGGCCTGTAATTTTTTTTATTCTTTCATTTCTTTCTATGTTTTTATATATATTTAACTTCAACATAATGCTTGATTCCTAAAATGAGTTTGTAGCGTGGCTTCCCATTCCATTTTTGGAATATTTTTAGAATAATTGGCATTAATTCTTCTTTAAATATAGACTACTAATGAAACTTCTCAGACTTTTCTTTGTTGGGAAGTTTTTGATTATTGATTTGATCACATTACTATCTTAATTTTCTTAACAATAATGAGTCTATTCATATTTTCTGGATTCTCTGATAGCTCAGTTGGTAAACAATCCACCTGCAATGCAGGAGACTGCGGTTTGATTTCTGGGTTGGGAATATCCCCTGGAGAAGGGATAACCTACCCACTCCAGTATTCTTGGGTTTCCCTTGTGGTTTATCTGTTAAAGAATCTGCCTGCATTGTGGTAGACCTGGGTTTGATCCCTTCTTTAGGAAGATCCCTTGGAGAAGGGAAAGGCTACCCACTCAGTATTCTGGCCTGAAGAATTACAGGGATTATGCCAAAGACTTTGACTGTGTGGATCACAATAAAAGGTAGAAAATTCTGAAGGAGATGGAAATAACAGACCACCAGACTCTTGAGAAACCTGTATACAGGTCAGGAAGCAACAGAACATGATATGGAACAACAGACTGGTTTCAAATAGGAAAAGGAGTAAATCAAGGCTGAATATTTTTACCCTGCTTATTTAACTTATATGCAGAGTACATCATGAGAAATGCTGGGCTGGAAGAAGCACAAGCTGGAATCAAGATTACCAGGAAAAAATATCAAGAACCTCAGACATGCAGATGACACCACTCTTATGGCAGAAAGTGAAGAAGAACTAAAGATTCTCTTGACGAAAGTGAAAGAGGAATTGCTTATATATTTTTGAGATTAGTTGTTTGTCAGTTGCTTCATTTGCTATTATTTTCTCCCATTCTGAAGGCTGTCTTTTCACCTTGCTTATAGTTTCCTTTGTTGTGCAGGAGCTTTTAAGTTTAATTAGGTCCCATTTGTTTATTTTTGCTTTTATTTCCAATATTCTGGGAGGTGGGTCATAGAGGATCCTGCTGTGATTTCTGTTAGAGAGTGTTTTGCCTATGTTCTCCTCTAGGAGTTTTATAGTTTCTGGTCTTACGTTTAGATCTTTAATCCATTTTGAGTTTATTTTTGTGTGTGGTGTTAGAAAGTGATCTAGTTTCATTCTTTTACAAGTGGTTGACCAGTTTTCCCAGCACCACTTGTTAAAGAGATTGTCTTTACTCCATTGTATATTCTTGCCTCCTTTGTCAAAGATAAGGTGTCCATAGGTGTGTGGATTTATCTCTGGGCTTTCTATTTTGTTCCATTGATCTATATTTCTGTCTTTGTGCCAGTACCATACTGTCTTGATGACTGTGGCTTTGTAGTAGAGCCTGAAGTCAGGTAAGTTGATTCCTCCAGTTCCATTCTTCTTTCTCAAAATTGCTTTGGCTATTCGAGGTTTTTTGTATTTCCATACAAATCTTGAAATTATTTGTTCTAGTTCTGTGAAAAATACCGCTGGTAGCTTGATAGGGATTGCATTGAGTCTATAGATTGCTTTGGGTAGTATACTCATTGTCACTATATTGATTCTTCTGATCCATGAACGTGGTATATTTCTCCGTCTCTTAGTGTCCTCTTTGATTTCTTTCACTAGTTTTTTATAGTTTTCTTCATATAGGTCTTTAGATTTTTAGGTAGATATATTCCTAAGTATTTTATATTTTTGTTGCAATGGTGAATGGAATTGTTTCCTTAATTTCTCTATTTTCTCATTATTAGTCTATAGGAATGCAAGGGATTTCTGTGTGTTGATTTTATATCCTGCAACTTTACTATATTCATTGATTAGCTCTAGTAATTTTCTGGTGGAGTCTTTAGGGTTTTCTACGTAGAGGATCATGACAATGGTGAATGGAATTGTTTCCTTAATTTCTCTATTTTCTCATTATTAGTCTATAGGAATGCAAGGGATTTCTGTGTGTTGATTTTATATCCTGCAACTTTACTATATTCATTGATTAGCTCTTGTAATTTTTTGATGGAGTCTTTAGGGTTTTCTATGTAGAGGATCATGTCATTTGCAAACAGTGAGATTTTTACTTACTCTTTTCCAATTTGGATTCCTTTTATTTCTTTTTCTGCTTATACTCTTGGTGGGAATGCAAACTATTACAGCCACTATGGAGAACAGTATAGAGATTCTTTAAAATACTGTAAATAGTACTGCCTTATGACCCAGCAATTCTACTGCTGGGCATATACACTGAGGAAACCAGAACTGAAAGAGACACATGTACAGTAATGCTCATTGTAGCACTGTTTATAATAGCCAGGACATGGAAACAACCAAATGTCCATCAGCAGATGAATGGATAAGAAAGCAGTGGTACATAAACACAATGGAGTATTACTCAGCCATTAAAAAAAATAT
>SJYX01020505.1:10019-27166 GCA_006410675.1 Oreotragus oreotragus | reverse complement strand
ATCTAGGTTGTCATAACTTTTCTTCCAAGGAGTAAGTGTCTTTTAATTTCATGGCTGCAGTCACCATCTGCAGTGATTTTGGAGCCCCCAAAAATAAAGTCTGATACAATACAGTATACTAAGTCATATATATGGAATTTTGAAAGATGGTAATGATAACCCTGTATGTGAGATAGCAAAAGAGACACAGATGTATAGAACAGTCTTTTGGACTCTATGGGAGAGGAAGAGGGTGGGATAATTTGGGAAAATGGCATGAAACATGTATAATATCATATATGAAATGAATCACCAGTCCAGGTTCGATGCATGATACAGGGTGCTTGGGGCTGATGCACTGAGATGAGCCAGAGAGATGGTATGAGGAGGGAGGTAGGAGGTGTGTTCAGGAGGGGAAATACGTGTATACCCATAGCAGATTCATATTGATGTATGACAAAACCAATACAATATTGTATAGTAATTAGCCTCCAATTAAAATAAATAAATTAAAAAAATAAAAATATGGCTCTAGAAAATTTAAAACAAAAAAAAATAAAAATAAAAAAGAAAATGAAAGAGGAAAGTGAAAAAGTTTGCTTAAAGCTCACCATTCAGAAAATAAGATCATGGCATCTGGTCCTATCATTTCATGACAAATAGATGGGGAAACAGTGGAAACAGTAGCTGACTTTATTTTTCTGGGCTCCAAAATCAGTGCAGATGGTGATTGCAGCCTTGAAATTAAAAGACACTTGCTCCTTAGAAGAAAAGCTATGACTGACATAGACAGCATATTAAAAAAGTAGAGACATTACTTTACCAAAAAAGGCCAGTCTAGTCAAAGCTATGGTTTTCCCAGTAGTCATGGGTGGATGTGAGAGTTGAACTAATAAGAAAACTGAGTACTGAGGAACTGATGCTTTTGAACTGTGGTGTTGGAGAAGACTCTTGAGAGTCCCTTGGACTGCAGGGAGATCCAAACAATCCATCATAAAGGAAATTAGTCTGGAATATTCATTGCAAGGACTGATGCTGAAGCTGAAACTCCAAAACTTCGGCCACCTGATGCAAAGAATGGACTCACTGGGAATGACACTGATGCTGGGAAAGACTGAAGGCAAGAGGAGAAGGGGATGACAGAAGATGTGATGGTTGGATGGCGTTACTGGCGCAATGGACATGAGTTTGAGTAGGCTCTGGGACTTGGTAATCGACACGGAAGCCTGTCATGCTGCAGTCCATGGGGTCAGAAAGAATCAGACTGAGTGACTGAACTGAACTGAGGAATTTTACCTATTTTTCTAGTTTATCTGATTTATTGGCATATATTTTGTTCACACAGTTTCTTATGACTCAATATTTCTGTTATGAGTTAAAAGATCTCCTCTTTAATTACTGATTTTATTTGAAAATTCTATCTTTTTCTTTTCTTTTTTTTTCTTTTTTTTTGGGGGGGTCTTGTTTAAGTTTTTCAAGTTTATCCCTTCAAAGAGACAGCTTACTTTCACTGATTTATTTTTTCTATTTTTAAGTCTACTTTATTTATTTCTGCTCTATTCTTTGATATTTATTTTTCTATTTTATTGAGTTGTAAAGATAGGTCATTTATTTGAGAGTTTTCTTTTATTCAATGTAGGCATTCTTTACTGTAAACTTCTATCTTAAAACTATTTTTGCTGTATTCTTTGAGTTTAGTATGCTTTCTTTATAAAAGTTATCTTTTTCATTATTCTTTAACTTATTGGTTTTCAGGAACACATATTTAATCTCCACACATTTGTGAATTTTTCTGCTTTTCTTGTAATTGATTTTTTGTTGTTGTTTTCTTATTGTGGTCAGAAAAGATTCTTGAAATGATTTCAATCTTTTAAAATTTATTAAAACTTTTTTCTGCATTAGCATAATGATATATTTTGGACAATATTTATGTGCTCTTGTGAAGAAGGCAATGGCACCCCACTCCAGTACTCTTGCATGGACAGAGGAGCCTGGTAGGTTGCAGTCCATGGGGTCGCTAAGAGTCAGACATGACTGAAGGACTTCACTTTGACTTTTCACTTTCATGCACTGGAGAAGGAAATGGCAACCCACTCCAGTGTTCTTGCCTAGAGAATCCCAGGGATGGGGGAGCCTGGTGGGCTATCGTCTATGGGGTCGCACAGAGTTGGACACGACTGAACAACTTACCAGCAGCAGCATATGCTCTTGAGGAAATGTATTCTGATGCTGTTCTATGGGAAGTATGCATTTGTTTGTTAGGTTCTGAGTTCCTGTTGGATTATATAATTCTGTGCTGTGGATGGCATTTATGACAAGTGTGTGTCTCAACCTTTCCTACCCATTTGGATGTGGATAGTCTCTGAATGCTAAGGCTGAGAGAAGATCTGACTATGTAGGTGACAGATGCACAGATGTTTTACTTTAGACTATGTGGTAAGGTAACACTGTACTAGGCTGTCATCTTCTCCATGAGTCTTTCCTTTCCCTCAAACTGTAAAATAAAGTGATGAAATTGCCACAGGGTTCTGTACATGATTTTAGGGATAAGAGAAGAATCAGATCAGATTGGAGGACATGCCATTTCTTAATAGAAATTTTTGAAATCTGTTTTCTGGTAATTGCCTCAGAATCAAAATAACAAAAGTGAATTTGCAGTGTTATATGGCCATGGGATATTTCCCATAATGATTTCAATATTAAAGCATCAGGAGACACTCTGAGCTAGTGCTGTAAACTGAATGGTTGTGTCTCTTAAAATCATATGCTGAAGGCCTAATACCAATGGAGTATTATTTAAAGATGAGGCCTTTGGGAAGTGATTAGGTCATGAGGATGGGAACTTCACATAGAATGAATACCTTTATAAAAAGAGACCCTAGATAACTGCTCCTTCCACCATGTGAAGACACAATGAGAAAATAATTGTGTATAAACTAAAAAGCATGCTTCTCCTCACTTACACTGAATATGATGGTTCCTTTAATCTTGGACATCTGAGTCCTAGAGCTATGTCTATTATTAAGCCACTTAGATTATTGATATATTTTTTGAGGGTAGCTTGAATGTACTCAGGAGACACAGAAAGCTGGATATTTGTGGAATGAGATGATATAGCCACATAGTATAAGACTTTGATGGAAGAGACAATAATGTAGGTGAAAGGTAAAATGGAAGCAGTATGAATATCTATGTCATCAGTTCAGTTTAGTTCAATCATTCAGTCATGTCTGGTTCTTTCTTACCCCATGAACCACAGCATGCTAGGCCTCCCTGTCCATCACAAACTCCCAGAGTTTATGCAAATTCATGTCCATTGAGTCAGTGATGCTATCTAACTATCTCATCCTCTGTCATCCCCATCTCCCCACACCTTTAATCTTTCCCAGTATCAGGGTCTTGTCCAATGAGTCAGCTCTTCGAATCAGGTAGCCCAAAGTATTGGAGTTTCAGCTTCAAAATCAGCTTGAACACCCAGGATTGATCTCCTTTAGAATGGACTGGTTGGATCTCCTTGCAGTCCAAGGGAATCTCAAGAGTCTTCTCCAACACCACAGTTCAAAAACATCAATTCTTCTATGCTCAGCTTTCTTTATAGTCCAACTTTCATATCCATACATGACTACTGGAAAAACCATAACTTTGACTAGATGGACCTTTGTTGACAAAGTAATGTCACTGCTTTTTAATATGTTGTCTAGGTTAAAAGAAAGCTAAATTGCAGTAACCAGCTCTACAAAAAGGGATACTGGAAAATCATTTCTAAGGAAAATAAATAATTCAATTTACTTTATGGTCTCATTAAGATGTGTCATCTAGCAATCAAACACCAAAATCCAAGATATATAGTTATTTAACTCATGAGAAATGGAGCTGGGTTTGAAATGTATGTTATTAACATATATTAATAGAAAATAAATTCAGGGAGTAGATCACCCTGGCAGGAAGAGTAGGTAATGAGAGAAGAGAAATGAGATAAGGAAAAGAATCCTAGCAATATCAACACTTAATGTTTCAGTGCAGCTTGTGGCATTCAAAAAAGACTGAGAAGAATCAGCCAAGAAAGTAGGAGAAGAGTGTCAAGGGAGACAAGAGATGAGAGAACTGAGGTGGAGAGGGAATACTAAACAATGAAAAATACAGCTAAGTTACAGTAAGAAAAATGGATATATACTTTTAAGAGTTAGTAACAGAAGTGTCATTAGTGACCTTGGCAACTAAAATCCATAGATGGATAAGACTGAAGTGGGCTGAATACATATGCTTAAGTAAATTCCTTAAAAAACATTTTAAAGAAAATATGGTGAAGCAAATGGGGTAACTGAAAATGGAAGTAAAATATCTAGTCTAGATAACAAAGAAATGAAACAATTTTAGAAAAGAGTTGAAACATTTCAGTGGGTGTGTGGAAAATAAATCAGAGAGGAAAGGAAATCGCAGAGGTCCACCAAGTATTTTCTAATTTGTCTGTGAAAAAGTCATTAAATCTTATTTTATGACTTAAAGATTAAAGATTATAGAATGTATACTTTGTTTTAGTCAATAGAAATATTTCTTATTTAAATAATATAAGTTCAGTTTGCATGAGTACATATGTTAATATAAATTCTGTTTATAACTATTAAAATAATATGACATGTGTTATAGAAATTCACTGATTAAAAGAACACTTGAGTAAACAATTCACTTCCTCTCCTGACATGACTGCCTGAGAGTTTACTTTGCTTGATATGACAAAATCAGCCTTTTTTCTCATTCTTTTCTTTTTTTCTCTTTTTTTTTTTTTCTTTTTATTCTCAACAAATCAAAGTATTAAACTACAGCAGTAGGCTTATAGAAGCTCAGGTCAGAGGAAAAGTGGATTACTCTGGATTGCTGATGTTTCAAAAGTTTTATTCAGTCTTTGAGAGATAAGGAAATGATCTCAAATAAAACTTTTCACAACCCTATTGTACTTTATCTTCTAAGTAAAGCCCCTTGTCAGCCTTTGATCTGACTCCACTAAAGTTTCCAGTAATTCAGCTGTCCCAGAGTGATTCCTTCTATAGCATTTCTGTAATTGCAAACCAGCTGGTAGAACTTCAAGAGACCAACAAAAATATCTTAAAAGGCTATTTTAAAAACTATTAGTTGCTAAATTACACTCATTTCCCTCACCATTTGAAATATTCTGCACATAAAGTATGCTTGGGCTTACCTAATTAAAATAAAAGAGAAAAAAATTCCTTGCAACTCACCTTTAAGCAAAAGCATATTTTTATAATAGTATTGCAGCTGCATTTTTGTCTCTAGTGCCTTTTCCTAACAAAATGTATGCCATATTCAATAATCCTTTCACCTGTATGTCTATTGGGCACTGCTAATAATAACTAGAACTTTTCTACTTGTAGAAAAAGTAGCCCAGTGGAAATGGGGTCAGAAAAATCTTTTTCAGTGAATACACAACTTCCTATAGAAAAGGAAGCAATGCTTGTAAGGTTATCTTCTCAATACACAGAAACATATATTTTTTTCTAACAATTTAAATTCTATTCAACTGTTTTTTTTAATTTTTACAAACAAATATATATCATATTTCATAACTTTATAATTTCATAGCTTTATAACTATGATTCTATATAAATTTATAGAATCATGTTTCAATTATTGAGCTATAAAGTGTTTAAAATATGTGTGTAATTTCTTTCTGAACATTATATAAAGGATCTTTAATTGTATGTTTTTACTTAACTCAGATTTTTTTTCATTGGAATTTTTTAGTTACTGCTACTGCTAAGTCACTTCAGTCGTGTCTGACTCTGTGTGACTGGCAGCCCACCAGGCTCCCCCATCCCTGGGATTCTCCAGGCAAGAATATTGGAGTGGGTTGCCATTCCCTTCTCCAATGCATGAAAGAGAAAAGTGAAAGTGAAGTCGCTCAGTCTATCCGACTGTTAGCGACCCCATGGACTGCAGCCCACCAGGCTACTCCGTCCATTGGATTTCCAGGCAAGAGTACTGGAGTGGGGTGCCATTACCTTCCCTACCCCAGTAATGTTGTATTAATGGCAGTTAGAATATAGTATGATTTTAACTTGAGGGAGTGCATGGTAAAATTTGATATACTTTGTTACTCTGATAATATTATTCTGTAATTTTTTTCTAATAATATGTTTTTTTCACAGTGTAAATAAATGTATAGCATTGGTGCAAATTTCAGGGTCTAAAGAACAATTACACCTAAACTTAAAGGACAGATCAAGTCAAGCTCAGTCTCTCAAACAAGGAGAAAACAGTATCTTTTCTGCTTTTTATGTTTTTTTTTTTTTCAGGGTTTTGTTGAATATTCTAGTAGTAGGAACTCAGTAAACTCTTTTTCTTTGTTGTTGTTGTTGTTCTTAATCTCAGTGTTGATTTTGTTTAGGCACTATAAATGATAGAGAATAAATATACATAGGCATAAACACACCCATATATACATTAAAATGTTATTTCTTAGATTTTTATAAGGCCTGTCTTCTAAAGGGATTTTGTTGCTGTGACTTCTTGAGTATAATAATCTATCAATTAATTGTTGTATTTACTTAAAGGGCAATGAGTTATCCAAGGAAATATTTTTTTTCATTTTTTCGAATGTTCATTATATTTATTTCTAGTTATAACAAAGGATCATTGCATGAACACCTTAAGATAAAGACAAATGCACTTTGAGAGTTAGGTAGCATTTCCTAAAGTATGTATTTGTGTGTTCAATCTCGTTAATCATGTCTGAATCTTTGTGACCTCATGGGCTGTAGCCCACCATGCTGCACTATCCATGGGATTCTTCAGGCAAGAATACTGGAGTAGGTTGCTATGCCCTTCTTCAGAGAACCTTCCCAACACAGAGATCGAACTTGCTTCTCCTGCATTGCAGGTAATTACCACTGAGCAACTGGAGATGTCCTCCAAAAGTATAGATCCCTTCAATCTATTGTAATAAATATGAATTTACTTTAGTGACTTTCAGTGAAAATATGCAAATAGTGTTTCAGCTGTTTAAAGCATTATTATTTCCATATTTACCTATGTACTGTGCAAGTATACATTTTAAGCAAATATACTTTTAGTGAAGTAATATTCTTAAAAATTCATATAACTATTGCTCAAAGAAGTGGACAAGTTAGCAATTTCATGAAAAATTTGAGCAAGACAAAAATATTTTATCATCCTTAAATTTACTTTTTGTTAAAGGCAGATTTCAGGGATTTTTTTGCATGAATTACCAGATATAATCTCAATTTCTTCCTTGGATACTCTTTAAGAGTGTTGAAAATTTAAATTTGGAGATGAGCAATTTTCATCATGAAAATACTGGCAAAAGCAATATTTACTTAAGTAAGAATAAAAATTGTTAGCATACATTTTAATTTTAGACTTGGATTAACATCCTTATTTACTCTGTTGGTCTAACATGAGTAAATAGTAGTCAAGAAAATAAAATTAGAAATGAAAAACTCTAGATTTCAATTCAAGATCACACAGAAAAACAGCTTACAACAGAACTTCTCACATGATGAAAAAATTTGTGTGGTGATTATTTTATAAATCTGGAGAAGGAAATGGCAACCCACTGCAGCACTGTTGGCTGGAGAATTCAATGGACAAAAAAACATGACTGAGCAAATATCACTCACTCACTCACTATTTTATAAAGCAATGATATATAAAAACAAGATGTGTATAAGAGACAGCTATTACAGCCACTATGGAGAACAGTATAGAGATAGTGGTGATTATTTTATAAATCTGGAGAAGGAAATGGCAACCCACTGTAGCACTGTTGGCTGGAGAATTCAATGGACAAAAAAACATGACTGAGCAACTATCACTCACTCACTCACTATTTTATAAAGCAATGATATATAAAAACGTAAAGAAGTTATGACCTTTATTATCATTGAGTCAGGAAATTAAATATATATGTGAATAAAGTCATTATTTCAGCTTTTTTGGATTAACTTTTATAGGCAAGATAGCAAGGATAAATAAAGCATTCTGAAGTGAATAATGCAAAAAAAAATAGAGGAAAATGATACAATGGGAAAGACTAGAGATTTCTTCAAGAAAATTGAAAATTTGCATACAGAAACAGGCAAAATAACGGACAGAAGTAGCAAGGGCTTAACAATAGCAGAAGAGATTAACTAGAGGTATAGAGGTGGCAAGAATACACGGAAGAACTGTACCAAAAAAAAAAAAAAATAAAGTTAATGACCCAGATAACCATGATGGTGTGCTCACTCACATAGAGCCAGACATCTTGGAGGGTGAAGTCAAGTGGGTCTTAGAAAGCATTATACCAACAAAGCTGTTGGAAGTGATGGAATTACAGCTGAGCTATTTCAAATCCTAAGAGACAATACTGTGCAAGTGCTGTACTCAATATGCCAGCTAATTTGGAAAACTCAGTACTGGTCACAGGATTGGAAAATGTTAGCTTTCATTCTAATCCCAAAGAAAGGCAATGCCAAAGAATGTTAAAACTACCTCACAATTCCACTCATCTCACATGCTAGTTAAGTAATGCTCAAAATTCTCCGAGCCAAGCTTCAACAGAATGCAAACTGTGAACTTCCAGATGTTCAAGTTGGATGTAGAAAAGGAAGAGGAACCAGAGATCAAATTATCAACATCTGTTGGATCATTGAAAAAGCAAGAGAGTTCCATAAAAAATTTATACTTCTGCTTTATTGACAACACCAAAGCCTTTGACTGTGTGGATCACAACAAACTGTAGAAAATTCTTAAAAAAGATGAGAATTCCTGACCATCTTACCTGCCTCCTGGGAAACCTGCATGCAGGACAAGAAGCAACAGTTAAAACTGGTCACTGGGTTGGTTCAAAATTGGGAAAGGAGTATGTTAAAGCTGTATATTGTTACCTTGTTTATTTAACTTATCTGAAGAGTATATCATATGAAATGTTGGTCTGGATGAATCACAAACTGGAATCAGGATTTCAGGAAAAAATATCAACAACCTTGGATATACATATGATACTACACTAATGGCAGAAAGTAAAAAGGTACTAAAGTGCCTCTTGATGAAAGTCAAAGAGGAGAGTGAAAAAACTGGCTTTAACTATGTATTAAAAAAAAAAATTAAGATAGTGGCATATGGTCCCATTACCTCACAAAGTATAAATGAGAAAAAAAAAAGGAATGAAAACACTGTTTTCTTGACTTTCAAAATCACTGCAGACAGTAATGGCAGCCATGAAATTAGAAGATGCTTGCTCCTTGGAAGAAAAGGTATGAGGAGCCTAGACAGAGCTACTAAAAAGCAGAGCTATTATTTTGTTGACAAAGGTCCGTATAGTCAAAGCTATGGATTTTCCAGTAGTCATGTACAGATGTGAGTGTTGGACCATAGAGAAGACTAAATATCAAAGAATGGTGCTTTTGAACTGTGGTGTTGGAGAAAACTCTTGAGAGTCCTTTGGACTGCAAGGAGATCCAACTAGTCCATCCTAAAGGAAATCAGTCATTGGAAGAGTCAGAATATTAATTGGAAGGACTGAGGCTGAAGTTGAAACTCCAATATTTTGTCCACCTGATGTGAAGAACTGACTCTCTGGAAAAGACTCTGATGCTGGGAAAGATTTAAGTTGGGAGGAGAAGCTAATGACAGAAGATGAGATGGTTGGATGGCATCATTGACATGATGGACATGAATTTGAGTAAGCACAGCGATTTGGTGATTTACAGGGAAGTCTGTCATGCTGCAGTCCATGAGGTTGCAAACAGTCAGACACAACTGAGTGACTGAACTGAACTTCTCATTGCAAAGCCTAAAGTGAAGTATTACAAAGCAATCTTGTTGAAACCTTATTTGGGTGGTAAAAATATAACATTTAGTGATTAGATATGGATTCAAATTAGTAAATGCTTCAAGGATGATTCCCTCTATGTGTCAAACTACCAGTACAATGGAAAATTGAATTTAAAGATATTTTATGTTTATTTTAGAATACATTAAGATGATTTTGAATATCAGATGAAAGGTCATCTTATATGACCTTATTACGGGAAAACATAATGTCTGTTTCATCAAGCTTTCATATGAAAGATCCAAAAGTGTATCACTTCAAGATTCTGTTTATCCTTTCAGTACAGTATGATTTAACTGATTTATGTGTTTGTGAAACGAGAAAAATGTGCAGATTACAAGCATTATATCCTTTCTTGCATATATCTTCCTGCAGAAGGGTTGAATTCTGGCCTAATTTCTCAGCCTAATGTTAAAGGCCAGCCACTCTGTAGTGCAGCACATGTGTTTTTTTCTTACATAGGCATTTCGGGATATTTAAATGTGCATTGTATACAGATCAAGAATGAGTAACCCTGGTACTTGCTTATATCCTCCATATTAGACTTCCCCCTTTTTATTTTGAAATATTTCAAACATGCATAAAAGTTGAAAGAACTGTGTGAAGAATGCTCATGTATCTACTATCTAGATTTGTTGCCAGATAGGGAAAATTGAGAGACTTCCCTGGTGGCTTCCCTCATGGCTCTTATGGTAAAGAATCCACCTGCAATGCAGGAGACTTAGGTTCAATCCATGGATAGAGGAAATCAGCTGGAGAAGGGAAAGGTTATCTACTCCAATATTCTTGCCTGGAGAATTCCATGGACAGAGGAGCCTGGCGGGCTACAGTCCAAGGGTCACAAAGAGTTGGACCTGATTGAAGTGACTAACACTTTCACTTTCCTGGTTGTTCAGATGGTACAGAATCTGTCCACAATACAGGAGACCTGAGTTTGATCCCTGGGTTGAGAAGACCTCCCAGAGAAGGAAATGGCTAACCCACTACTGCATTATTGCCTAGAGAATTCCATGGACATAGGAACTTGGCAGGCTATAGCCCATGGGGTTTCAAAGAGCTGGACATGACTGAGTGACTAACACTTTCACTACTTCACACTAATAATTGAAGAGGACAGTTCCTCATGAGGCCTTGGTTTTGGTAAGAACACAGAGAACAATCTGAGATTTTACCTGTAGCAAAAACAAGTTAATTGAAGAAGGAACAGAAAGGAAACCTCAAGGAACTCAAAAGAGAGATGTGCCAAGCTAAGACAGGCTGTGGTGCCAAAACAACGAAGTAAGGGTTTTTCAAGAGGAGACTTCTACATATTCATCTAGGTGGTGTGGACTGAGAGTTTTGATTGACAGTTGCAAGATATATAACAACAGGCTCTACTATGTATGTCTTTCACATAGCTCAATCTCTTATAATCAGATGTATGTATTTACAGAATGCTCATGAATCTTTAGTGGGCTTCTGGCTACCTGAGGTCACTTGAGGACACAGCTGTGCATCAAAGATGCATGTGTGGGAGTTGGAGAAGCTTCAGTGGTTAGTTTGTATCCACTGTGTGCCTTGGGTTCATGCCTCTGAATTGGAAACTTTTCTATAGTTATTTTATAGGATATCTGTGAGCTCTCCTGGGACAATTGAATTTATCTGGATTGGGGTTTGGAGAAGGCAATGACACCCCACTCCAGTACTCTTGCCTGGAAAATCCCATGGATGGAGGAGAATGGTAGGCTGCAGTCCATGGTGTCGCTAAAAGTCGGGCATGACTGAGCGACTTCACTTTCACTTTTTATATTCATGCATTGGAGAAGGAAATGGCAACCCACTCCATTATTCTTGCCTGGAGAATCCCAGGACAGAGAAGCCTGGTGGGCTGCCGTCTATGGGGTTGCACAGAGTTAGACACGACTGAAGCAACTTAGCAGCAGCAGCAGCAGGGGTGGGGTTTAGAGATCAGCTTGAATCTTTTATGACTAGGCCACCCCTAGTTGCTTGTGCCTGATGCAAATAACAGATTTGATAAATAGATTAAATTAATGCAAAGGTAGTTTAATATCAGCCTATGACTTAACAATGTTTTCTTAGAGGTACACATTCTACATTATTGCAGCCATGAAATTGAAAGACACTTATTCCTTGGAAGGAAAGTTCTGACCTACCTAGACAGTATATTGAAAAGCAGAGATATTACTTAGCCAACAAAGGTCCATCTAGTCAAGGCTATGGTTTTTCCAGTGGTCATGTATGGTTGTGAGAGTTGGACTGCGAAGAAGGCTGAGCACTGAAGAATTGATGCTTTTGAACTGCAGTGTTGGAGAAGACTCTTGAGAGTCTCTTGGACTGCAAGGAGATCCAACCAGTCCATTCTAAAAGAGATCAGTCCTGGGTGTTCTTTGGAAAGAATGATGCTATAGCTGAAACTCCAGTACTTTGGCCACCTCATGCAAAGAGTTGACTCATTGGAAAAGACTCTGATGCTGCGAGGGATTGGGGGCAGGAGGAGAAGGGAATGACTGAGAATGAGATGGCTGGATGGCATCACAGACTCAATGGACGTGAGTCTGGGTGAACTCTGGGAGATGGTGATGAACAGGGAAGCCTGGCATGCTGCGATTCATGGGGTCACAAAGAGTCGGACATGACTGAGTGACTAAACTGAACTGAACAGGTATTTCCATATATTAGGTCTCATTTGATTCTGAATAGTTTAAGTTTACAAACTCAAAATGTATCAAGGTAGTAAAAATGCCTGTATCAAAAGTTCTCTGTCTCCAAGAATAAAGGATTCTCAGAACAGAATCTGGATTAGTATTATTCCATTGTATATACATGTGCCGTATTTTCTTAGCTGCGATTCATGGGGTCACAAAGAGTCGGACATGACTGAGTGACTAAACTGAACTGAACAGGTATTTCCATATATTAGGTCTCATTTGATTCTGAATAGTTTAAGTTTACAAACTCAAAATGTATGAAGGTAGTAAAAATGCCTGTATCAAAAGTTCTCTGTCTCCAAGAATAAAGGATTCTCAGAACAGAATCTGGATTAGTATTATTCCATTGTATATACATGTGCCGTATTTTCTTTATCTGTTGGTGGGCACTTGAATTGTTTCCATATTTTGGCTATTGTAAATGTTATGATGAACACACACACATACACACACACACAAACAAAAATAAGTGAATAAAATAAACCAAACAAATATACAGGCAAAATTTCAAAGAACAGAGCAGTGTTTACCCAAAGGGAAAGCATTTGGGGAAGAGCAAAATGATAAAGGTGATCAACTATATGGTGATAAATGGAAACTGGATTTTTGGTGGCATACACACACCCACAAACAAAAATAAGTGAATAAAATAAATCAAACAAACATAAAGGCAAAAATTCAAGGAACAGAGCAGTGTTTCCCCGAGGGGAAAGGGTTTGGTGAAGAGCAAAATGATAAAGGTGATCAACTATATGGTGACAAGTGGAAACTGGATTTTTTTGGTGGTAAGCTTGCTGTGTTATGCCATTCCCTGGTGGCTCAGATGGTAAAGCGTCTGCCTGCAATGTGGGAGATCTAGGCTCAACTCCGGGGTCAGGAAGATCCCTTGGAGAAGGAAATGGCAATCCACTCCAGCACTCTTGCCTGGAAAATCCCATGGACAGAGGAGCCTGATAAGCTACAGTGTATGGGGTTGCAAAGAGTCGGACATGACTGAGCGACTTCATTTAATCTTCACTTTGCTGTGTTATATAAGAAGTAGAAATGTAGTGTACAGATAAAATTTACATGATATTTTATAGAAGAAACATACATAATATTATAAGCCAATGTTGAATCAATAAAACATAAATTAATAAAAATTTAGAGATTTCTCTGGTGATTCAATGGTTAAACTTCTTTTCTTACCTCACAGGGCCATGAGATTAGTCCCTGGTTGAGGAACTAAAATGACACATGTCACAGGGCACAAGACCAAAACTCTTTAAATTAAAAAATGAGTGATTTTAAAGGGAGGAAAGAATGAAATTAATTTAAATGAAATTTAGATGAAATGTGATATGGTAACAGAGATTGCAAAATTTTCCTTAGTGGAGAGACATAAATGTTTTACAACGAAAGAACAGGATCCAGTAAGAAAGAAATAGTTGCATATACGAGGTAATAAAAAGGATAGTTAAGGCATTAGGCACAATTTTGCCTTTAATCTTCTCAGTACCTTTAAGCAAGGTTTTCAATATCACAGGAAAAGCAAAGTATCATTTAATAATATCTTATTTTCTTTTTAGTCTGCTTAAGTATAATATTTTTAGCTAAAGTATTAAATATAAAGCATATTCTAGAATTTCTTGGATAAATATATGGATTTTCTTTTTAGGTTGGATAAAATTCTGTTTTGGTGATATTTACAGCTTGGGCTTTAGACTCAAGCAGACTGGATTTGATTTCTTATAGTGCTTGGTAGCTGCAGGACCTTAAGGCCTTTACATCTGTATCTGATCCCAGTGTGACTGAACACTTCACTAAAACATATTTACTTTTTGTTTATTCATGCTTCTTGTCCAATTTTATCTATTTTTTTCTTTTTATCTCCTTGATTAAAAAAATTAGAGATAGAAACTTTCCTATCATATTCTACTAGATAGTGTTGCCTTGCAATTATTTTGTTTGATATACATAGTAACCAAATCATTTTTATATATACATGTGAATTATTCATTTTAATTTATTGCCATAATTTTATTCTTGTACAACTTCCTCCTCCCAATGAATTTTTTAAATATTCCTGAAATAAACACTGAAATTTACTCTGACATTGATCTCATGATTAACTTTGCCAGGTATTGATGATCTAAGAACTCAGATATTTCTTTAGCTTAGAAAAGTAATAATTTGCCATGTTCTTGAGCCATGTATTTCTGTACCTTTTAAAAATTAAAAGGATAACCATAAAATGTACACAAGGAATAAAGGATGAGAATACAAACAGTGCACAGCACTCAAAATCCAGCTGAAGCAAAAAAAAATTTTTTTTCCCCATTGTTTTTGAGGTCTCTTTGTGCCTCTTTAAATACTATTAAATCTTCTACTCTCTCAAAGTACAAAGTATGTACTATCCAGAATTTTTTTTGTAAAATTCTCTGAAGCTCTTTTCTAATGTAAGCTGGAATCCCTAAATATGTGTACTTTTACATGGTTTTAAATTTTTAAATTGGAATGTAGTACACATATTTTAATACCTTTTTTTTTTTAGATATCATATTATTAAAATTGGGAAGCATTGATGGTTCAACAATAAACAATCCACCTGCAATTCAGAAAAAAATGTAATTTGGGTCAGGAAGATGCCTTGCAAAAGAAAATGGTAACCTGCTCCAGTATTCTTGCCTGGAAAATACCATGGCTAGAGGAGACTGGCCAACTATATTCCATGGGGACAAAAAAAAGAGTCAGACATGACTGAGTAAATAAACAACAGCAACAACATTAATAATGAATTTTTTATTGTTAGAATATCTATTATAATTACATTGCATTGTGACTGTACTGCAATTTATTGATCCACTGATTATCAGGGAACATTTGTAGAAGTTTGGGTTGAATTTTTTTTTTTGTCTCTTTTGCAAACAATGCATGTTTTACAGATCTGCTTTTACATATTTGTCGGTGAATATATGTAACGAATGTTATAAGATATATTCCTGAGTAAATTGCTATATTAGAATTTTCAACTTTATTATATGTCTCTGTTTTCTCAAAGTAATGCTTATTTATATTATCATTTAAAGGGCTTTAAAAAAAAGAAATTCTTTCAAAAATATTTACATTAAAAAATGGAGCAAAGTTGCATGGTAGCAGCTGGGTCAAAAAATGAAATTATGAAAACTTTTTTTTTTACTTTGTGCATGATAGGAGAAATAATGCCAAGTATACAGGATAATTCAAACTTCACTCTTCCTAGAGTTTTTAACATGGTGATAATGTACTAAAGGTAAATAAATCTGTCTGTATTATTCTTTTATTGATGAAAGGGTTGGAGTTTAGTGAATACCTGGTGTGATTAGCTCTAGTTAAGAGTATGAACATTTTACCCAAAACAGCAGGCTGGAAAACAGTGTGTGAGTACAGATTCTGGTTAAGTGGGTAGAAATCATGAAAGAGTTCTATAGAATTAAATTGACTCTTTTCCCTTGGCTTCAGTTAGGTAATAAGCAAGATCATTATCTTGAATTCTATAGGCCTCTTTTAAGTTAAAATAAAAGAATAAGAGTGATTAACCTCCTTAACTCTTAACTATGATTAACTTTATCCCCAAATTTCAGCTCCTTCTTTAGTTTCTCTGTTGTGGTTCAGTCATTAAGTCATGTCAGCGCTTTGTGATCTCATGGGCTGTAGTCTGCCCGGCTCCTTTGTCCATGGGATTCTCCCAGAAAGAAAACTGGAGTGGGTTGCCATTCCCTTCTCCAGGGGATCTTCCCAACCCAGGAATTTAACTCAGGTATCCTGCATTGAAGCAGATTCTTTCCCATTTGAGCCACCAGAATATTCTCAGGGACAACTACAAATGTGAGTTTGACTTTTGACAACCCACTCCAGTACTCTTGCCTGGAAAATCCCATGGGCAGAGGAGCCTGGTAGGCTGTAGTCCATGGAGTTGCTAAGAGTCAGACATAACTGAGCGACTTCACTTTCACTTTTTGCTTTCATTCATTGGAGAAGGAAATGGCAACCCACTCCAGTGTTCTTGCCTGGAGAATCCCAGGGATGGGGGAGCCTGGTGGGCTGCCATCCATGGGGTCGCACAGAGTCGGACACGACTGAAGTGACTTAGCAGCAGCAGCAAAAGAAGTTAACATATATGAATATAAGTACATGATTCATTGTTGTTGTTTTTCAGTCTCTCAGTTTTGTCCGACTCTTTGCAATTCCATGGGTTGCAGCATGCCAGTTTTTCCTGTCCTTCACCATCTCTTGGAGCTTTCTCACACTCATGTCCATTGAGTTAGTGATGCCATCCAACCATCTCATCCTCTGTCATCCCCTTCTCCTCTTGCCTTCAGTCTTTTCCAGGATCAGGGTCTTTCCTAAAAATTGGGTCTTTGCATCAGGTGGCCAAAGGATTGGAGCTTCAGCTTCAGAATCAGTCCCTCCAATTAATATTCAGAGTTTATCTTTAGGATTGACTGGACTGATCTCCTTGCAGTCCAAGGACTCTCAAGAGTCTTCTCCAACACTATAGTTCAAAAGCACCAATTCTTCCGCAGTTAGCCTTCTTTATTATCCAACTCTCACATCCATATATGACTGCTGCTGCTGCTAAGTCACTTCAG
>SJYX01020503.1:0-11349 GCA_006410675.1 Oreotragus oreotragus | reverse complement strand
AAAAAAATGACTTCTGTGACTACTATTTCTGCTCCTTTTTTCTTTTCAAATTTTGGGAACATATGACCATCCTAATTATAATCATCTGAATTTACTTTACTTTTGGGTGCTCTATTTTTTAAACAAATTCTGGTTTTAAATACTTTAATCCAAACAGTTGTTTATACCAAGTTTGTTACTAGACTTTTTGTCCCCAACTAAGAAACCACCCTTTCCCAAAAGACCATTCTGGATCATTGAAGAAAATCAATCTCCTTTCAGACCTGCCGTAGTGTTTTTTAAAAATATTGTTGCCTTTTTCTTGGTTTCATTGAGCTTTAATACTCTGAAACAAATCTCAGAAAGATGCTGGTTTTCTTTAAGATAAATACATTGCTTCTTGAGAAACCTTTTTATTTAAAGTTGGTTGGGTAAGACAAATGGAACAACCAGTTAAGCTCATTCCTTCTGTACTTATTTTTAACCTCAAAGCTCCTAGTTTTAACCTCTGGTTCAGTCCCATCTTACTAGATTTAAGTGGCTTTTGTTTTGTTTTTTTTTTCATGCAGGTTCTGCTCATTAATCACCACGAGTGTGGATCTGAAGAAGAGTTTATTACCTCTCTTTTTTTGAGTATGTTTAACTTCAGATACACACAACGTAGCCTCTCCTTCCCTATTAGATTCTTAGAAGGTAGTTATATTTTTATAGTATCCTTCTTGTGACTTTTGATAGTTGTGATCAATAAGAATAAAAACTATTCCTTACATATTGGGCTCCTGCATGCAAATCAGTTCATTTAAAACCTCCTGGAGGTCTTTGGCATGCCAGACATAAAACCACGAGTGTTTGTTTGTGGAGGTAACCATGTTCCAGAGAAATTTAAGACTTTAATTCTCTTATCAAGAAACTGGGAGAGTTATCCTTTAGGTTCTGGGAGTCACTGACTTTAAGGGGCTTGCTTTTGCTGTGTGATTTTCAAAATTAATTTAAAATGGAAAATGATAAATTAGAAATGCTTTTGTGGTCTTAGATCACTGAGTGAATAGTAGAAAGAAATTAGCTTTACATTGTACCTGTGTGTGCTTACCAAATTAGCTGATTTATCATGTCTTTTTAAACATTGACGAGCATATATACTTTTCCATGTTTGTAATTTTTAGACACATTGATGTATTTTTCTTATTGTACATGAATATGATGTGTGAAATGTGATAAATAAATTTTATTCTTTTTTTTATATGTATCTAGGGTTGGAAAAAAGAAAGAATTCTAGCTGAATATCCTGATGGCAGGATAATAATGGTTCTTCCTGAAGATCCAAAGTATGCCCTGAAAAAGGTAAATTTCCAGTGAAATTTCACACAGAATGAATAATTTTGCAGCTGATTTTAAGAGTATAATGTATTGCTGGCAGAGCACATTTAAACACCCCATTCTGAGAATAAGAAATAAGCATTTAGTCACAACCCAACTGAAAAATGAATGCTTTAACTTTGTAGTGTGTCATTTGTTGTTGTTGATTTTCTGAGTCCTGTCTGACTCTTTGTGACCCCATGGACTGCAGCAAACTAGATTTCCTGGCACTTCACTATCTCCTGGACTTTGCTCAAACTCATCTCCATTGAGTGAGTGATGCCATTCAGCCACTTCATCCTCTGTCCCCGCCTCCTCCTGCTCTCAGTCCTTCCAGCATCAGGGTCTTTCCCACTGAGTCGACTCTTCCCATCAGGTGGCCAAAGTATTGGAGCTTCAGCATCAGTCCTTCCAACGAATATTCAGGGCTTATTTCCTTTAGGATTGACTGGTTTGACCTCCTTGCTGTCCAAGGGAGTCTTCAAGAGTCTTCACCACCACCACAGTTTGAAAGCATCAGTTCTTTGGCGCTCAGCCCTCTTCATGGCCCAATTCTCGTACCCTCACATGACTAGTGTCTAGCATATGTGAAACGAATTTTTAGTGGATTGATTAGTGTCTCATATTATCGGTAATTTGAGTAATGATATAGAAGGCATAGTAAGTGCCAGATAAGTGATTTCAAGAATCAGAATACAAATATGAATCATAATTTATAAAACTGAAACTAATAGATGTCATTTTATTCTGAGAGTAAATTTCTAATATCCTTGTTCTTAGTAACCTACAGTTCAGTATGTTACTGGTTAGTAACCCATAATAGATTAAAATCCAAAGAATTGTGAGTCATTTGCCTTTAGGAACTGAGTCAAGTGTTGCACTGTGGGATTTTTTCTAGGATTAAGAGGACTTGGGTTTTCATCACTGAATAAGGAATGTGTTACATGGTATTCTGCAGTTCAGAAGTGTGAATACTTAACCCCCTTAGGTGTCATTTGCATTTTAAACTTAGTGTCACAGATGAATGTTTATTGGACTGAGTATTTGCAGATTTTGTTTTTTAACTGGCAAAGGAACTGATGTTTGAGTGCCTATAAAAATCTTGACTTTGAATACCTACAAAAGTTTGAGCTTACCGTATTTGACCTTGACAAGAGTCCTAGGAGGTAAAGTGGTAGAAGCAGTTTGAGCATTATGGGTTCAAATCCCAGAAATCCCAGCTCTTTGGTTCCCAGTGTCCAATATCTGACATGGTAAAGTTATTTAATCTCTGAATTTTATTTCTTCCATATGCAAAGTGAGAAACTGTCAGCCTTTAAGAGGTGTTGGATTTCAATTAGATAATATTCATAAAGTGCTTTGCATAATATTTGGCCCTATAAACTTTTGATAAGGAATAACCATTTATGCCTTTTCTCTGTGCTCACTTTCACTCCACTGATGAGAGTACAAATTAAGGCTTGTGAAGAACAATGTGGCCGGCCTGGCTAAGGTTCCAGTGAAGTTCTCTCCAGTGGTCCATTCCGTGATGCTTACACTGGGAAGCCTCAGTGTCCGTATTACCTGTCAGAGGAGCTCTCTCTTGTTCCCAGACTATTGGGCTTGACATTACTCTCCATTCTTTCTTCCTTTTGCAGATTGGTCCACAGAACTTGAAAAACATTTAGTGATCAGGATAGTCATTCAGAGGCACTCTTTAGAGGATGTTCTGCTTGGAATAATATGCTCAATTTATTGAACTGAAATAGAGCATATTTTTACATATATAAAATGCTTATGTTTAAAAAATTATTTTTCTTTATTTGGCAGGTTGATGAAATTAGAGAGATGGTTGATAATGATTTAGGTTTCCAGCAGGCTCCACTCATGTGCTATTCCAGAACAAAAACACTTCTGTTTATTTCTAATGACAAAAAGGTAGTTGGTTGTCTAATTGCAGAACATATCCAGTGGGTAAGTGATTTTTAAAGAATGGTTGTATGTGGTTTGGTGTTTAAAGAGTTAGAGCAATAACATCATTCTGGTCAGTTTTTCAACATTCTGTGTAAGGAAGAGTATGAGTGCGAGAACTCCTGTGCATAATTTTTTTACTACAGTGAAGTTGTCTTGCATGGGAGTTTGTTTAAGTCAGTAAATATAAGATAAAAATTCTGCAAATCAAAAGTACTATTAAATTTTGTTTAGGACGTTTCCTTGTTGGCTACTAATGAAATGTCTGTCTCAGTCCCCTTCAGCACTGACATAAATCAAGGGTTGCCAGATTATAGTCGAAGGCAAAATCTAGCCTGTTTTTTACAACACTTAATTGTAACATAGCTGTCGATTTGCTAAAGTATTGTCAGTGGCTGCTTTCACACTGCAGAGATTGAATTAAGTAGTTGTAAGGGGCCAGTTACGCTGCACCGCCTGAAATACATTTCTTGGCCCTTCACGAAAAACTTCCCACCCCTGCATTAGATTACCACTTCTTTGGTTGAGCTCTATTGAGGACTTGGCTTGTATTTAAGAGCCAAATGTAAACAAATAATAGAATTATAGTAGAATTGGTATGTTAATATTGTAAGATGGTCCCAAGTTAGACCAATTTAAGAAAACAGAAGATTTTGGACTTCCTAATCATGCTCACCTTGAGGTAGGTGAGGTGAGGTGAAGTCGCTCAGTCGTGTCCGACTCTTTGCGATCCCGTGGACTGTAACCTACTAGGCTTCTCCGTCCATGGGATTCTCCAGGCAAGAATACTGGAGTGGATTGCCATTTCCTTCTCCAGGGGATCTTCCCAACCCAGGGATCGAACCCAGGTCTCCCGCATTGGAGGCAGACGCTTTAACCACCTCCTGTGTATTCTGTCTTATTTTCAGCTGAGTTCTTGCTCATGAATTCAGTGTGCATTGGACTTGCCTTTTTGTTTAGTTGATGTTTTTTAGTATGTTAGTAGTTGCCTGCAAGTATATATGCTTCATCATAAAATTTTCTAATAAGGTGCAGAGTTGAAACAAATATGTGTGATTAATGTCTATATGTTAAGCTACATAAAAATACAATCTGAAAAAAAAAATTCAACCTGACATTGTTTAAGAATTTTGCTATTTGTAATCACAAATTTGATTTCAATAAAAAGCTGATGAGGTAGTTTGGAGATATAAATTTGACATAAAAGCACTAAGCCATAGAAGCTTGCCGTCCTGTAATTGAGTTAATTTTGCACAGTGCACATCTTTTGGCTTTATTTTTTCCATTGCCCCAGATTTATTCTTTGCTTTGTCATTTGTCCACTTGATAGATCTCTGAGTCTTGATTGTCCCACTTTTAAAAGATATCAGCAATGTTGTGCTTGATTTACCAATATGTCAAAGTGCTTCCTATGTGTATCGAATAACTGTTGTGTGTTTAAGGATTGTCTTTAGCAACTCATCCCTCTTAAATTCAATCCAGCTAGCATGATTTATGACTCCTGAAGAAGGTTAATAGTACCGTACCCACTTGAAGGAAGTATCACTTTTTTTTGTTTTTTTGTTTGTTTGTTTGTTTTTTTGAAGTATCACTTTTTATGTGGGACATAACTTCAGACAGAATTGATCATTGAAACAAATGAAGTTAATTAGAGGAGGGGAAAAAGATATTTGAAGTCAGATTTGCACAGAGTGATAAGGATATTTGCAAATTTTATAGATAGTATTCTTAAATTTGTTTGGCAAATGACTAAGCATTCAAAAAAAATTGCAGACATTTATCTTGTTTTTTGACTGTTTCTTAGTGTGGTTTTTTTTTGTTGTTTGGTTGTTTATAATGAATGTTCTTTGATAAACTCGAGTGTTTCGGGGTTTTGGGGCCCTGCTGAGTGGCTTCTGGCATCTCAGTTCCCTGACCAGGGATTGAGTCTGGGCCATGGGAGTGAAAGCACTGAGTCCTAACCTCTCCCTCCCAGGAACCTCGGCACCCTTGTGTTTTTTTAATTCCTATTCTACCTAGTTCAAAAAGTGACTTGTCGCAGTGTTTATATTAGAACATAGACGTGCAGTACTTGCTTGTTTATTCTTTGTTAACTCTCAGTTGTGTTGTCTGATTGTTTTAACTTTTGTACCTCATTCTGTCAAAAGGCTGGTGGTGTCCCTTTTTGACCACTAGACTGGCAGAAGAGATGTATGTTTTTCAAAGTACCTTTTTTATTTTTAAGAAATAGGAGTGTAGGGAAAGGACCTTCCTAAACTTCTGATTCCTCTGCCATCCTGAGTCCCAGTTCTGCACAGCTGTGAACCCTGTAATGATGACAGCTATCACAGAAACAGTTGTGTGACTGCTGAGTTCACCACATGTACTTTTTTTTTTTTTCCACCACATGTACTTTCACTGGTCCTAGAACAGGGGAGGTGGAGAAAATTAACATTCATTTCCTATTATGCGGCAGCTGTGATGGCCAAGTGCTTTGTATTTCCTTATTTAATCTCTCACAAGTCTCTGAAAGAGATGGCGGAGAGTTCCAGTTTATAGACAAGGAACCCAAAGCTAAATTAAGTAACTTCATCTCGTGGTCACATAACTAATAAGTGAGTTAGTCCAGGTCTGTTTATTTCCTGAAATGAGAGCAAAAAGCTAAGTGGTTCCTATGGTTTGTTAAGAAGCCAGATGGACGTAGCGATGACCTCACAAAAGGTCAGTATGAGACAATTCCTTAATAGTAGTCTCACTTTAAACACCCTGCCCCGCCTCCCCCTTCAAGAATGTCTATATGTGTATAATGACTCAACTTTGCTGTATAGCAGAGAGTAGCGCAACATTGTAAATCAACTATACTTCAATTTAAAAAAAATCACCTATGAATTTCCCCTTAATTTTGCTGCATATAGGGCTACAGAGTTATAGAGGAAAAACTTCCAGTTATCAGGTCAGAAGAAGAAAAGGTCAGATTTGAAAGGCAAAAAGCCTGGTGCTGCTCAACACTGCCAGAGCCTGCAATCTGTGGGATCAGCCGCATATGGGTGTTCAGCATGATGCGTCGGAAGAAAATCGCTTCTCGCATGATTGAATGCCTAAGGTAACTTGGATGTAATCCTTCAAGTCATTGTCAGTAGTTTAGCATTTAAGCAGAGTTTTATATAAAGATTGACATTTAGCTCATCGTAAATGTATAAACTTTATTTATATTAATTTAAAATTTGCATAAGATTGTCAGTATGTAAGAAGTATGGGAAATTTCTTGGGAGTTTAGCTTTTAGGAAAATTTTTAAGAATATTTGTAAATAATCTAAGTATCTCAATAGTTTTTCTTGATTTTATTCCTTTTTTTAAAGTATGAAAATATGATAACACATTTACAGGAGACTTGGAAAATACAAACAAAGTTATATATATATTGCTTGGTTTTTAATCAAAGGGATAGAGATTCCAAAAATTACGTTTGTTTTTTTGTCTCTTGTATTTGCATATGAATTTTAGGAACAGCTTGTTAATTTTTGCAGAAAAACTCACTAACTATAGATCAATTTGAGGAGTAATGCCATTTTAGCCATATTAAGTCATCTGATTTATAATCATGGGATGTCTTTCTGTTGAGTAAGGTCTCCTTTAATTTCTTTCAGCAATGTTCTGTGGTTCTCATTTTTTAGGTCTTGCATGTCTTTGTTAAATTTAATTCTAAGTATTTACTTAGATTGCTGAGTATTTATGTATTTCATTGTTTTCTAAATTTCATTTTCAATTGGTCATAGAAATAAAATTCATTTTTTAATATTGATTTTATAATTTGCAAAGTTGCTGAACTGGTGTTTTATTAGCTGTTATTTTGGGAATTCCTTAGAATTTTTGTATATAAAAGATCGTGTCGTCTGTGAAAAGATAATTTTACTTCTCCCTTTCCAACCTGGTTGCTTTTCATTTCTTTTGCTTGTCTAATTGTCCTTGATAATAGAAGAGGTATGAGCAATATGGCCTTACCCTGTTCCTGATGTCTGAGGAAGTTTTCAGTCTTTTTTTAACTGTTAACTTTGATGTCTTTTGATGCTCTTTATCAGTTCCTTCTATTCAGAGTTGTTGGAGTATTTTTATCATGAAAAGGTGTTGGGTAAATGTTGTTATAACCATTGTTGCTTTTACAAAACAATTATTTTTAAGTTTCTAGAATATACAACATTATTTGATGGGTTTTTTCCACTTTTAATAGTTAAAAATAATTTTCTTTTTTTTACCTTCCACCCCCCCCCTTTTTTTTTTAAACAGGAGTAATTTTATATATGGCTCATACTTGAGTAAAGAGGAAATTGCTTTTTCAGACCCTACTCCTGATGGAAAACTGTTTGCAACACAGTACTGTGGCACTGGTCAGTTTCTGGTATATAATTTTATTAATGGACAAAATAGTACCTAACATAAGCTCATGCCTACAGTATCAGAAGACATCTACTGACGAGAATGGATTGGTTGTCGACTTAAACCAGGAACTAGGGCCATTTTTATTACAATGAACTCAGGACTGGCAACAACCAGAAGGTTGTTCCATTTTCATAAAATTGGAAAAAAAAATGAAGTAATTGCTTATTGTTGTTTTGTTTTTTAAAGAAGATATTTTATTATCTTTTACAGAAATTTATGATTGATGTATTTTATCTATAGTTATTTAGACATGTTTACATGCAGCAGATAATTGTTCATAGTGGACTGAAAACTAATGCAAGGACTATGGTCTCAGTGATAAGTATAATTTGAAGTTCTTAATTGTGGCAATATACCAGTGTAGCTTGGTACTGTATTTTTTTTATATTGATCTGCTGATACCAGTTATAAAGATTGTATTTTCACAGAGTGGAAACCAATGTTTTTACATTATTATCCAAGAAGGGTGTGATGTGTTTAGGAATCAAAACTAATTCTTAAAGGGTCTGATAGCTACTTTAAGGGAATCATCACAAAAAAAGCAAAGCTCCTTGAGCTAGAGAGAATTTGAAATACTGAGTTTGTTCTTCTTCTCTCTTTTTCTGCTTCTTGCTGCCATCACGAAGCAGAAGGTGGGAAAGAATTGAAGCTTTCCTCCTTGGAGAACTGTGAATGACTCGAGTTAGAATGGTGCCCTTTAGTTTATTTTTCATTCTGGTTTCACTTTTGAAAATAAACGTCAACTTGGCACACTTTGGCTATTCACAATCCCAAAGAGGTTTATAAAAACCTGTGGACTAGTTGCAAGCTAAATATGTATGAATTGGTATCTGCTTTGTTACTCCTCAGAAACACTACACTGGGTATATGCCCTCATTATTGGACTTCATTTTGATACTTGTCTATCCTTCATAGTGCCCTCTACTTTTAAAGGGTTTATATGTTGAAAAACTGCTGTGGCCTTTTATGACTTGTATATAGTGTAGAATAAAATAATAAAATACTTGATAGTTTTTTCTAAGTGATAAACGTGAAATGGTATGTTGTTATTGTGCTTTTCAGGAAGTCTGTTAGGTTTGCTACCTTGAAATAAGATTAAAACAGTGGGTTTTGAAAAGGTAGTTTTCACCAGTTTGTTGCAGAATCTGTATGTCAGTAACATCTCCAAAAGACAAGATCCTGACATGGGAATTTTCTGGTCTTTCAAAGAAATGAAGAGCCATGGCCCAAGAATGAAACACCACTATGATTTAATATAGGTGAATGTTATGAGCTGACATTAAAACCAGCTAAAAATTAAGACTTTTAAATTAAGATCAGCATATTGTGATATATGATATATATCATTGTGATATATACGTGCACACACATTATCACCCACAGATGTGTGATTAATTGAGTGGTGTGAGGCTCTGTACCTGTCAGTAGGGTGGAATGGTAAGGCAGTGTGACTGTTTCTTCTCATTCATCATGATGGTCCAACTCTTGACACTGCTTTTCTCTTTGGTCTTGAGACTCTTCTAGTCATCACTGGTCTGAAGGTTTGCCTGACCGGGAACCCATGATTTTTTAAAAACAGGATGAAGACTTCAGGTGTAGCATAGATGTTCTAGTAACTGTTAAACTCACAATATAGGCCCAGATCCCATAAAAGCAATAGGATTCTTTGGGTAGCCATACTCGGTGGGTTTCAAAGGGACTTGGAAGTAGACAGGTCGTATTTATTGGTTGGTTTAAAGGTTACCATTACTAGGAAGATTGTTTCTTTTCATGTTTATATTAAAGACACAACCCCTCAAATAAATTTTAGTCTAGCTATTTCTCCAGGAAGAGAATTGTTAATCATATTTAACACTTGTGGGTTTGCCATGTGTCATACCGTGTGTTTGTGCTGTGCTTAGTCACTCAGTCGTGTCTGACTCTCTGTGACCCCATGGACTGTAGCCCGCCAGGCTCCTCTGTCCATGGGGATTCTCTAGGCGAGAAGAATACTGGAGTGGGTTGCCATGCCCTCCTCCAGGGGATCTTCCAGCCCAGGGATTAACCTGAGTCTCCCACATTGCAGGCAGATTCTTTACCATCTGAGCCACCAGGGAAGCCCAAGAATACTGGAGTGAGGAGTGAGTAGCCTATCCCTTCTCCAGGGGATCTTCCCGACCCAGGGATCGAACCTGGGTCTCCTGCACTGCAGGCAGATCCTGTACCAGCTGAGCTACCAGGGAAGCCCTAGGGATGGATTATTTAATTATGACAGCCACATAGGTAGAGTTTACAGGTGAGGAGTCTAGAATTTAGACAGGCTTATAGGAGAGGCTGCAGTCTTTGTGAAAGATACGCAAATTGAACTAAAGCTGTGTAGGTGAAAATTAGACAAATGAACTCTGAGAAGTTAAAATTGAAGAATTGATGGAGTTGGTAACTGACTAGAGAAAGATCATGACAGGAGAATCTGGGTAATTTTGGTTTAGGTAGCAGAGTAGGTGGATTTTGGGCCGAGAAGAGCATACTGGAGAATTGGGGAAGGATGAGCTTGGTTCTGCTCACAGTTTGAAGGTGGTTGCTGAATCTCCAAGTGGAGATATCTCTTTGGTGTATATAACTGAACATGTAGACCTAGAGTTTGGGGAAAGTTTGAACTAAGCCAATTTATTTAATTATTTGAAGATTTAGAGGAGATCTCCACCCTGGGGTTTATAAAATTAGAGGGTGGAAGAGACTATTGAAGAACTTGTGAGGATGCACATGCAAGGGGAGAGCCAGGAGAAAGTGGCAGAAACCAAGACTCCAGGACCGTCGACATTGTCACACGGCTGAAGATGGAAGAGTGACAACAGAAGCAGCATGGTCTCTGTCGAGTTGTGGAGGCGCCAGTGCCACAGTGAGTAAATGCCAGTGGTCACAAATGCCAACAGATTGATTCTGTAGTTGCTAATTATATAAAGGTGCCTATAAATGTTTTCTCAGCTACCCTTAATAGTTGGGCTGAATGTCTAGTATATTGACATTATAGGATCCACCAGTATAGACACCCTGCAATCTTATACACTATGCTCTTGTTTACGTGGACATACAATGGTTTCATTTGTTTGTCAGCATTATAAAAATCAGTATTTTATCAGTTTATAATGTGCAAGAGTGAACTTGATATATCTACTAAAATCATGACTATCATAAGAACAGTAAATACAGTAGACATACACTGATATTTTAATTGTCACTTACTTTGCATGGCTGCCCAGCTAGGGCATCTTGGTAGGAACACAGCCACATTCCTTCCTGGCTGTGTTCACTGGCGGTGGAGGTGGCTAAATTGATTTCTGGGGTAGCGACTGCAGACACACATATGCCTTCTACCTGTTCTCGTGGCTCTTGGGCTTTCTAGCAGATCAAGGGAAGATTCTGTCTTAGAACAGCAAAGAATTCGTAAGAAAACTTAATTGTTGATGCTTTTTTCTAACTATTCCTATTCCATTTGCTATCATCATCACTGAAGTACAGTTGACAGTTGAACAATGTGGGCGTTGGTGTGCTAATCCCACACGTAGTTGCAAATCAGGTATAACTTTGCAGTCGGCTCTCTATATTAGCACTTTGTAGATTCAACCAACCAGGGATTGTGTAGTACTGTAGTACATTTTTTTCTTTTTT
>SJYX01020502.1:257425-307084 GCA_006410675.1 Oreotragus oreotragus | reverse complement strand
TGTGAAGAAAGCTGAGCGCCAAATAATTGATGCTTTTGAACTGTGGTGTTGGAGAAGACTCTTGAGAGTCCCTTGGACTGCAAGGAGATCCAACCAGTCCATTCTGAAGGAGATCAGCCCTGGGATTTCTTTGGAGGGAATGATGCTAAAGCTGAAACTCCAGTACTTTGGCCGCCTCATGTGAAGAGTTGACTCGTTGGAAAAGAATCTGATGCTGGAGGGATTGGGGGCAGGAGGAGAAGGGGACAACAGAGGATGAGATGGCTGAATGGCATCACTGACTTGATGGACATGAAGTGAAGTCGCTCAGTCAAGTCCGACTCTTTTTGACCCCATGGACTGTAGCCTACCAGGCTCCTTTCTCCATGGGATTCTCTAGGCAAGAGTACTGGAGTGGGTTGCCGTTTCTTTCTCCAGGGGATCTTCCCAACCCAGGGATCGAACCCTGGTCTCCTGCATTCCAGGCAGACTCTTTAACCTCTGAGCCACCAGGGAAGTGAACTCAGGAGTTGGTGATGGGCAGGGAGGCCTGGCGTGCTGCAATTCATGGGGTCACAAAGAATCGAACATGTCTGAGCGACTGAACTGAACTGAAGGAATTTTACAAAAAATTTTTAGCATATTTTTGTGTTTCCTGAAATACCTGGTACACGCCAGAATAAAATTTATTAACTTTATTCTCTCATATCTGTAAATTATGTCCCCTATACAGTTGTCAACATTTGTTGTTAGGCAACATCTGATTATTTGGTTGGAAATTTAGTGTTGTTTTCTAATTCTTTGCCATCTGGTATTCCCATGTCTTTCAGAATTTTCCACAGTTTATTGTGATCCACACAGTCAAAGGCTTTTGAATAGTCGATAAAGCAGAAATAAATGTTTTTCTGGAACTCTCTTGCTTTTTCCATGATCCAGCGGATGTTGGCAATTTGATCTCTGGTTCCTCTGCCTTTTCTAAAACCAGGTTGANGTGATCCACACAGTCAAAGGCTTTTGAATAGTCGATAAAGCAGAAATAAATGTTTTTCTGGAACTCTCTTGCTTTTTCCATGATCCAGCGGATGTTGGCAATTTGATCTCTGGTTCCTCTGCCTTTTCTAAAACCAGGTTGAACATCTGGAAGTTGTTCACATATTGCTGAAGCCTGGTTTGGAAAATTTTAAGCATTGCTTTACTAGCGTGTGAGATGAGTACAATTGTGTGGTAGTTTGAGGATTCTTGATTCTCATTTCCTTTCTATTTAATTCTCCCTGTTTGACACTTCCAGAATAGGTTTCACAAAGTACTGCATTCATTATGCCCTAGAATTAATAGGACATAAAATAGTGGAAGAGGAGCAGAGCTCTGGAAAAACCATAGGTCCACTCTCAGCTCCACTTTACCAGGTGGGCGATTTGGGGCAGTTGGTGTCTCTCAGCTCTGTGGTTCTTTGTCTCTATTACATTGAATACTATGTCTTGCCTAACTCTCACTGTATTTATAATAATAAAATTAATCTATGAGAATGCAGCTAGAATTTAGAAATCAACTTAAAGTTATTATAACTTTTAAAAAATCTCTGATAAGGATTCCCTCTGAAACAAGTGTGATTCCTCACATGGTCTTTGCCTATCCTGTCTAAAATTATCTCATATACCAACATAAATAGATTTCTCAAGCTTCTTTCCAAATGCTCCATGCATTTTCTTTTGATCATGTTGCTTTCACATTTGAACTTTTCAATTTCTATCCTAGAGTGACAATCAGTGAGAAATGCTTTTTCAGATCTGGGGACATTGCCATTTATACTATTCTCTACCATAATTTTAACTATAAAAATGAATTTCACTGAATAAAATTGAAATATTTTATCATATAAAATTGATATCATTTAAAAATTGTTGCATAGTTGACTTACAATATTACATTAGTTCTGGATATACAACATAGTAATTTGATGTGTTTATAGACTATATTCCATACAGAGTTATAAAATATTGACTATATTCCTTGTGCTATGTATCATTGTAAATTATTCATTTTAAACTGAGTAGTTTATACCTCTAAGTGCCCCTAACCTATTTTGTTCCTCAACTCATCCTTCTTCCTTCTGGTAACCACCACTTTGTTCTATGTATCTGTGAGTCTGTTTCTGTTTTATTATATTTATTTATATTTTAGATTGCACCTATAAGTGAAAATATACAATATTTCTTTTTCTTTGTATGACTTACTTCCTTAAATACAACACCTTCTAACTGCATCAATGTTTTCACAAGTGGCAAAATTTTATTCTTTCTTTTTCATGGCTAATATTTCATTGCATATGTATATACTACATCTTCATCAATTCAACTGTTGATGAATACTTAGACTGCTTCCATATCTTGGCTATAATAAATAATTCTTCTGTGAGCATTAGGGTGTGTATAACTTTTTGGTTTAATGTTTTTGTTCTCTTTGAATAAATATCCTGGAGTTAAATGGTTGAATTGTATGATAGGTTTAGTTTTCATTTTTTGAACAACATCCCTGCTGTTATCAAGTTACATACCTGCCCAAGAGTGCATGAGGGCTCCCTTTTCTCCACATCCTTACCAACACTTGTTATTTCTTATCTTTTTGACAATAGCCATTCTGATATGTGTGAGGTGATATTTCATCATGCTTTTAAAAATCTTTCTTTACATTGTTTCATCAAATTATCAAAACAGAAAGTCTTTTTTTCTGCTTATATTGTCTACAGAGCTATGAAATTTACTGATCATCGAAACTCCTGATGGCCGACAATTGGTCTTCAGCTTGTTGTTCAGTTGCTCAGTCATGTCTGACTCTTTGCAGCCCCATGGACTGCAGCATGCCAGGCTTCGCTGTCCTTCACCATCTCCCAGAGCTTGCTCAAACTCATGTCCATTGAGTCAGTGATGCCATCCAACCATCTTGTTCTCTGTCATCCTCTTCTCTTCCTACTTTCAATCTTTCCCAGCATCAGGGTCTTTTCCAGTGAATCAATTTGTTACACCAGGTGGTCAAAGTATTGGAGCTTCAGTTTCAACATCAGTCCTCCAATGAATATTCAGGACTAATTTCCTTGAGGTTTGACAGTTTTGATCTCCTTGCAGTCCAGGGGACTTGCAAGAGTCTTCTTCAACACCACAGTTTTAAAACGTCAGTTCTTCCGCACTCAGAGTTCTTTATGGTCCAACTCTCATATCTATACATAACTACAGGAAGAAGCATAGCTTTGACTAGGTGGACCTTTGTCAGCAAGTAAATTCTCTGCTTTGCAATACACTGTGTAGATTTGTCATAGCTTTTCTTCCAAGGAACAAGCATCTCAATTTCATAGCTGCAGTCACTGTCCACAGTGATTTTGAAGCCCCCCAAAATAAAGTTTGTCACTGTTTACATTGTTTCCCTATCTATTTGCCATGAAGTGATGGGACTGGATACCATGATCTTCATTTTTTGAATGTTGAGTTTTAAGCCAGCTTTTTTAAGATTTCTGTTTCACCATTATCAAGAGTCTCTTTAGTTCTTCACTTTCTGCCATAAGAGTGATGTCATCTACATATCTGAGGTTATTGATATTTCTGGCAATCTTAATCCCAGCTTGTGCTTCATCCAGCCTGGCATTTTGCATGATGTACTCAGCATATACCTTAAATAAGCAGGGTGACAATATAGAGCCTTGATGTACTCCTTTCCCAGTTTGGTACCAGTCTGTTGTTCCTTGTCTGGTTCTAACTGCCGCTTCTTGCAGGAGACAAGTAAGGTGGTCTGTTATTCCTAACTCTTTCCACAGTTTGTTGTGATTCACACAGTCAAAGGCTTTGGTGTAGTCAGTACAGCAGAAGAAGATGTTTTTCTGGAGTTCTCTTGCTATTTCTATGATCCTACAGATGTTGGCAATTTGATCTCTGGTTCCTTTGCCTTTTTTGAATCCAGCTGGAAGTTCTCTGTTCACATACTGTTGAAGCTTAGCTTGGAGAATTTTGAGCATTCAAAAATCAGCTTAGAACTATATATTCTGAGTAATAAGTCTACCTACATAACTGTTTTGTTTATGTGTCCACTTCCATGATACTTGGCAGTGTCACCTAAGATAGGTTACATTGATGTCCTGCTTTATCAAGTGAGGAGATGGGTCACAACCCTCAACCAGGATTATCCTGAAGTGCATCCACAAGTGTCTGATATATAATGAGTACTGTGTAAGCTATTGCTACTTTCATGTTTAATGTTGCAGTTGTACAGTGTCCAATCTGTAGTCCTTGGCTATCACCAAAAGCACACATATAAACCTCTTTTCTTCCTCAGTCTTTGCTATTTGAACAGTACTTCTTACACTCAACTGCTCTGGACAACCTTGGATATTACCTTGAGTTTCCTTTAAAAAATTATTTATTTTTAAATTGAAGGATAATTGCTTTACAGAATTTCGTTGTTTTCTGTTAAACATCAATAAGAATTAGCCATTGATACACCCAAGTCTCCTCTCTCCTGAAACTCCCTCCCATCTCCCTCCCATCCCACACTTCTAGATTGCTACAGAGCCCCTGTTTGAATCATACAGCAGATTCCCATTGGCTATTTGTTTTACATATGGTAGTGTAAGTTCCTATGTTACTCTCTCCACATAACTTACCCTTTCCCTTCTCCCCTCGCCCTGTGTCTATAAGTCTATTCTCTAAGTCTGTTTCTCCATTGCTGCCCTGCAAATATGTTCATCAGTACTATCTTTCTAGAATCCATATTAGTACATGATATTTATCTTTCTCTTTCTTTTTTTTAATTTTAATTTTTATTTTATTTTACTTTAGAGTACTGTATTGGTTTTGGCATACATTGACATGAATCTGTCATGGGTGTCTTACTTCACCCTGTGTGAAGGACTCAAGGTTTGTCCACCTCATTAGAACAGACTCAAATGTGTTCCCTTTTATGGCTGAGTAATATTCCATTGTATATTACCAGTGGTACCACAAATTCTTTATCAATTTATCTGTTGATGGACATCTAGGTTGCTTCCATGTACTAACAATTGTAAATAGTGCTGCAATGAATATGGGGGCACATATGTCTTTTTCAATTTTGGTTTCCTCCAAGTATATGCCTGGGAGTGGGATTGCTGGGTCATTTTATTTCTAGGTTTTTAAAGGAATCTCCATACTGTTTTCCATAGTGGCTGAATCAATTTAAATTCCACTAACAATGCAAGAGGTTTTCCTTTTCTCCACACCCTCTCCAGCATTTATAGTCTGTAGACTTCTTGATGATGGCCATTCTGACTGGTGTAAAGTGATATCTCATTGAAGTTTTGATTTGCATTTCTCTAATAGTGAGCAATGTTGAGCATCTTTTCACTTGTTTATTAACCATCTGTATGTCTTCTTTGAAAAAATGTCTATTTAAGTCTTTTCCCCTCTTTTTCATTGGGTTGTTTGTTTTTCTGGCATTGAGTTGTATGAGCTGCTTGTATATTTTGGAAATTTATCCTTTGTCAGTTCCCTTTGCTATTATTATTCTGAGGGTTGTCTTTTCACCTTGTTTATAATTTCCTTTGTTGTGTAAAAGCTTTTAAATTTAATTAGGTCCCCCTTGTTTATTTTTGTTTTTATTTCCATTACTCTAGGAGGTGAGTCATAGAGAATCTTGCTTTGATTTATGTCATTGAATATTCTGCCTATGTTTTCCTCTAAGGGTTTTATAGTTTCTGGTCTTCCATTTAGGTATTTAACCCATTTTTAGTGTATCTTTGTGTATGATGTTAGGAAATGTCCTAATTTCATTCTTTTGCTGTCCAGTTTTCCAAACACCACTTATTGAAAAGTCTATCTTTGCCTCATTTTATATTCTTGCCTCTAGTCAAAAATGAGGTATGCATAGGTGCATGGGTTTATCTGTGGGCTTTCTATCTTGTTCCATTTGTCTATATTTCTGCTTTTGTGCCAGTACTGCACTGTCTTGATGAATGTAGCTTTGTAATATAGCCTGAAGTCAGGAAGGTTGATTCCTCCAGCTCCATTCTTCTTTCTCAAGACTGCTTTGGCTATTTGAGTTCCTTTGTGTTTCCATACAAATTGTGAAATTTTTTTTTCTAGTTCTGTGAACAATGCCATTTGTAATTTGATAAGGATTGCATTGAATCTGTAGACTGAGTTTAGTAGTATAGTCATTTTCATAATATTGATTCTTCCTACCCAGGAACATGAAATATCTCTCCATCTGTTTATAACATCTTTGATTTCTTTCGTCAGTGTTGATAATTTTCCATTTACAGTTCTTTTTTCTCCTTAAGTAGGTTTATTCCTAGATATTTTATTCTTTTTGTTGCAGTGGAGAATGGGATTTATTCCTTAGTTTCTCTTCCTGATCTGTCATTGTTAGTATATAAGAATGCAAGTGATTTCTGTATATTGACCTTTTATCCTGTGACTTTACTGAATTCACTGATTGGCTCTAGTAATTTTCTGATAGTTTCGTGTGGGTTTTCTGTGTATTGTATCATGTCATCATCAAACAGTGAGAGTTTTACTTCTTCTTTTCCAATCGTATTCCTTTTATTTCTTTCTCTTCTCTGATTGCTTTAGCTAGGACACCAAAAACTATGTTGAATGATAGTGGTGAGAGTGAACACCCTTGACTTCCTGACCTTAGAGGGAGTGCTTGCAGTTTTTCACTAATGAGAACAGTGTTTGCTGTGCACTTATCATATATGGCCTTTTCTATGTTGAGGTAGTATCATTCTATGCCCAATTTTTGAAGTGATTTTTATTGTAAATATGTGCTGAATTTTGTCAAAGGCTTTTTCTGCATCTATTGAGGTGATCATATGGTTTTCATTTTTTAATTTTTTAATATGGTGTATCACATTGATTGATTTGTGTATATTGAAGAATCCTTGCATCCCTGGAATAAACCCAACTTGATCATGTATGAGCTTTTTAATGTGTTGTTGAATTCTGTTTGCTAGAACTTTGTTGAGGATTTTTACATCTATGTTAATCAGTGACATTGGCCTGTAGTTTTGTATTTTGTGTTGCCTTTGCCTGGTTTTGGTATCAGGGTGATTGTGGCCTCATACAGTGAGTTTGGAGGTGCTCCTTCCTCTATACTTTTTTGGAAAAGCTTCAGAAAAGTAGGCATTACGTTTTCTCTAATGGTTGCTAGAATTTCTCTGTGAAGCCGTCTGGCGCTGGGCTTTTGTTTTCTGGGGACTTTTTGATCACAACTTCAATTTCAGTGTTTGTAATTGGTTTGTTCATAATTTATATTTCTTCCTGGTTCAGTCTTGCAAGATTGAACTTTTTAAGAATCTATCCATTTCCTCTAGGTTTGTCTATTTTATTAGTGTATTGTTGCTCATAATATTCTCTTATGATCCTTTGTATTTCTGTGTTGTCTGTTGTAACCTCCCTTTTTTCATTTCTCATTTTTAAAATTTTTTCTTGATGAGTCTGGCTAAAGGTTTGTCAGTTTTGTTTATATCTCAAAGAACCAGCATTTAGTTTTATTAATTTTTGCTATTATTTCTTTTATTTCTTCTCTGATCTTGATGATTTCTTTCCTTCTGCTGACTTCAGTGTTTTTTGTTCTTTTACCTACTTCTTTAGATGGAGAGTTAGGTTGTCTATTTGATGTTTTTCCTGTTTCTTGAGATAGAATTGTATTGCTATAAACTTCTCTCCTAGAACTACTTTTGCTGAATTCCATAGGTTTTGGGTTTGTCACGTTTTCTTTGTCATTTGTTTCTGGGAATCTTTTGATTTCCCTTCTTATTTCTTCNGGGTCAAGGCACTTCCATGGTGGTCCAGTGGTTAAGACTCCGCAGTTCCAATGCAGGGGGTGCTGGTTCAATCTTTGATTGGAGAACTAATATCCCACATGCCGCACAGTGTGGCCAAAAGATTTTTTTTTTTTTTTTTTAAGAAATGGGATCCAAGGCATTCCAGACAAAGGGGACTGCTGAAATAAAGCCAGGCAGAAGAGCAGCAAATAATATGGGGGCATGAGCTCACAGGGCACCATGAAAAATATATCTGTGGACTTCAGAGGAAAACTGATGTTAGCACTTCCNGGCCAAAAGATTTTTTTTTTTTTTTTTTAAGAAATGGGATCCAAGGCATTCCAGACAAAGGGGACTGCTGAAATAAAGCCAGGCAGAAGAGCAGCAAATAATATGGGGACATGAGCTCACAGGGCACCATGAAAAATATATCTGTGGACTTCAGAGGAAAACTGATGTTAGCACTTCCAATCTACCTGCTTTCATCTCTTTTTGTATAGCTGATGCCACATACATTGTCTGAAGATTACTTCAGGTGATTGTGTCCATGTCTTCACAGAGAGGAGCTTCACGGCTCCCCTGGTGGCTCAGTGGTAAAGAATCCTCCTGCCAATGAAGGAGACATGGGTTTGATCTCTGACCCAGGGAGATCCCATATGCCTCAGAGCAACTGAGCCTGTGGTGCACCCAACTATTGAACCTGTGTTCTCGAGCCCAGGAACCACAACTACTGAATCCTCTGGCAGCAGCTTCTAAAGCCCACACACCCTAGAACCCAAGCTCCACAACAAGAGAAGCCACTGCAATAAGAAGCCTGCACACCACCACTACAGATTAGCCCCTGGTCACCACAACTAGAGAAATGCCCACGCAGCAACGAAGACCCAGTACAACCAAAAATAAATAATAAAATTATTTTTAAAAAGAAGAAATGAGCTTCAAGAAGCCATCAAGAAGCTAGCAGTGCTTCCAAATAACCAACCTCTAATCCCCTCTTTTCTGAAAAGAAAATACCTAGGAAACCCCATCCTTTGTTTCCATTGTAAGCATGCAGGTGGTAATCAATCATGGCTCTGGATTTGCACGAAAGGGATGCCTGTCCTTGACTAGAAACTCCAGAAAATGGGGGCATCACTTGCCAGAACCCTGAGAAGCTCTGTGGACCAGGCGCTGCTCTCCATCAGCACCAGGAATACAAATAAATCTACCAATGAAACTATCAAGAGTCTACATCAAGCACAAAGGCTCTTAATGAAGTCCTTCATCTCAAAGGGGAAAAGAATCCTTGAAAAGAGATTTCCCCTGGTAGCCAAATGCTTAAGCCTCCACCTCCCTCTCCCTAGAAACCCCCTGTTGGGTAATTAATGTCTTTTGCATGGCTTTATCCTGCTAGTTTGCAATACCACACCCCATGTGTCAAGCTCATGACCTTAGGGATCATTTTTTAAAGTTAATATGATCTAATCTGCCACTTTATCTTCCCATTGTGCTTCAGAGCTAACATCCTACTTAATCTTATCAAAGGTCTTTGTCTCGAGTTATAGCATGGAACAGAAGATTCTAGGAAGGACGTTATGATGTTAAATAATGCATAAAGAAATTAGCCACTCTTCCCAGTGGTTCAGAAGCTCATGCTGATTCCTAGCTCTTGCCACATGCTAATATCTCATTTTGAGAAAACTTCCACTTTGAAGAATAACCACAGGAGAGAAAGCTCTCTCTCTCTCTTTCTTTGTCTCTCTACCTCTGTCTCTCTCTCAATTAAAAAGCAATCCATGAAGTGAATCTCTCTCTTGATCTCTTTGTCATTAACATCTCATTTTAAACCAGAATGCCCTTCACAGAATGTTAATGGCTGTTACACAATGTTAATTTGGAGTCAAACTTTAGGGAAAACTGAGTTAAACCAAGTTGAGTAGGTATATTTACTGAGGCCATGGGATGAAGCCTTTAATCGGTGCTCTCCACCACTAATGTTCAAGAGGGCTGTGTAATTTGCATCATTTCTCAAAATGAGCATTTCCATGGAACCCTTTTTTGATGGCGTATCTGGAGAGACACACATTCATCCACTAAGTGTTAAAGTAGCAGAAGAAAAAGAAAGCCTATGTCAAAAACAGATGTTCAGATGTCCCTCTGAAATTCCAGCTTCCTGGGCAGATACCATTGTTGCCTGAAAAACTGCTGGGTAGGCCAAGTAGGCATTGTGTTAAACTGGGCAGAGAGGTGGAAATATGAGAATACATCCTGCATTTCCCAATCTAGCGTCCTTCCAATCTTCTCATCCATGTAATAGGTTAATACCTTCCTCGCAGAACTGCTAATAGAATTGTCAAACTGACTAATCTGGAATAATGTAAATAAAAACACTCAGCTAAGTGGCCGATGTGAAGTATACATTCAGTGAATGTATGATATGCTGGTATGTCAAGGTCCTCTAGGGCCAGCTTCTCAAGTATTACTATCTAGGCAGTCTCACAGGAGCTTGTAAAATGCAGATTCTGATTTTGGTATGGGATGGGTGCTAAGATTCTCTGAATTTATTCTCCTAATTTGAGAACTGAATTTTGAGAAGCAAGCATCTCAGAGATGTAAAAGAAACCAAACAGAGTCTCAGCTTTTAAAGAGTTATGACAAATAACCATATAATAAATAAAGCTACCTAAATGGCAAGCAGAGTTCTGGTACGAATGATTCACTTTGGAAGACACTCTTATTCTCACTCCCTTTGGAACAATGGGCGACTTTTCCCTTTGAACTGACTTTGAATGATGGGTAGACTTTGAGCAAACTTGGGGTCACAAGTTCTGGCTGTGCCTGGAAGGTGGCACACTCCCAGAGGTGAGAGAGCATATGGGGAACTTAGGAGATGCTCAGGGAGTGGTGAGGAGGAGACAGGTGTAAAGTGGACCATAACGTTCTTGTCACAAGTATCAATAATATACCATCTGGATGAGTTCTGAGCAAATGTACGAGTTTCTCAGGGCTGCTAAAACAAAGTACCACAATCTGCATGGCTTAAAACAACAGAAATGTATCATCTCACAGTACTGGAGTCTAGAAGTCTAAGATCAGACTGTTCATAGGAAATTTTTTTTTAAGTCTCTACAGGGCCATGCTCCCTCTGAAACTTGCAGGGGACTCCTTCCTGGCCTCTTCCTGACTCCCAGCAGTTTGCTGGCCATCCTTGGCATTCCCTGGCTTATGGCTACGTAACTCAGTCTCTGCCTTAGTCCTCATGCATTCAGTTCAGTTCAGTCAGTTGCTCGGTCGTGTCCAGCTCTCTGCGACCCCATGAATCGCAGCACGCCAGGCCTCCCTGTCCGTCACCAACTCCCNGGGCCCCAGCAATCTCCTGTGCCCTGTCAGATGAAATTCAGAAGTGACTTTTTTCCACGGAGCACTGGAAACAAAGGAATGTCCATAGAGCTGAAGACCTCTGCCTTTTCTGTCTTCACCCCTTCCCAAGTAGAAAAAGATCTTCAGGACATCCTAGGGGTCATTGAACTAAGCTGAAAATTCAGGTCCCCAAGGCTGGGAAAAATAAGGGCAGCATTAGAATTCCCACTGAAGCCTTATTTCTCTTTTCTGCTAACTTCTGCAGGCATGTTATGTCATTCCCAAGGAGCTTATGGTAGGGCTTGCCCCAGAAGCACCCTCCCTAATGTGTTCACACAGGAGGGCCCAATAAAATAATGATGTTACAAAGTCTTTCTCCCTGGACTCTGTGAGAGAGAAGCAATGGCCAACGTTTTTTTAGGGTTTTTTCCCCCCTTTGCTCTTGTCCAGTGGAAACCTAGTGAGAACACTGTCCACAGTGTGAAGTTTATAGGTAGGTGAAAGTGGGTACAGGGCGACTTATTTTACCAAATTTAATTGTTGTCTTGTAAAAATGGAATCTAAAGAAAAGAAGTGACTTTATCTCTTCTAATTATATACTTTCTGACTTCGTCGATGAATTCATTGTCACCAAGGTATACAACATTTTGCAGTCCAAATAACACTGCTTCCTAATGTCTTTGAGGTTAGCAGTGTGAAAGGGGCATTTCATGTAAAACCCCTGCCAGTATGGCCATGAGCAGTAATAAGTTTTTCAAGCCTGTTCTGTCAGGTCGATTGTCCATCCCAGATTTATTCAGAGCATCCATTCTCTGTTAAAATGCAGAACTTTGGCTGCATTATGTGAACAGAAGAAAGCAATAGAAGGACGTGAAAGAAATATCTGTTTTCAAGGCAGCTGAGAACAAGTTGCAGGCTTGGTGTAGCCGTTGTCCCCATTTGAAGAAAATAAGCCCAAGTGGCTATGTGGAGGTGGTAGTTCATTTTAAGCCACATTTAAAGACTGCTCAGAGACACACTGGCCTCCATCCAGACCACGGTCAGTCGTCTCTTGGTCCCACCAACTAAAATGAGGCAGACACCAGGCCCCAGACATATTAGGCACAGACCAGCAAGGTTTGACATCCTTATATTCTCAGTCCCTGTCCTAAGCAATTTAGTACATTTCCCAAGAAGGCATAAACCTTGGAAACTGTAATATGCCATGCTAAGAGAAAATAAACGATCCTCTGCGGGCTAGGCTTAATTTTGCAAACTCCATTTCCTGGAGATAATTGGCCACTGGACACTTGCAGGAGGATTAGTCGGCTGGAAGTTTCATCTCCTCCCCTGAAATCTTCCCCAGTCCTTCCAGCCTGAATTAATCTTCCCTCCGTTGTGCTCCTGTAGCCCTTGATCTCTACCTCAATTGTAACTCTTATCACAGCCTCAGTTGGCATTAGCGCTATTTCTGTGTGTCTTATCTCTCCTACTAGACTCTAGGCTCTCTAAGGAGCAAGACTCAATCCTAGTAATTCTTGTATTTATAATATCTAGAACAGGGCAAGTATGTCCTCATTAGATATTTATTGAAAAACTGAAGGATGGATGGCAAGAGGATTTCGTGTTTTCTCCATCATTATCAAACATCACTTTCTCCTATCACACCTGGTTTCAGTCAAATCCTTTGGAGGAAAGGTCTGGAACACTTGAGACATTCTGAAACTTTAAAGGAATAGGAAATCGAGAATGGACTTGTGGACACAGTGGGGAAGGGATAGAGTGGGACAGATGGAGAAAGTAGCATCAACATATGTACACTATCATGTGTAAAATGGATAGCTGCAAAGAAGTTTCTGTATAACACAGGGAGCCCAGTCTGGCACTCTGTGGTGTCCTAGAGGGGTGGAGTCAGGGCAGGGGAGGAAGGCCCAGGAAGGAGGGGATATTTGTATAATTATGGCTGATTCACGTTGTTGTACAGCAGAAACCAATACAACATTGTAAAAAAAAAATTTAAGTGGGGAAAAAAAGGAATAAGAGAATTTCAAAGGAGTTTATGATGAGTCTTTTTGAAGATTAAATGAGTTAACAGAAACTGGCTGTAAGTAGTTCTACTTCTTTTGGAAGGTCTGGGAGTGCACAGGGGCTGGAGGCAGACTATGTATGCCTAGGAGTTTGGAGGTTGCAAGTAATACGATTTGCCTTTGAGCAACAAGTGAAGTAATTCATTGGGAGGTCTTAGGGAAGTTCACATAATGAAAGGAAATACCGAGGAATTAGGCTCCAGAAAATACAAGAAATGGGGCAACTCAAGACATATATACAGTTGAAACTAAGGAATGACTTTAATTTATAGGTAAATCTGTGCATTCCTATGGAAATGATTCAACTCAACCCCTCATCCTATTCTTATATAATACCACTCAAGGGCCTAAATCCAGAAAAATAATCTATTATAGTTGTCTAAGTTGGACCACACACACACACACCCTTGGCTTAGAAATGTTCCTTTTAAGGAAGAAATGCTGTCTCTCAAAGAGATGTGATTCTTCAAAAGAAACCAAGGTGCTACTAATAAGAGAAAGAAGAAGAAGAAGTGCTTGTCAACCAAAGCACAGCTAATGCCCCTTAGAGTTTACCTTGGCTAATGTGCAAATCAGAAAACCACTATAAGGAATGAAACTCCCTTAGAGCTAATGGGAAAGATGAAACACTAGAAAACTTCTATTTGTTAAGTAAATTAGACTTGAAATTCCAGTATAAGACGTTTGGACAAGTGCTTTCAAATAGTTTATTCATCATTTGTGTTACCCACATATTTCAGAAGGTTTTTTTTTTTTTCTTTTTTTTACCTATTACATTTCTTAGGAAGCCTTCTTTTTTGTAGAAAGATGAAAGGCCAACCTTAAAAAGAAGTCATCAAATAATGACTAAATCAGAAATTAGAATTGATGGGAGCATTAAGGTAACTGAAAGTCTGTCAGTGTTTCTCTGTTTTCTCATGTGGGTATGGGACCAAGTTACAGCTCGGAGGAAAGATGAGCAAGCTGATTTTGTTTAGTGAAATGGAACTTTAGGGATTGCTTTATTCCGTTTCCAATTTCTTTAATTAACATGTGAAAATTACATTTTGTCAACAAATACTCATAGTGTATCACCTACTAATATTCTCATGGTAAAAGTAAATAGAAAAAGCTAACATCTAAGCCTTTGAAGTACTTCTGTATATCAGATACTCTACTCAGACTTTTACATGCATTTCTTATTTACTGTTTATAAGAACTCCATGAAAAGAGGTACTCTCGGTGTTAGGAAAATAAGAATCAGAGAAATTATATAACTTGGCACCCCACCCCAGGACTCTTGCCTGGAAAATCCCATGGACGGAGTAGCCTGGTGGGCTGCAGTCCATGGGGTCGCTAACAGTCGGACAGACTGAGCGACTTCACTTTCACTTTTCTCTTTCATGCATTGGAGAAGGAAATGGCAACCCGCTCCAGTATTCTTGCCTGGAGAATCCCAGGGATGGGGGAGCCTGGTGGGCTGCCGTCTATGGGGTCACACAGAGTCGGACACGACTGAAGTGACTTAGCAGCAGCAGCAGCAGCATACATATATTAATACATATAATTATAAACAGGATTATTAACTGCAGAAATTATTTTCTGAATTGTTTAGATGAAATAGACTTACAATATGCTACTTATGTGAAATATCTAGAATATGCACATTTCTAGAAACAAAGTATATTAGTAGTTTCCAGGGGAAAAAGAATGGGAAGATGGAGTGTGACAACTCATAGATAGGAGACTTTTTTGGGGGGTGATGAAGATGTTCTGAAATTAGACAGTGGTATAGGTTGCTTTGTGAATATACTAAAGGCTATACAAATATTAAAAGCCAGGATGAATTTTGTGGTATTATATTATGGTTAATTATGTTTCAGTCAAACCGATGCTTAAACATAAAAACCACGATCAGTCATTAGTGACTTGTAGTTCCCCAAACTTATTATTTTCATGCATTTCTATAACTTTACCCTTTGTCTACAAAATTCTTCCCCATTTCCCACCCAGTCCCTTTCCTATCTTGTAAATTTCTTATTCCTCTTTCATGAACTGACTTAGAGTTCATCTCTACTAGGAAATCTTCCTGAATCCCTAGTTCAACCATGAGCTGCATTTATCTGACGGTTCACATTTTCTTTCCAGCAAAGATCATATTCCACGGTAATTTGTTTACGCGTCTGTGTCCCCACTAGTGTATAAGCTCCTTAGGTATTTGTGTTTTGAGGCATGCTACAACGTTTGGCAGATAATGGGTACTTAGAAATGTTTACTGAATAAATAAATGCATGAATGTTTAAAGATAGTAAATTTAATGTTTCCAGGTTGAAGGAGTCTGTGATATCAAGGTATTTTCTGATATCAGAAAGTGTCTTGGATTTAAACCTGAAATACTTGGTATGATGAGTTGAGATTACCTATGGAAATCCATCTACAATGAATAATTATTTGCCTCCTACATGTGAGATGCTAGTTCAGCCTCACATGTCCCAGGATAAGCTGAGCTCCTTAAGAGAAACAAATAAGTCTTCCTACATCATGGAATGTGTGTGTGCATGCTCAGTCGCTCAGTCATGTCTAACTCTTTTGCAGCCCTGTGGACTGTAGCCTGCCAGCCTCCTCTGTCCATGGGATTTTCCAGGCAAGAATACTGAAATGGGTTGCCATTTCCTTCTCCAGAAGACCTTCCTGACCCAGGGTCAAACCCACATCTCTTGTATTGCAGGCAGATTCTTTGCCGCTGAGCCACCTGGGAAGCACACCACATGGAAAATTCTTGTACAATTAACAGACTATGTTACTGCTGCTGCTGCTGCTAAGTCGCTTCAGTCGTGTCCAACTCTGTGTGACCCCATAGACAGCAGCCCACCAGGCTCCGCCGTCCCTGAGATTCTCCAGGCAAGAACACTGGAGTGGGTTGTCATTTCCTTCTCCAATGCATGAAAGTGAAAAGTGAAAGTGAAGTCGCTCAGTCGTGTCCAACTCTTGTTGCAGGACCCTAAAATACTTCTTTGGAGTATTTAGCCTTGGTTATCAGTAATCCAAGATATTTGAAGCTTTGAATCCTGGGTCTCTTGTGGTGGGAAATAGACCCTTTGGTGAATAAATTGTATCCAGATTACTGTCCTTCCAGAACAATGTCTCGGTGCTCTGTTACTGAAACATACTGTGGTTTGAAACATTTGAACAAAGTTATCTCATCAACAAATGTATTGAGAGTGTACATACAGACTAGTGAACAATACAGTCAAGATGGCTAAAGGTGATCCCGAGAAACCAAAGGGCAAGATGTCTGCTTATGCCTTCTTTGTGCAGATGTGCAGAGAGGAACATAAGAAGAAAAACCCAGAGGCCACTGTCAATTTTGCTAAATTTTCCAAGAAATGCTCTGAGAGGTGGAAGACTATGTCTGGGGAAAAGAAGTCTAAATTCAATGAAATGGCAAAGGCAGATAAAGTGCACTATGATCAGGAAACAAAGGATTACGGACCAGCTAAGGGAGGCAAGGACCCTAATGCCCCCAAGAGACCACCGTCTGGATTTTTCCTATTCTGCTCTGAATTCTGCCCAAAGATCAAGTCTACAAACCCTGGCATCTCTATTGGAGATGTAGCAAAGAAGCTGGGCAAGATGTGGAATAACTTAAATGACAGTGAGAAGCAACAAGGTGGCGAAGCTGAAGGAGAAGAATGAGAAGGATATTGCAGACTCTTAGGCTAAAGGGAAGTTTGATGGCACCAAGGGTCCTGCCAGAGTTGCCCGGAGAAACGTGGAAGAGGAAGATGAAGACAATGAGGAGGAAATGGAGGAGGAGGAGAAATAAAAAAAATTGTCGCTCTTTCGCCTTGTGAATACCTTAGAGTAGAGAGCGCCATGACTGACACACCTTTCACCCAAGATGTGTCTGTTGCCATCATTAGGTTTAATTACCCAGCTGGCTCACGATCATGTCGTAGTCTCTCAAAGTGTTCTAGCAATTGTCATTGGTTTACATGAAGTGGCCATGGGTGTCCAAAGCACCTGGAAACTGTATCAAAGTTGTACATATTTCCAAAGATTTTTAAAACGAAAAGACTCTTGTGTCCTCCTCACTGTGCACTTTACTGTGATGTGACAAGGCGTCTAAAAATGTTTCTGGGTTTTGTTTTGTTTTTAATTTGTAAGGTGATGTGTTGATTTTATGGTCATTTGCTAGAAATCCCTAGTTTTCAACTGTACATATCTAGAGTTTGTAAAAAGAACAAAGCAACCGAGACACACTCTTGATTTTCCTTGCTTGGTATGGAGGCTGTCAGGGTGATGCCTTCCAGAGGGGCTGTCGCTCAGGGCATGTACTGTGGGGCTGGACCCGTGGACACTGCAGTGGGCATGCATTTAGCTTCAGGTTGTCTTGTTTTTGTATATAGCAATATAGCATCCTGCTGCCATTCTTAGCTGTGGAAAAGGGAGGCAGTCAGCTGGCATGAGAAGTGTTTTGGATCCTTTTTAGTTGAAGTGCGGTAGTTTTAAACTGTTTTTCTTTGAACAAACCGTAGAATTCTTCATTGTCAGCAAAGCCAGGAGCCACTGCACCGATAAAGTTCAAGAACCTTCTGTACTAAACATGGTCTGCAACGTTATTGTTTTTTTTGTATGTTTAGAATGTTGAAATGTTTCTGAAGTTAAACACACAGTATTACATTAAAAAAAAAAGATTATACATACAATGAATTTTGATCAATAAGATTTTTGAACTCAAATTTTATATAAGCAGCTGGCGGCATCTGAGAGATAAGAGATAACCATCAGTGAAGAAAATAGACCCTCAAAACATTGCCTTCATGGAGTTTACATTACATAAGTAGAAGAAATGTAAGAGGGGAAATAATTTCAAGCAGAGAAAATAATTAGGATAAAGGTGATGTTTGATAAGTCGAGGGAGAACAGGATAACCAGGGCATAATGCACATGAGAAAGCAGTGTGATCATTAATATTATTCCCCCAGAAAGACTTAACTGGTCACAGTTCTTTGTCCCCTTCCTCAAACCATGGTCACATGAGACAGAGTATATTTCCCTGCCCACTGATGTTTAACTTGTTAGGTGACTTGCTTTGGCCAATGGAATGTGAGCAGAATGGTGTGACATTGTCCAGATGAATCCTTAACGGACATGGCATATTCCTTTTTGCCTTCCTGTGCCTCTGCCATCAGCAAGAAAAGGCCTCCAGGTAGACACGCCCCTGCTTCATCCTGAGTGCCAGAATTAACATGAGTCATCAAGCAGAGCTACTCCGGCCAGAAACACAAGCGCAGCAGTAGGTGGTGGCTGTTATATGCCTTTTTTTGCTGATGGATTTATTATGTTGACTTAACAGTGGCAATGGTTACCTCATGCAGTCTTCAAGACTAACTTTACACATTATTAGTATACCTTTGTTTCTATTTTTTCACTTAAAAAATTATTTATTGTGAAAAGGGGACAACAGAGGATGAGATGGTTGGATGGCATAATCATCTCAATGGACGTGAGTTTGAGCAAACTCCGGGAAATAGAGAACAGAGAAGCCTGGCGTGCTGCAGTCCACGGGGCCGCAAAGAGTCAGACATGATGGAGCGACTGAACAAGAACAATTTATTGTTCATATAATCTACAGTTGCCTAAACATTTGTGAAAATGACAGTGGTTGTAAGTCATAAATAGAACTAACATGAGCCTAGCTATTTTATTGCAAAGAATAAACCTCATCTGACTAGACCCCTAATTTCTTCTAGCCATTTGTTTAGTAGAAGGAAAACAAAGGCCTTTTCTCTTTTCCCCACTTCTGTTTATACCTCTGCACCAGGACATCTGCTTTTTCAGTTTCAGAGTTTGACAGATTTCTGTTACTTAAGAAAAAATACACAATTCTAGTTTGTAGTGTATATTTTGATATTTTTGTATGTTTGTACTAGTCACTCAGTAGATCAGTGATCCCTCAACAAAGTAAAATTCACCGCACAAGTGTGAAGTTATTTTTATAAAAAAAACTCAGTTTATGGCTCATTTTCACAAGTTATAGTTCCTAGGCTAAATTTTCCAAAAGGGGGTCAAGCTTTCATACCTATATATCCCAAACTTGAACCATATCAGGAATACAAAAAGAAAATCAAACCTATCAGCTCTGGTGAGAAAATCACAGGACTTCCTTGTCTTGAATCTAAATACTAAAAATTGTCTCACAATATATCAGTTATTCAGCAAGGCATTCTGTGGTGTAGGTTCACAAAACATGTCTAGCCATAGAGATGTGAGAGGTTTGGGATAGGCAAAATGAGTGAAGGTAGTCAAACGTTACAAACTTCCAGTTATAAGCAAGTGCTGGGGATATAATGTACAGCTTGGTGGCTGTAGTTAACAGCACTGTACAGTATTCTATATTTGCTAAAAAGCTTTCATCATAAGAAAAACATAGTGACTGTATGTGGTCATGGATGATGACTGAACCTACTGTGGTAATAATTTTGCAATATATACATAAATCAAATCAGTATATTGTACACACTAAAACAAGATTATATATCAATTACATCTCAATTAAAAGAAAAAGAATTTGATCTCTCCCTTAAGTAAATATACCCTGAGAAATGAGAGCTTCCCAGGTGGCACTAATGGTAAAGAACCCAGCTGCCAATGCGGGAGACACAAGAGAGGCGAATTCGATCTCTGGATTGGGAAGATCCCCTGGAGGAGGAAATGGCAACCCACTCCAGTATACTTGCCTGGAGAATCCCATGGACAGANTAAAGAACCCAGCTGCCAATGCGGGAGACACAAGAGAGGCGAATTCGATCTCTGGATTGGGAAGATCCCCTGGAGGAGGAAATGGCAACCCACTCCAGTATACTTGCCTGGAGAATCCCATGGACAGAGGAGCCTGGTGGGCTGAAGTCCACGGGGTCACCAAGAGTCGGACACAACTGAAGTAACAGCACGCACACCCTGACAAATGACTTTAACAGTTTAAACTGCTGGGAGCTGTCTTACTTTGGGCTCCCCCCAAGTCAGGCCTTTTGACAGACTTGGACACAGAGAGCTCCTGTGTGAGGTGATCCCAAGGGGCACAAGCGAAAGAGTGAAGAAAGTGAGCAGGTAAGGGAGAAAAGCTAAAAAAATTAGCCTGCGATATTTAAAATGGATACGCAACAAGGACCTACTGTATAGCAACAGGAAACCCTGATCAATGTTATATGGCAGCCTAGATGGGAGGGGAGTGTAAGGGAGAATGGATACATCTGTATCCAAAAGGCTGAGTCCTTTTGCTGTCTACCTGAAACTATCACAACACTGTTAATCAGCTATACTCCAATACAAAATAAGGTTTAAAAAAATTTTTTTAAATTGCATTTGTGTGCAGGTTACCACTATGGGTAACTTGGACCCAATCCTGCTGGGATCCTCTGAGAAACTGTGTGGAACACACCCAAGAGTATTAAGACTAGGCGCCAGGGAGGCTGGGACTTCTATCCCCCAGTTATTAAAAGCTGCATACAAGAGGATTAACCTCATACCTTCTACTTGCAACTACCCTTACTTGCAGCAGAAAAGGCTTCCTCAGGCCAAGGGAGGCCCTCAGTCAGAGAAGAAAGCATAAGGTAGGAGGTTTATCAGCATCTACAGCAGCTGCCTGAACTCAGATAGGCCAAGGAGACATCACATCTGCCCTGTAGCAGACAGGGCACCACCTTTGTCCGCTACAGGGCACACAGCTATTTGTTCCATCACCTAGAGTGGTATTCAGTATTTCCTGAGCACTTACTCTTCATCAGGCACAGTGCTAATGACCTGTGTACCATATCATTTAATCCTTGCATCAGCCTCTGAGAGGCAGATACTATGACTCACACCCTCTATAGACAAAACAATTAAGAAATTTGTCAAGATGTCAAAGCAAGTAAATGGTGGGGGTTTAAACATGGGTAGCCTGACTCTAGGGGTCTTTACTCATGAAGGGCTAAGTGCAGAAATCAGAAGCATGGGTAACTCAAAGATGGGGAAATAGTGAGGCATGTAATCCTCAGAAAAGGCTTCATTGTGGAAAGAGACTTGAGGAGTACTTTAAGTAGTAGTTTAAGTGGGAAAGTGCAGAGAAAGAAATGAGCTTGTATATGATAAGAATAGGGAAAGATGAAGGTAGAAGGGGCTATAACGTGATGAGCATGAGTTCAGCAAAATATCCTCACTGGAGAGTACACAGAGTTGATCTTTATTATGGAGTGCTGCTGCTGCTGCTGCTAAGTCACTTCAGTCGTGTCTGACTCTGTGCGACCCCATAGATGGCAGCCCACCAGGCTCCCCATCCCTGGGATTCTCCAAGCAAGAACACTGGAGTGGGTTGACATTTAGGCACTTGTAATATTACATGTAATTCTTTGTTCATTCAACAAATATGTATTGAGCATCTGCTTAATACTGGCCATTAGAGGTATAGAGATTTTTTTTTTTTTAACCCAGACATGCTCTGCTAAAGCAGATACCCATTCAGTAGGTATTTGTTATTTCTGTTTTTCAGTACTGGACTCTGTCTTTCAGTGAATAACCCATTCATGAAGGTCACATGAAGTTCTACTCCATCTCCTTTTACCCCCTACACATACACACATGCACACAAACACAGGGCACATGACTGTAGCCTGGCCAGTTAGAGCACCCAGACTCTTGGCTTCAGTTATTATATTAGAGATAGACTGTGTTGTGCTGTGTTCAGTTGCTCAGTCATATATGACTCTTTGCAACCCATGGACTGTAACCCACAAGCCTACCAGGCTTCTCTGTCTGTGGAATTTTCCAAGCAAGAATACTGGAGCAGGTTTCCATTTCATATTTAAGGGAATCTTTCCAACCCGGCATCAAACCCACCTCTGTTGTGTCTCCTGCATTGGCAGGCAGATTCTTTACCACTGTGCCACCTGGAAAGCCCTTTAGAGATGGACGCATGACTTAATTTAGATTTTTCATCTGGAGCAAGGAGGGATGTTTGCTTCTGGTGATCAGGGTTAATGACTCAGTGAGATGTGGGTATGAAGCTGCCATTTTGCCCACCACTAGGAAAAAGGGTAAAGTCAAGCAGAGACAAGATTTGAGGAATGGTCAGTCTGTGCCCTGACAATTTGTGTGTGTCTGTATGTGTGTATGCTCTTGGACTCAGTGATAATAGTAAACAAAAGATAAATCTCATCTCAAATTTCTCAAAAGAAGCACTGCTAATCCCACAGAATAAGGGAGTTTGGTTGGTAAGCTTTTCTTAACATGTCTTCTTATTCATTTCAGTTCAGTCACTCAGTCATGTCTGACTCTTTGCAACCCCATGGACTGCAGCACGCCAGGCCTCCCTGTCCATCACCAAATCTCGGAGTTTACCCAAACTCATGTCCATAGAGTCAGTGATGCCATCCAACCATCTCATCCTCTGTCATCCCCTTCTCTTCCTGCCTTAAAACTTTCCCAGCATCAGGGTCTTTTCCAGTGAATCAGTTCTGCACATCAGGTGGCCAAAGTATTGGAATTTCAGCTTCAGCATCAGTCCTTCCAATGAATATTCAGTACTGATTTTCTTTAGGATGTACTTATTGGATCTCCTTGCAGTACAAGGGACTCTCAAGAGTCTTCTCCAACACCACAGTTCAAAAGCATCAATTCTTCAGCACTCAGCTTTCTTTATAGTCCACCTCTCACATCCATACATGACTGCTGGAAAAAATATAGCATAGTCTTCTTATTAAATTCAACCAATTGAAGATGCCAAATTATAGTACACTGGCCCACTCATCACAGACCATTAGACCCACTGAATATTTATATATGTGGGATTCTGAAATAATTGTGTAGATTTTAGATGAAAATCTAAACTTTAGGTTAAGTTTTCCTTGATTGAAGGAGCCAATTGAGTACTGAATCCTAATTATGATCCTCCTTTTATTAAAAATCTTTCTTTTCTTACTCACTTTGGATCATGTTCATTGGCTTGATATCCAGACTATTAGGGTTGTCATAGGTTGGCCACATGTGGAATTTATTTCACAAGATTTAAGAAATTAGAGAAACTAAACAGAGAAATGCAAAACTAAAAGTACTTTCAGAAAAGAATGTTCCTGAATCATGGGACATATCCTGATTTAAAACAACTACTTTCTCGAGAGGACACTTGGAATGAAAATAAAAATCTAGAGAAGTAGTGCGTGGTACCGCAAAGAGAGAGGTTCAACAGAAGAGAAAAGAAGTGGATTTTATCAAACTTTGAGATGCCAGTTGATGCCTATTCAGGATAAAGGATTAAATGGTTTTATTTATTAAAAGATTTTTATCTGAGATGCTTCAGCCATTTTTAAAGAAGCTAAATTATATGGGGAGAGAGGTGGGAAGGGGGTTCAGGATCGGGAACTCATGTACACCCGTGGCGGATTCATGTCAATGTATGGCAAAACCAGAAATTAAAAAGAATAAAAAAAGAGTAAAGTCAATTGAATCAATATTTTTGAGCACCTGCTTTGTGCCAAGGAATGCTTGGAACACAATCCCTAAATCTAGGGGACTAGAATCCTTTTCTCTTTCTCCACATGTTTTCTTCTGTATTGGCCTCATTGTTTTCAAGTAGGATTCAATATGCCTATCTTAGGTCTTTAAGTCCAGAGGAGGAAACATGACAATTGATCAGGTCTACATCTGACATTTTTCTGGGCTCCAAAATCACTGCAGATGGTGATTGCAGCTATGAAATTAAAAGATGCTTACTCCTTAGAAGGAAAGTTATGACCAACCTAGACAGCATATTAAAAAGCAGAGACATTACTTTGTCAACAAAGGTCCATCTAGTCAAGGTGATGGTTTTTCAGTGGTCATGTATGGATGTGAGAGTTGGACTGTAAAGAAAGCTGAGCGTCAAAGAATTGATGCTTTTGAACTGTGGTGTTGGAGAAGACTCTTGAGAGTCCCTTGGACTGCAAGGAGATCCAGCCAGTCCATCCTAAAGGAGATCATCCCTGAGTGTTCATTGGAAGGTCTGATGTTTTGAAGCTGAAACTCCAATACTTTGGCCACCTGATGTGAAGAGCTGACTCACTGGAAAAGACCCAGATGCTGGATAAGATTGAAGGTGGGAGGAGAAGGGAACGACAGAGGATTAGATGGTTGGATGGTATTACTGACTCAGTGGATGTGAGTTTGGGTAAACTCCGAGAGTTGGTGATGGACAGGGAGGCCTGGCGTGCTGTGGTTCATGGGGTCTCAAAGAGTTGGACACGACTGAGCAACTGAACTGAACTGAAGCAAAAACATCAGATGTCTACTCCATGGGGATACTAAAATAAATAACTCTTGATCTCATGTTGCAAATATACCCATCTTGAGGCCTCAGTCTGTGACCCTTTCAGGGAAGAGATAAAGGATGGACAGGGAGTGAGTGCATTGGATAATCATCAGAGTGGAACATCTAAGTCTGATCTCTCTTTTCCTACCTGTAGCCTAAGAGGCCATTTGAGGTAGGATGAAAATGAAATGTCAAAGACCAGGAAGGATTCACAATCTGAGATAAAGGCATACGCCCTCTAGGTGAGGCATGGACAGTCAGTGGGATAGATGATATCTAGGTAGTATCGTCTGCAGTTCTCCTACAAGAGCCCTTTATTGAGTGTTTGCCAAGGACAAGAAGCTGATACGTCCTCTACACATTCATTGGCTGATGACAATAAAAACGATTGCTTAGTGTGATGACATCCATATGATAGGTACTCAATATCAGGCCATGCATGTCCATATAACTTGAATGTCAAAAACGGACATAAGAAAAATGAAAATTTGGGGGAAGGTAAAAAATCATCGTTTAGAGCAGCCATTGTCAAACATTAAGTCCCAGACCCCTCTCCATTCTTATAAATGGGGACTACAGAGAGCTTTTCATTTGTGTGGAATATGTCTGTAGATATTTAGAAGATTACCAAATTAGAAATCAAAGCTAAGAAATGTATAAAATAGAAAAATATGCATTTTATTAGCCATCAGAACAGCAGCTACATCCTATAGCAGTTTTCCTTCTGGAAAACTCTATCATATATTTGCAAGAGAATGAGATTGAGAGTGACAAATAACATGTTAGTATTATTGTGAAAATAGTTTTGATCTCATGACCCCCCTGGAAGGGTTTCATATATCCTCAGGGGTCTTTGAGTCACAGTTTGAGGAGTTCTGATCTAGAGTTTTCATAAACATTAAGCATTTCCAGGGAGCTGAATAGAAATATTGAATATGAAATTACTTGCAAGAATTATTTGCAGCATATGTTCACATGGTTTAGGCCTTGATTTCTAATTATCAGGGGAAGAAGCAGGATTTCACTTCTGTTCTCATCCATTTAAACATTCTTTGAATCAAGGAAAACACACACACACATAGAAGCGTATTGGGTCTGGTTTTGTTTGAAATCTTTCCAATGACTAACTACTATTTTTTTTTCCTTTTGAAGACTTTTTGGACCCTTCAATAAATAGTTTAGTATCATTGGCCTCATTAAAATATTCAAAGTTTTTCTGGGGGAATCTTTGCTAGATGTTGTATACAATGGTCTTTCATGGGAGATTGGTTCAAATTGAGGGTGACGTATCTGGGAACAGATGTTCTGGAGGATGGCTTGGATAAGCAGGAAGGGATTAAGCAGGACATAGTCAAGGATTCCCTGAGACCACAAACATGAAATGTATTAGAATGGGTGAGGAGAGGAAGCTACCTCATGCCTTTTCCTGGGCAGCATGAAAAATGGTCTCTTTTTCATTGTTAACTTCAGAGGCACCAAGTCGTCCCCAAGAATTCTTTTCTAGGGATAGACAGTGTGGGGTCACCCTGAGCGTCTCTCCATTCATTCCCACTAGAACTAATTTGCAAGAAAGCCATTTTCCTTGCATCTGTGTTCTGCCCCAAATTTGACCTGGTGCTCCGTCATAGGTAGTGAAAATAAACAGGATCCCTGCCTTCATGCTATGTAGAGCCTAGGAGAAGAAACAGGCAAAACACGGGTTCACAAATAAGCAGTGTGACTTCAGACAGGCACTAGAGCAATAACAAAATAAATTAAGCAGTGAAGTGGGATAATGGGATGGAAAGGCCCTTTAGATTAGGTGGTCAAGGGAGGTCTCTCAGTGGTGATGATACTTGCCTTGAGAATCTGAATGAAGAGATAAATCTGATAGTGGACAGCTTGAAGGCCAGTTAAGAGGCCCCAGTGGGCGGGGGAGTTGTGTTCCTGGAAGAGAAAGTATCAAGTGGGTGTGATGATAGCAAACAAGTGGGCAAGATCCAAATAATGTCAGAACTGTAAGCCATGATGGGGTGTTTGCATCTGGTCCTGAGTGGGAGGGGAAGCCTTAAAGGAGAGCTTTATGCCACGGAGTGACATGCTATGATTTATGTAAGAGATTTCTGGTTGCTGCGTGGAAAATGAATTCTTAGATGTCATGTTTCAAATGCAACTTGAAAAAAGTATGATTAATCCCCTGTTGCTGGCAAAGCATCAGGAACATGGATGACATTCTATTTGCTGACAATGAAGAGCAGTTTCCATCCTGAGCTGATAAATTTATTGAACAAAGTATGTTTAGTTAACGAAGATGAACAGTGTTTCCTTATGCCTTAGACTTTTTTTTTCCCCAAAAAAAAGAATTTGTGTTTTTGCGGTAGTATTAACACCCTGAAGAACTAGAAATTTTACAACTTCATGGCCACTTGACAGGGCAATAGCTTTTCAGTGGTTTAAAGGAGATTGCATTTTGTTCTATATATATGAACGATTCCTGCTTATTTTATTATTATCTGGCAGATATATTGAATTTCCTTCCCAGCAAGGATTCTGTTAGTTTCCCTATCCTGAACATTCAACGAAGTCATTATTATGTGAAGAATGAAATGACACTTAAATTCCTTATAATATGTATCCTATTAGCACTGTTTCCCTGGAGAACCCTGACTAATAAACTCCTTTCCCCAGCAGTTCTGATTCTAGAAATTTATCCAAAGAACATACAGATATACAAAGATACATGTTCAAGGCATTGTTTCACTGTTTAAAGATGGGAGATATAATTTCCACCACTGGAAGACCATTAAGAAAATTATTATGTGATGTGCACTAATATAGAACATTCTAAACAATATGATAATTCATATATCCTCTAGGTATATTGGGCTTTCCTGGTGGCTCAGACGGTAAAGAATCCACCTGCAATGTGGGAGACCTGGGTTCAATCTCTGGTTTGGGAAGATTCAACCCAGGGATCTTTAGGTATATTATAAGACTTAAGAATCTTATTAGGTAATAAACAGCAGTTTAAAAGCCCTGTTTGATTTCCATCTTTTAAGTTGTTAATACTAATTGAAATTATGAGAAATCTTACATTTTCCTTCTCTAATCATTTCTGTATTGATTGAACCTTTATATATAGCATATTTTGACTGTTAATAAATCAAATCAGTTTGACCTAAACTCTAAACAAAAGGTCAGCTCAGACAGATTTCTACAGTCCTCTCCCACGTGACCTGTATGTGTTCCAAATATAAAAATCTTCTCGTTGAAGCCTTTAACTTGTTTATTTGTGAAACATTTCTGTACTAACTAGATAAAATGGACAGAGAGAGGCAGTTGCCTGGACATTCAAGTGTAAAAAAAAACAAACAAAACTCTGAGACTTATTTGTTTCGTAATTCACTTGAGTATAGCACCATAGTTCAGGGAAGGCAAACAAGAAGGGAAAAAAAAATTTCCCTGAAATATACAGATAACGACCTCATTATCTATTTTAATTTGACAATGTAGAGGCAGTCTGAGTCCCTATGACTCAAACTCTATTTGAAGAAACTAAAATTAATAAATCATAGCTTGTGAGAATGGCAGTGCCTCTTTGCTAAACAAAACTCTGAGACTTATTTGTTTCGTAATTCACTTGAGTATAGCACCATAGTTCAGGGAAGGCAAACAAGAAGGGAAAAAAAAATTTCCCTGAAATATACAGATAACGACCTCATTATCTATTTTAATTTGACAATGTAGAGGCAGTCTGAGTCCCTATGACTCAAACTCTATTTGAAGAAACTAAAATTAATAAATCATAGCTTGTGAGAATGGCAGTGCCTCTTTGCCAAGTCATTATATGGTTTCAGAGAGTTTTTCTTCTTTCAGTCCTGCTCCAGGCCATGCCCTGGCTTCCACAGATCCATCTCTCTTTAATCACCTTGGAGTCTACCTTTTTACTTTGAAATGTTTATCTATACAAAGGCAAACTTGTGGAGGGGGGATGAAATTTGAAAAGATCCTTCCAGCATAGTGCACTTTCAGTAAATTTGATAAATATCTTTCTGGCCCATGGAACCGACATGCACATACTAGGGAGGAGAGCCAGTCATTTTCCAGCCTTATCTACATATGAACAAGCACAGCAAATTGCATAGAAAAGAGTATTCTTTGCAATAACCTTAACTGCATTTTCCATGTCTAGCTAAGTTCTCTCTGCTCAATATTCTCCTTAAGAAAAAAAAGTATCTTCCCTAATGGTAAGGTAAAGAACAGAAAAAAGTAATAGAAAGTTCCTCCCATGGAAACCAATAACTTTAGTTCATTTAATGCAGAATCACATCAAGGAGATAAGCCCTTGTGTTTAAGAGCTGGAATATATACAGTGTTTTTTCTTTCCCTTAGTTTTGTTTTCTTCTTTTAGGAAAATATTTTTAGTGAATACCTGATGTGCTTTGGTTGTAAGTCTTGGAGATTAAGCTGATTTTGATTCAAACTTAGGGCAAAAACATCTGCAAAAGTGATTCTGGCTGCCTAAGCAATGCCTTTTACCTGAAAATAAGGAAGCTGGAAATCAGTTCTCATGTCTAGCAGATGGGAGTATAGGTACCACCTCCATGTCCAGTGACCTTCCTGGTAACAGAGAGCATCATTAAAATCCCTAAAGCGCTCCTCAAAGGGTATTTGTAAACTGGATTGTTTCCATTTTGCTAGTAATGACCCCTTTTGTCCACAGCGGCATTTCAGGTAAACAGATCCTTTTCAGCTTCTGATCAGTGAGTCCTATGTCTCAGACAGAGTCTCTCCAGGTTCCTTTGCAGGATAAGGACTTCAAACTTGTGTCCAGCTTTAGCAACCAGAGAGCAGATTCTGGAGCCTTCTCTCAGCTCTCAACTTCAACTGGCATGTTTCCCAAGACTCTTCTCAGTCCTCACACTGTCCCCATCTTCTGCCTTTTCCACCCTAAATAGATCCTGTACCTAAGGCTCCATGAAGTCAGACACTTCCTAGATTTTGACCACAGCATAAAAATATGCTTTAAGAGGTACTGGTGACATAAAGAAAATCCTTGCTATAATCAATGTGTGAGTCTTGAGAAACAGTGTGAAACTACCCATGAGCCCAGGAAACATGGAACAAAATATCACAGATCCCAGGCACTCTGACATTCAGCCCATGACCACTCTCCTGCTAAGAAACAACCTAAGGTGGAGATTAATAGAGAAAGGGAAAGTGAAAAGTGAAAGTCACTCATTTGTGTCCAACTCTTTCCAACCCTATGGACTATAACCAGCCAGGCTCCTCTGTCCATGGAATTCTCCAGGCAAGAATACTGGAGAGGGTAACCGTTCCAGTGGTTACCCACTTCCCGACCCAGGGATCCACCCCAGGTCTCCTGCATTACAAGCAGATTCTCTATCATCTGAGCCATGACTGACTGCAAGAAGTCTCTGAGAAAGGGCAGCCTTGCTGTGGGAAGTCAGTAAATAGGTGAGTGATAAAAAAAAAACAATGAATAGCATTAAACACTATATTTTTTTCATGTGGGAGGGTAAGAGTAAAAACTTTGGGGTCCTATACACTCTGCTTTGGGCTTCTCCGGTGGTGCCAGTGGTAAAGAACCCACCTGCCAATACAGGAGTCATAAGAGACATAGGTTCGATCCCTGGGTTGGGAAGATTCCCCGGAGGATGGCAGTATGGATCCCAGTATTCTTGCTGGAGAACCCCATGGACAGAGAAGCCTGGTAGGCTAACATCCATGGGGTCACAGAGAGTTGAACTCTACGAAGCAATGCAGCACACACACAGACTCTGTTTGAAGGCCTTTGCTTCAATAAGTTGAATTATTGCTGTGCTCCTCAGTTTCCTCTCCACTAAAAAGAAGGGAAATAATACCCACTTTATCTAGTTTAAAGGTATAAGATAATACATGAAAGCCTTTGGCTTGGTGCCTAGCCTAGTATGCACTCAAAAAAGTTGTCAGTTGGTGATCAGCTCCCAGCAGTAGTAGAGGTGGGCTCACCATCACTGTCCTAAGTAGCATCACCAAATGCCATGCTTCAGGTTCAGTAAGAAAACCAGGGGAAATGGCAGTCAGAGGGGACTTGTCCCTTTCAACCTTCTGTATAATCTTCATTCCCATTCCTCACAACTCATTGCCATCCCGTCTTAGCCTCTCTAATGACTGGTGCATGGGGCTCAATAAATCCCTCGTGAATGAATAAAGGACTTGAGTATAGCGGACTTTTGCCTCTTCTCTTTGCCATCTGGTGATCTTCGGTGATTCTTTCAAGTTGTCTGACCTCCAGCTTTCTCATCTATAAATGAAGAAGGTTGCTGGGAAGAGCAAATGAGATGTGTTTAAAAGTATATGTAAGCTCACAGGATCTTGTAGTCATTTATATTGCAAGTCATACAGGCTGAGCAAGTAGAGGTGTCTGCAAATGCCCACTCAGACGCGCTCATTATACACACACATACACACACATGACTAGCAAAGGAAAAGACAATCTAAAAACCAGACAAATGCCAGTATTTCCTGGTGGGAAGAGACAAGGACGTAGAGCAAGAGGATTTGAGTCTTTATCAACTGGTGCAAAGATTGAAACAGGGGCTACAGAAAATTATCTTATGAGGAGAAGCGTGCTCAGCACCATGATTTGCCAGTTGCCTTCTGATCTCCGCTTGGCCACTTTAATCCTAGCTGTCAGAAATTCTGTGGCAGCAACTTTCTCCCAAATACCTTAATGCTTCCTGCATTTACTCCTGGTTGGGGTCACAACCCTTGGGATGTGACATTACTGTTTTGCACTGAACCACCCCCAGGTATAATGTTAGGAGCTTAAGTCCTATTTTGTTCCGCACCCCGTGAAACATACTGTCCACAGTTTCAAAAGTCTTATGACCAGATGCCCTTACTGGCACCTTGCTATCTGAAGATGAATCTGTGCTCTCCTTTACTCTCCTCCTGTGAAGAACCACAGATGCTATGATGATCACAGTTTCAGTACTGAGGCAGTCAGGTTCATCGCCCTCTGCTTACTTATAAAGCAAATGTTAGGATAACCCAGGACAAAATTTGGAAACTTGGATGCTTTTAATGACTTCCTATTGGTTGGCCTAAACGAATTCAATTCCACCATTGCTGGGTACCTTGAATGATGCCTAATTCAAGTGCTTCGAGGTGGAAGCAGAACGGATGTTGGTTTAGAATCTTATTCAGTGAAAACTATCCATCTACCATTAGATTAGACGGCGTGGGAAAGCTGGCTCAGCCATTTTTATACAAATATTTGGCTGGAAATCTAAGGATGCTGTAATTTTTGAAGCAGAGAGGCAAGAAAGTGTCATACTTACTAGTATAGCTCCAATCTGCTTGCATCCAAGACTCAACCTCTGCCTTTCACTACCTATTTGACCTCCAGTAAGCTCACTACCTACCTCAAGCCTGTTTCCTCATCTGTGTAATGGGGGAAGATAGTACCTACTTGAGAAGGCTGTTATGATCTTTAAGTGAGACACGAGCAGTAAAGAACCTAATACAATGCCTGGAGGTTGAAAAATGGTGGTGGTGGTTGACAAAAATATTTTTATTAATAAAGTAACACCAGCTTGCTTTCAGACTCTACAAATAGAACTAAAAACTGTGGGTGCCCAGCAGTTCCTTTAGTTTAATTGAAGCAGGAGTGAAATGTTTAAAAGGCTCTGTTTAAGTGTTGGTAAATTTTTGAGAAGAAAAAGGAAAAATCTATTCTCACATGGAGGTTTTTTGTGGATAGGCACAATGTAGTAAAACCCAGTGAAATTCAAGCACCTCTTGATTGAGTCAGGCCAGCCGAGAAGGGCATTATACATTTGAAATCAACAAATTGGATCTGGCCCTTTTGCAGTTTCAGCAATTGCTTCCTGACTAGTCCCTCACAAGAACAGAAGTAGGCCCATCAGCTTCCAGATTCCATCAACTGACACCATCTGTACAGAAGAGGTTTCCCCTTGTTTAGGTTCTGAATGAATAATATTTGCTTCCAAAGTTATTATAGCTGATAGACACATGGTGACTCTAAAATCTCTCTCTCCAAAATAAAGCATGCAAATTTATGCCTATGTATGTAACTATTGCCTAGAAGAACCTCTCTGGTAAAATATATATGTTTAGTAATAAATGTCATCCCACAGCATTCAAAGTGTTTAGTGACATGAATTATTATGCTCAGACCATTTTCAGCCGACATGCTCTTCCTTTATAAATGATGCCCATTCCCTTCAACGGAACAGGCACCATAATACAGCTTCACTTCTGTTTCCCCTTGGTCCTGATTTTACCTGTGTGGCTTTAAGCTAAGTACCAAGCTATAGATAGTTGGTATTAATAAGCACAGGGAATTTGTTAGTGATTTTTTTTCTGTCTTGTGCTTAAGCAACATTAACATTTACTGTAAATCAATACAATAAGTTAGCAATGAGGAAAATGTTGGTATTCAGCTGATTGCATTAAAAAAAACTTATTTTATTCTCATCCTCCCTGCTGCTCTCTGTGTACTCAAAACTTGCAGACCCAATCTGTCCATGTGAGCTGAGGGATCTGTTATGTTAGAAGCATTGCAGATCCTGACACCTGGACGGGAGGTGTGCATGTTTCTAAATAGTCAGCACAAATGACATGGTCCTGCCTGTCGTTTTTGTTTTACATGATGCTTATTATAAGGGAATCTTTCCAGTATTGGTCTTCAGATAAAGATTCACTCCTGAGTAGGTATCCAAAGAAAATAGTAATACAAATAGAAAAGATATATGCACCCTCATATTCACTGCATCATTATTTACAATAGCCAAGATATGGAAGCAACCTAAGCACACATTAATAGATGAAAGGATAAAGAAGATGTGTGTGTAGTGGAAAGTTAGCCAAAAAAGAAATGAAGTCTTGCCATTTTCGACAACATGGACGAACCTAAAGGGTGTTATGCTTAGTGAAATAAGTCAGACCAAGAAAGACAAACACTACATGATTTCCACTTATGTGTGGAATCTAAAAAACATAACATGCTCAAACATAACGAAACAGAAACAGTTATAGATACAGAGAACAGAACAATCAGGTGATTGCCAGAGGGAAGGAGGGTGGGAGGAGGAGAGAACTAAAACCACTGGTCCATTCAGGTATGACCTAAATCAAATCCCTTATGATTATACAGTGAAAGTGAGAAATAGATTTAAGGGCCTAGATCTGATAGACAGAGTTCCTGATGAACTATGGAATGAGGTTCGTGACATTGTACAGGAGACAGGGATCAAGACCATCCCCATGGGAAAGAAATGCAAAAAAGCAAAATGGCTGTCTGGAGAAGCCTTACAAATAGCACTGAAAAGAAGAGAGGCGAAAAGCAAAGGAGAAAAGAAAAGATATAAGCATCTGAATGCAGAGTTCCAAAGAATAGCAAGAAGAGATAAGAAAGCCTTCTTCAGCAATCAATGCAAAGAGATAGAGGAAAACAACAGAATGGGAAAGACTAGAGATCTCTTCAAGAGAATTGGAGATACCAAGGGAACATTTCATGCAAAGATGGGCTCGATAAAGGATAGAAATGGTATGGACCTAACAGAAGCAGAAGATATTAAGAAGAGGTGGCAAGAATACACAGAAGAACTGTGAGGATGAGATGGCTGGATGGCATCACGGACTCGATGGACGTGAGTCTGAGTGAACTCCGGGAGATGGTGATGGATAGGGAGGCCTGGCGTGCTGCGATTCATGGGGTTGCAAAGAGTCGGACACGACTGAGCGACTGAACTGAACTGAACTGAAGAGGTTGCAAAAAAAAATGAGTGACAGGTATGAAATGTACAGTGTGGGGGATATAGTCAATGACTATGTAATATCTTCATATGATAATATCATGACTAGACTTATCATGGCGATCATTTTGAAACGTGTAGAAATATCAAATCACTTTGTTATACGATGGGAACTAATACAGTGCTGTCGGTCACATACATGTCAAAAATGAACAAACAGATTCATAGAAAAAAATCAGAATTGTGGTTACTGGGGGTGAGGGAGGAATTGGATGAAGACATTCAGAAGGTGCAAATTTCCAGTTATAAATAAATACGAGGGACATAATGTAGAATAGGATAAACATACTATATGTTGTATATGAAAGTTAAGGAAATAAACCCTAAAGTTGTCATCACTAGGAAAAATAAAGAAGATAAAAGACCCAAGTCTATAATCTGAACCACAGGACCCAGCACTGAGGGTCTGGCTGCTTTTCCATCTCATCCTACAACATTCGTATTCTTTCCTGCCATATTCCAGTTTCAAGCCATATTTCATCATTTCACATGTGCTGTGCTCCTTGCTTTTGCAGAATCTTGGTACATGCTCTTTCATCTCTATTTTTTAAGTTTTAATTGAAATATAATTCACATGGCAAAGCATTCATTCATGTAAAATGTACTGTCGAATGACTTGTAATGTTTAACAGCATAAGGCTATCACCACAGTCAATTCTAAAGTGTTTTTGTTACCCCTAAAAGAAATCCTGTACCGCTTTGCCATCACCCCCAATTCTCACCAACCAGCCCTTGGTGAACACTAGCCTGCTTTTCATTGCCATAAATTTGCCTATTCTGAACATTCCATTTACACGGAATCATGCAATCTATGATCTTTTGCGACGGGCTTATTTCACTTAGCATAATGTTTTCAAGGATCATCCATGCTGTAACATGTATCAGTACTTATTCCTTCTTATTGATAAATAATATTCCACCCTATGAGTATATACCACATTTTATTTATCCATTCATCAGCTGAAGATGTTTGATTGTTTCCACTTTGGGGCTATTATGAATAATGCTGATATGAACATTCTAGTACAAGTTTAGTACAGACAAATGTCACCGTTTCTCTTGGATATGTAATATGTAGGAGTGGAATTGCTGGACCATGCCATAGCTCTATGTTTACCACTTGAAGAACTGCAAGACTGTTTTCCAAATTATGGAATTTCCTGATTTCTAATTGGAATTTGCTATTCTAATCCTACCTTTTTATTCCAGTCTAATCTTGCTAACTCATTCCAGTTTTATAATCATTTTGATTATAACCATCCTACTGGGTCTGAAGTCATATTTCATTGTGCTTTTTTCTCAACTTTTGGTCTGGACAGTTTTCTACTACTTTTCAAGTTGCAGCTTAAATAATCACTTCCACAAGGAATCTTACCTTGACCACCTCATCCCCAAACTAGTCTTGGGCTCCTCTCAGAAAAGCCATTTTTCCCCACTAAACTCAAAGTTCAACATGTGCAGAGACCAGCCCATATATCTTTGTTCCCTACTTTATCCCCAGAATCTAGACATTGTGTGAACTACAGAGCTTCTTGTCAAAAATGAGTTGAATGAATGATCCATTACATAACAGTGAGGAAAAAAAGGGGGGGCCTCATTATCTGAAAATCACCTTATCAGAATAATTGGCATGATTACCTTTTAAATTTATTTCATTTTTCATCATTCCCCCAGACTCAAATACTGAGAAATATTTTAGTATGTTTGGCAAGGGAAAGTCTCTACAGTATAACCATGATGAATGCTTCTGTTTCCCTGAGTTTTACTGCAGCTGTACACTTTTCTGGTTTATAAGAAACAGGAGGAGGCTCAGTATAAATAAGCAAAATCAAGTGGACAACGTAAAGAGTTTTTTGGTTTTTTTTTTTTAAGTCAAACAGTAAATGAAGAAGAATAGATTTCTGAGACATAAGGGGGACTGGCATTTCCTGTTTTGGTTGTCAACTAGGCTACTTCTAACAGTTTCAATTCAGTAGCTCTGGAACAGACCCCAGAATAAACATTTTTAGCAGGACTTGGAAGAAAAGTTATGACCAACCTAGATAGCATATTGAAAAGCAGAGGCATTATTTTACCAACAAGGGTCTGTCTAGTCAAGGCTATGATTTTTCCAGTAGTCATGTATGGATGTGAGAGTTGGACTGTGAAGAAGGCTGAGTGCTGAAGAATTGATGCTTTTGAACTGTGGTGTTGGAGAAGACTCTTGAGAGTCCCTTGGACTGCAAGGAGATCCAACCAGTCCATTCTAAAGGAGATCAGCCCTGGGTGTTCTTTGGAAGGAATGATGCTAAAGCTGAAACTCCAGTACTTTGGCCACCTCATGCGAAGAGTTGACTCATTGGAAAAGACTCTGATGCTGGCAGGGATTGGGGACAGGAGGAAAAGGGGACGACAGAGGATGAGATGGCTGGCTGGCATCACTGACTCGATGGACGTGAGTTTGAGTGAACTCCAGGAGATGGTGATGGACAGAGAGGCCTGGCGTGCTGCGATTCATGGAGTTGCAAAGAGTCGGACACGACTGAGCGACTGAACTGAACTGAACTGATAGTTATGCTAGTTGTCCATGGGCTCTACTTTTTAAAAAATTCATCCTAGTTAATATTTTCAGTAATCAACAGAAGCAAATTAACATAACAGTTTAAAATTTTCTGGCCCTATTTACTAGCCTTGTGGTTTAGCACAAATCATTTAATCTTTTTTTAAGCCTGTATGTTCATGTATAAAGGGGGAATGGCCAATTTAGTGCCTACATCATAAGGCTTTTTATGAGCATCAAATGAAATAATACATATAAAGCATAGTATCTGGCACATAAATGCTTGGGTATGTTAGTTGTACTGATATTACTCTTTTATTATTTTGTATTATCTAGGAAAATGTACACAATAAATCTGTTTAAAGGAATTAGCTTTTGCTTAGTAAGGGAAATACTCCTTAAGCTTAAGCTGGGAATTTATCAGGTTCATCAATGGTTTTATTATCATTTTTACTTTTATAGGTAATTTTTCCAGATGTTCCTTTACTGATATTGCTAATGCTTGTTCATTTCTATTTCCAAGTTCCTTCCAATACTCAAGAAATGATTTAGGCATTTCTGAAGAAACCTAATTTTGGCTCCTATACTCCTACCCTCCAAAATCTTATTTTTCTCTATTAAGTAATAGAGAGAGGGGAGGAGAAGAGAGCAACAGAGGATGAGATGGTTGAATGGCATCACCAACTCAGTGGACATGAATTAGAGCAAACTCTGGGAGATGGTGAAGGATGGGGAAGCCTGGCATGCTGCAGTCCATGGAGTTGCAAAATGTTGGACTTGACTTAGTGACTGAACAACAAGAAGTCACTATGACCCTGAATGCTATCCTGATAGATCTTATTCTCTAAAATAGACATTCTCAAAGTTCAGTCAAACTAGGGTCTATCAGTCATCTTACAGAATCAAGAACATTTGTTTACTAATCCAAGTCCTGTTTACTGAGTATCTAACCAGTGTCAGGGATTCATGATTTACAGAGAAGAAATCAAGATCCCAAATCCAGGGGAGACAGAAAAAAAAAAAAAAACAAGAAAATACATCCCCAAGGCAATGTAGCTGGTATTGAATGCTATGAATGACATTGAACAGGTTGATGTCATAGAAATGTCTAAGGGAAAGGAGCTATTTTAGATTAATTGTCAGGAAAAGACTCTCCCAGGAGATGACATTTTGAGTTGTCACTTGAGTGCTGCAAAGGAACCAGCCATGTCAGGGAACAGAGTGATTGAGGAAAAGCGTCAGTGAAAAGACCCTAAACCAGGACCTGATGGGTCATGTTTAGGAGTTAGGGTATGAGTCCAAGTATGGTGAGAAAGCACTGGAGAATTTCAGGGAGAGGATGTCATAATCTAATCCGTCATCGATTTCAGGCTCGCTTTCCCCTCCCCTTCCTCTTGTCTTTCATGTAACTAGCTACTGTGAAGCCCAGTGGGCTGATGTTTACCTGTAGTATCCACTGCCACGATTCCAACCGCAACCTCTGTAAGTTCCCCTGTCACAGAGGCATGCCATGTGAGGTCCCAAATCAAATCTCACGTTAAGGTTTCTTGATATGAACCATTTTTAAAGCCTTCATTGAATTTGTTAAAATATTACTTCTGTTTTATGTTTTGATTTTTTTGGCCCCAAAGCGTGTGGGATCTTGAACTCCCCAGCCAGGGATCAACCTCCTGCATTGGAAGATGACGTCTTAACCACTGGACCACCAGGGAAATCCTCAGATCTCGCTCACTGGCATTCTCGCTTTCCCTCCGTGGCATGTTAATGATTCCCCTCTCTGGTATCTCTGATACTTTAGGTTACACCAGGTGACCTTTGAGGTGCCCACCTGCGAGGGGAAGGAGCGACAGAAGGTGTCCCTGACTGGCGACTCCTCGTCCTCAGCAGAGTTCTTCGTCACCGTCGCTGTCTTCGCCTTCCTCTACTCCTTAGCCGCCACTGTCGTTTACATTTTCTTCCAGAACAAGTATCGAGAGAACAACCGGGGTCCACTCATCGTAAGTGGTTTGCTTTATGAAATAACTTTTTCTGTCGTTTCTAATTTCTTTCTTCCATTGTTTAAGGGGCTTACCCGAATCCTCAGGGCAGGTATTTGAAAAGCAATCGCATTCTTTCTCATCCAGATCCCTTAGCTCTAAAGCGAAAATATGATGCCTGTCATTCTTTTGTGCCCCTGTACTGGAGAAGTATCATTCGAGTTGCTAGAAACTTCTGAAATAGATGGTTGGAAATCTCATGAGGTCATGGAAAGAGTAATGAGGCTTGCTGCAAATTTATTGGTAATTCCAGTCCGCGCCCCACTCCAGTACTTTTGCCTGGAAAATCCCATGGATGGAGGAGCCTGGTAGGCTGCAGTCCATGGGGTCGCTGAGAGTTGGACACGACCCAGTGACTTCACTTCTACTTTTCACTCTCATGCATTGGAGAAGGAAATGGCAACCCGCTCCAATGTTCTTGCCTGGAGAATCCCAGGGACGGCGGAGCCTGGTGGGCTGCCGTCTACGGGGTCGCACAGAGTCGGACACGACTGAAGCGACTTAGCAGCAGCAACAGCCAGTCTTATGGAGTTAACTGACCATTTTTTTCTCACTGGTTGTTTAGACACTGTGACTTGTACTTACTTGTAATGTGTTGTTCCTCTAGTATATGATAGACTGGTCATAGAGTGGTTTAGGGTTAGCTCTCCATCTCTGAATTTCAGTCTCTCTCTCTCTCTCATCTTGTCTCTTTCCACCACCAACCCTGGTGACTCAGATGGTAAAGAATCTGCCTGTCCTGCGTGAAACACCCTGGTTTGATTCCTGGGTCAGAAAGATGGCCTGGGGGAGAGCATGGTAATGCAGTCCAGTATTCTTGCCTGGAGAATCCCATAGGCAGAGGAGCCTGGCAGACTACAGCCCCTGGGCGCGCAGAGTTTGACATGACTGAAACAACTTAGTATGCACATACCACCAACCCCCTCTACTTCCTGTTTCCTTACACAGTGGTTCAAGGACTCATCTGGGGGAAACCAAGCTAGCAGGTGAGAGACACAAAGACACCTAGGGGGTTGCAGCAGCCCCTGGAGGGGTACAGGGTGAAGATAACTTTAAAGAAATGTATTTCTCAGCCTTCACATGTACATTTGCCTAAAATTTATCTTCCTGAGAATGCCCTGCTTCTGAAAATATCTTTCTTAATCACCTACTCCCATTTATAAAAGAAAAGCATCCTCTTTTCAGTTCAGTTCAGTCACTCAGTAGTGTCCAACTCTTTACGACCCCATGGACTGCAGCACGCTAGGCCTCCCTTTCCATCATCAACTCCCAGAGTTTACTCAAACTCAGGCCCATTGAGTTGGTGATACCATTCAACCATCTCATCCTCTGTCATCCCCTTCTATCTCCTCCCACCGTCAATCTTTCCCAGCATCAGGGTCTTTTCAAATGAGTCAGCCCTTTGCATCAGAGTCAGCCCTTTGCATCAGGTGGACAAAGTATTGGAGTTTCAGCTTCAGCATCAGTTCTTCAATGAATATTCAGAACGGATTTCCTTTAGGATGGACTTGTTGAATCTCCTTGCAGTCCAAAGGCCTCTCAAGAGTCTTCTCCAACACCACAGTTCAAAAGCATCAATTCTTCAGTGCTCAGCTTTCTTTTTAGTCGAACTGTCACATCCATATATGACTACTGGAAAAACCATTGCCTTGACTAGATGGGCCTTTGTTGGCAAAGTAATATCGTTACTTTTTAATATGCTATCTAGGCTGATCATAACTTTCCTTCCAAGGAGTAAGCATCTTTTAATTTCATGGTTGCAGTCACCATCTGCAGTGATTTTGGAGCCCAAAAAAAGAAAGTCTGACACTGTTTCCACTGTTTCCCCATCTATTTCCCATGAAGTGATGGGACCGGATGCCATGATCTTCGTTTTCTGAATGTTGAGCTTTAAGCCAACTTTTTCACTCTCCTCTTTCACTTTCATCAACACGCTCTTCTTCACTTTCNCCCCATCTATTTCCCATGAAGTGATGGGACCAGATGCCATGATCTTTGTTTTCTGAATGTTGAGCTTTAGGCCAACTTTTTCACTCTCCACTTTCACTTTCATCAAGAGGCTTTTTAGTTCCTCTTCACTTTCTGCCATAAGGGTGGTGTCATCTGCATATCTGAGGTTATTGATATTTCCAGCAATCTTGATTCCAGCGTGTGCCTCATCCAGCCCAGCATTTCTCACGATGTACTCTGCATATAAGTTAAATAAGCAGGGTGACAATATACAGCCTTAACATACTCCTTTTCCTATTTGGAACCAGTCTGTTGTTCCATGTCCAGTTCTAACTGTTGCTTCCTGACCTGCATACCTCTTGATTTCTCAAGAGGCAGGTCAGGTGGTCTGATATTCCCATCTCTTTCAGAATTTTCCAGTTTATTGTGATCCATACAGTCAAAGGTTTGGCATAGTCAATAAAGCAGAAATAAATGTTTTTCTGGAACTTTCTTGCTTCTTCCATGATCCAGCAGATGTTAGCAATTTGATCTCTGGTTCCTCTCCTTTTTCTAAAACTTGAACATCTGAAGTTCATGGTTCAAGTATTGTTGAATCCTGGCTTGGAGAATTTTGAGCATTACTTTACTAGCATGTGAGATGAGTGCAATTGTGCGTTGTTTGAGCATTCTTTGGCATTGCCTTTCTTTGGGATTGGAATGAACACTGACCTTTTCCAGTCCTGTGGCCACTGCTGAGTTTTCCAAATTTGCTGACATACTGAGTGCAGCACTTTCACAGCATCATCTTTCAGGATTTGAAATAGCTCAGCTGAAATTCCATCACCTCCACTAGCTTTGTTCATAGTGATGCTTTGTAAGGCCTCCTCAGTCAGCCATTTTGCTTTTTTGCATTTCTTTTCCCTGGGGATGGTCTTGCTCCCTGTCTCCTATACAATGTCATGAACCTCCATCCATAGTTCTTCAGACATAGTTCATAGTTCATATACAGCTTCTCCATCTTTGGCTTCAAAGAATATAATCAATCTGATTTCAGTGTTGACCATGTAGTGATGTACATGTATAGAGTCTTCTCTTGTGTTGTTGGAAGAGGGCGTTTGCTATGACCAGTGCGTTCCTTTGGCAGAACTCTATTAGCCTTTGCCCTGCTTCATTCTATATTCAAAGGCCAAATTTGCCTGTTACTCTGGGTGTTTCTTGACTTTCTACTTTTGAATTCCAGTCCCCTATAATGAAGAGGACATCTTTTTGGGGTGTTAGCTCTAGAAGGTCTTGTAGGTCTTCATAGAACCGTTCAGCTTCACTTTCTTCAGCATTACTGATTGGGTCATAGACTTGGATTACCGTGATACTGAATGCTTTGCCATGGAAATGAACAGAGATCATTCTGTCGTTTTTGAGACTACATCCAAGTACTGCTTTTTGGATTCTTTTTTTGACTATGATGGCTACTCCATTTCTCCTAAGGGATTCCTGCCCGCAGTAGTAGATATAATGGTCATCTGAGTTAAATTCACCCATTCCAGTCCATTTTAGTTCGCTGATTCCTAAAATGTTGATGTTCACTGTTGCCATCTCCTGTTTGACCACTTCCAATTTGCCTTGATTCATGGACCTAACATTCCAGGTTCCTTTGAAAAATTGCTCTTTACAGTATCTGACCTTGCTTCCATCACCAGTCACATCCGCAAGTCGGTGTTGTTTTTGCTTTCACTCCATCTCTTCATTCTTTCTGAAGTTATTTCTCCACTGATCTCCAGTAGCATATTGGGCACCTACCAACCTGGAGAGTTCATCTTTCTGTGCCCTTCTTGCCTTTTCATACTGTTCATGGGGTTCTCAAGGCAAGAATACTGAAGTGGTTTGCCATTCCCTTTCACATCCGCAAGTCGGTGTTGTTTTTGCTTTCACTCCATCTCTTCATTCTTTCTGAAGTTATTTCTCCACTGATCTCCAGTAGCATATTGGGCACCTACCAACCTGGAGAGTTCATCTTTCTGTGCCCTTTTTGCCTTTTCATACTGTTCATGGGGTTCTCAAGGCAAGAATACTGAAGTGGTTTGCCATTCCCTTCTCCAGTGGACGACATTTTGTCAGACCTCTCCACCATGACCGTCTGTTTTGGGTGGCCATGGCATAGCTCATAGTTTCATTGAGTTAGAGAAGGCTGTGGTCCATGTGATTAGATTGGTAGGTTTTTGTGGTTATGGTTTTCAGTCTGCCTTCTGATGGAGAAGGATAAGAGGCTTATGGAAGCTTTCTGATGGGAGAGAATGACTGACAGGGAAACTGGCTCTTGTTCTGATAGGGGGAGTCATACTCAGTAAATCTTTAATCCAATTTTCTGTTGATGGATGAAGCTGTGTTCCCTCCCTGCTATTTTCCTGGGGCCAAACTATGGTGAGGTAATGAAGATAATGGTGGCTCCCTCAAAAGATCCAGTGCATGCACTGCTACACTCAGTGCCCCCAACCCTGCGGCAGGCCACCACCGACCCACGCCTCTGCCAGAGACTCCCGGATTGTCCCACAGGCAATCTGGGACAGTCTCCTGTGGGGTCACTGCTCCTTTCTCCTGGATCCTGGTGCACAAGGTTCTGTCTGTGCCCTCCAAGAGTCTACTTCACAGTCCTATGTAAGTCCTGGCAGCGCTATAGTGGGGTTAATGGAGGCCTGCTCCAAGAGGGCTTATGCCATACCCAAAACTGCTGCACCCAGAGCCCTGCCCCTGCGGCAGACCACTGCTGGCCCACACCTCCACAGGAGACACTCAGACACAGTTCTGGCTCAGTCTCTGTGGGGTCTCTGGTTCCTGGTGCACACAAGGTTTGTTTGAGCCCGCTGAGCATCTCTGGCGGGAATGGGGTTTGATTCTCAATGTGAATTTGCCCCTCCTACTGTCTTGCTGGGGCTTCTCCTTTGCCCTTGGACATGGGGTTTCTCCACATGGCCTGTCCAGCAAAGCACAGCCGCTGCTCCTGACCTTGGATGTGCGGTATCTCCTCACGGCCACCACTCCTGACCTTGGACATGGGGTATCTCCTCACGGCCACCATTCCTGACTTTGGGCCTTTTACATCCCAAATTTTACACATGGTACATTGTTAGGTTGCAAAACATTGGAGGCACTGAAAAAAAAAATGGACAATTTGAAGTGAAGTGACTGATTCAAATGCCTAGGTTATGTATCCTTTTGCATGTAAGGTTTCCAACTTTTTCCTTTCAATAAAATAGAAAGTCTTAATTTGTCAATGAGCTGATAGATCATTAAAAAATAGTTTTTGATGACAGATTACTGTGTGATCTGTAACATATTACTCAGAATAAATTCAGAGAAACTAATGGCATCATTATAATAAAACCCCATTCATTCTCATCTACTCATTTATGCCAGCAAGCCTTCTCAACACATCTATACAACAAAAATTAAAAATAAAATTTATGCTGAATCATGTCCTATTTTAGAGGTAAATAATATGTGTTCCTCAAAAATGCATAAACTTAAAAAAATTCATAAGCTAGTTGAAGAAAAAATAACCCCGTATAATTCTAGTAAAAATTTTACTTTTAAAATTTATTATTAACATTTATAACATGTTTATGTTGTTTTGGATTACTATGTTGCATTAATAATATTTTTAGTGATTGCCCAACTCAAAAGACATTTTTGATACTTAAAGCATTAGGGTTATGGGTAATCAAAAAATAATTTAAATTTAGATATGTATTTTTGTTGCAAAGAAATATAACAGGATGATTGATAAAATCCTTCCCAAAATAAAAAAAATAAATAAATGTCATATGAGGCTGTGAATCAGTGTAGGAAGTCTAAAGGAAATACAAGTTCAAAGAGAACAAAAAGAAATATAAAATTTCCAACTGTTAAAGAGGTGTTTATTAAATTTTAAATGGGTAATAAAGAGTATCAACTAACAATTTATCTAAAAATGTATACAATAGAGGATATTTTAAAATATCATTATTTATGCCAGAAATTGCATTCTTGCAACTGTTTAGACTTTTAATAAAAAGAAAATTATATGTTAACTTATACAAATAGGAGGAGTTTTTACAGATCCTTTTAAGGAGTATGTGAGTGAAATAAGTTTTACACATCTCTCATCTATACATTAGGGCTTCCCAGGTGGTGCAGTGTTAAAGAATTCACCTGCCAATGCAGCAGACACAGGTTCAATCCTTAAGTCGGGAAGATCCCCTGGAGTAGGAAGTGACCAACTCCAATATTCTTGCCTGGAAAATTCCATGGACAGAGGAGCCTAGGAGGCTACAGTGCATGGGGTCACAAGAAAGGCAGACACAACTTAGCAACTAAACACCAAGAATCTGTATATTACAGAGACCAAAGCCTTAAAATAAGTATGTTTGAAGGGTCACTGGGAGAAAGCCCTATTTGTAAAACATCATAATTAAGTTTAAAGGACTGGGGGAAAGATCTATAGCACTTTGGTATGTTACTGTGGAAAAAGAAGAGTAAATCAGCAGAACTTGAGCCCTGGACAAATGTCTCCCTGTACCCAAATTGGAGCTACTGCTCTTAATGATTTAAAAATATCTCTGACATTATCACCCATCTTGGGCTTATTCCTCCCTGATGTGCAGGTAGATACACCAAAGAGGTCGAGGTATGTGTGTGTTTGTGCACGCACCATAAAACTAACATGCGTGCACCCGTTCCTGGATACAGGTAGACACTCTCAAAGAATTCTGAAGTCTAAGGAAATACTCTTGACTTCCAGAGAGAAGAAACTGACTCAGCTGGTTTGCCCATAAAGTAGGGAAAGATCTGTTTTGTTATATAAAACTACATTTTCCTCATACGAAGTGATCTTGGTGAAGCCATGCTATTCTATCTCTGTGTAAATCGTCTTTCCCATCAACCAGGATATAATGAAATCCTGAATTGTGTACTACATTGAGTAGGCTTTGTTTTATTAGATCGTAGGAGAAGGGGAGGAGTGGAGAGATAATTCTAGTAATAAAAAGGAAAAAGCTCCTAGGTGAAACTTCGGTGATATTAAAAAACCAATATGCTCATTACTTAGCAGATGAAAGTTAATTTAAAAGTTAGCCCAAATCCTAAGAGTCACAGAGACAAAATGAATGCAGACAGTCAGCATGACCATTTGCAGCTGCAAATGGCAAGCCTTTCCATTTCTAATCCCTTCACGACAGGGCCTCACCCTTACCTGTGAGTCAGCTGATTAAGGCTAATCCACAGTGTGAGCAGAATCTCACCAGGGTGGTTCATACCTAAGAAAACCTTCAAATACTGAGCTAACAGTAACTGTACTTTTTAAAAAGCCAACCCTATTTATTCAGAAAGATAGTTCCTGATCAATATTTGTTCCTCTCTGATTTTGGTGCTATTCTTTGCTGTTATTGTTGTTGCTTTGTTTTCTACAAAACACATTTTTTCCCCTTTATTCTGTAGTTTGGGATTCTCTATAATCTTTCACGACATGACAGGACACAACATGCATAGATAAGATTGGCCTGGAGGAAAGTGATGGGGATGGTGATGGAGTTTATAGTAATAATACTATCAACTGGTATTGATTGATATACTGTTTAAAGTTGATTTAATACTCAAAGCAGCTGGTTTGTATTGTTATCCACTTTTATAGATGAGGAGAGGGAGTCTCAGAGAAGTTACCTAATTAACTCTCCCAGGTCACATCACTAACAGTCAGAGGATAGTTTGAACCCAGGTCTCCCCATATCTGGGGTCCAAATTCACAACTACCATGCAAGAGGGTCCAAAATCCTAACAGGCAATGTGCTACCAATTTAGAGGGGCAAAAGTGGGTAAGACAAATTGATCTATACACCTGGACAGCTCCTGTTATTTTCTTGCTCTGGCTGTAGAGGAACCAAACCCTAGATCCCCTAGAATTTTCTGCTCATTTGACTGTCATAGAGGATTTTTACAGTTTGCCTTCAGAATCCAAGTGGAGCTATAGAATGACTGCCATGATGCAAGGATCACGAGAGTGTTCTGCTGTTTATCTCTGTTGTACATGGAGGCTGTTAGTAATAGGAAACAAGCATTAAAATGCCGAGATCAATGGCTGTTGTAAATCAGAGACTTATCAACTGATTCCTTTACATTTGCAAGTAGTTGTAAACAATTTCAGGCAGACTGGAGCCAAGTTATCAATGGCTATCTTTTAAGGTATCTTTTTCTACTGAATATGCTTGACAAGATTGTCCACCTTGAAGTGAAAATGAGAATATGAATATCTTTAGAAGAAACATAATTGTTAATGACAAAATAGCAAGAAAATCAGACCAAAAGAAACAGCCAGCTACTGTATGTCACTACAGTAAATGCCTTTGCCTTCTTGTACAGATGAATAAATACCATTCTCAGAAAGCAGAAGTGGCCACCTGTATGGTGCATGATTGTGGAATTGAATTGTCACCTCTGGTTATATCATTTTGTCATGTTTCCTACAGTCCAGTTTTAAAGCCAATCTCCTGCCTATATTTCTGAGACAGTATGTTCTGAACCATTTTCAGATCTCATGTCAAATAGTGACAATGTGAGGCTTTAGGGTTTTTTGTTGTTGTTGTTGTTTTTAATATTAATATAAAATCGGTTAAAAAAACAACTTAACCTTAAAGGGCTAACAATGTGCTCTCGGATGAGCACCTAATAAACACCACCCCACATTTTGGTGAATCCTTGTCACAAGAGATTCGGTTTAATCTTACGGAGAATCAATATTCACATGAAGATTTTGTGAAAAGGGAAGAAGCTGTGTTGTTCAAGGTCTCCTTTTCCCATGAAGGAGACCGGGTTGACCGGAGGTGGTTTATGGGACTAGAAATGTTTGCTGGCATGCGAACCGTGACTCACCTTTGTTTTATGCGTGATGCATTTCTAATGTTTTCATATTTCCCATCCAGCCCCCAAAGAATCCTGAGAGAGAAGTGCAACGATTACAATCAGCCTCATTCTACAGATTCCATTTAACTCCTCTTTATGTAGCACCAGAGCATTATCTTGGCAAAACTCTATTAGTCTTTGCCCTGCTTCATTCCGTATTCCAAGACAAAATTTGCCTGTTACTCCAGGTGTTTCTTGACTTCCTACTTTAGCATTCCAGTCCCCTATAATGAAAAGGACATCTTTTGGGGGTGTTAGTTCTAAAAGGTCTTGTAGGTCTTCATAGAACCGTTCAACTTCACCTTCTTCAGCATTACTTATTGGGGCATAGACTTGGGTTACTGTGATATTGAATGGTTTGCCTTGGAGACTAACAGAGATCATTCTGTTGTTTTTGAGATCGCATCCAAGTACTGCATTTCGGACTCCTTTGTTGACCGTGATGGCTACTCCATTTCTTCTGAGGGATTCCTGCCCAGAGTAGTAGATATAATGGTCATCTGAGTTAAATTCACCCATTTCAGTCCATTTTAGTTCGCTGATTCCTAGAATGTTGACATTCACCCTTGCCATCTCTTGTTTGACCACTTCCAATTTGCCTTGATTCATGGACCTGACATTCCAGGTTCCTATGCAGTATTGCTCTTTACACCAGTCACATCCACAACTGGGTATTGTTTTTGCTTTGGTTCCATCCCCTTCATTCTTTCTGAAGTTATTTCTCCTCTGATCTCCAGTAGCGTATTGGGCACCTACTGACCTGGGGAGTTCGTCTTTCATTATCCTATCATGTTGCCTTTTCATACTGTTCATGGGGTTCTCAAGGCAAGAATACTGAAGTGGTTTGCCATTCCCTTCTCCAGTGGACCACATTCTGTCAGCCCTCTCCACCATGACCCGCCCATCTTGGGTGGCCCCACAGGGCATGGCTTAGTTTCACTGAGTTAGACAAGGCTGTGGTCCTAGTATGATTAGATTGACTAGTTTTCTATGATTATGGTTTCAGTGTGTCTGCCCTCTGATGCCCTCTTGCAACACCTACTGTCTTACTTGGGTTTCTCTTACTTAGAACATGGGGTATCTCTTCACGGCTGCTCCAGCAAAGTGCAGCTACTGCTCCTTACCTTGGATGAGGGGTATCTCCTCACTGCCGCCCCTCCTGACCTTGAATGTGGAATAGCTCCTCTAGGCCCTCCTGCACCCATGCAGCCACTGCTCCTTGGACCTGGCATTGCTCCTCTCTGCCGCTGCCCCTGGCCTCAGGTGTGGAGTTGCTCCTCCCTGCTGCCACCCCTGGCCTCCGGTGTGGGGTCCTCCCGGCTTCTGCCTGACCTCGGACATGGGGTAGCTTCTCTCGGCAGCGCTATATGCGCCGGTCACAGCTCTATTCCAAAAGCTTAGAATCTATAAAACTCCAAATGGTGGTTGCTCAGGGATGTGAACAGTTAGGGCTGAGGCCTGACGACAACAACACAAGAGAAGACTCTGCACGTGGACATCACCAGATGGTCAACACCGAAGTCAGATTGATTATATTCTTTGCAGCAAAAGATGGAGAAGCTCTATACAGTCAACAAAAACAAGACCAGGAGCTGACTGTGGCTCAGATCATGAACTCCTTATTACCAAATACAGACTTAAATCGAAGAAAGTAGGGAAAACCACTAGACCATTCAGGTATGACCTAAATCAAATCTCTTATGATTACACACTGTAAGTGAGAAATAGGTTTAAGGGACTAGATCTGATAGATAGAGTCCCTGATGAACTATGGACTGAGGTTTGTGACACTGTACAGGACACAAGGATCAAGACCATCCCCAAGAAAAAGAAATGCAAAAAAGCAAAATGGCTGTCTGGGAAGGCCTTACAAATACCTGTGAAAAGAAGAGAAGCGAAAAGCAAAGGAGAAAAGGAAAGATA
>SJYX01020502.1:209834-253406 GCA_006410675.1 Oreotragus oreotragus | reverse complement strand
TCTAGTTAAGGCTATGGTTTTTCCAGTGGTCATGTATGGATGTGAGAGTTGGACTGTGAAGAAAGCTGAGTGCTGAAGAATTGATGCTTTTGAACTGTGGCGTTGGAGAGGACTCTTGAGAGTCCCTTGGACTGCAAGTTCATCCAACCAGTCCATTCTGAAGGAGATCAGCCCTGGGATTTCTTTGGAGGGGATGATGCTAAAGCTGAAACTCCAGTACTTTGGCCACCTCACGAGAAGAGTTGACTCATTGGAAAAGACTCTGATGCTGGGAGGGATTGGGGGCAGAAGGAGAAGGGGACGACCGAGGATGAGATGGCTGGATGGCATCATCTACTCCTTGGACATGAGTCTGAGTGAACTCCCGGAGTTGGTGATGGACAGGGAGGCCTGGTGTGCTGCGATTCATGGGGTCGCAAAGAGTCGGACACGACTGAGCGACTGAACTGAACTGAACTATGTAGCACCAGACATGAGAAAATGAGTCTCTGGGAGATTAGGGACCTTGCCTGTGGTCAGGCAAGTTCATAGCAGAACAAGGACTTAAATTCTTAAGCCAGTGATCTTGAGGGAAAAAGTGAAGTCACTCAGTCGTGTCCGACTATTTACCACCCCATGAATGGTAGCCTACTATGCTCCTCCATCTGTGGGATTCTCCAGGCAAGAATACTGGAGTGGGTTGCCATTTCCTTCTCCAGGAGATCTTCCCAACCCAGGGATCAAACCCGGGTCTCCCGCATTGCAGGAAGACGCTTTACCATCTGAGCCACCAGGGAAGTGATCTTGAGGGTAGTGAATAAATACAGCATCCTGGATTTTAATTCCCCTGAATGACCTACTATTGATCATTTGAAAGCCTAGAACTGTATCTATAGGATGACGTTAATAAAATACAAGTCACAGGGCTGATGTAAGAAAGGAAAGAGTTAATGCCTGCAAAGCTGCCTGCAAAGGGAGAGACACACCATTGCATGATGGATCCCTGGTATCTATCAACTGCAGCATTGTTGTTAGCCTTCATTTTAATTTTTCTCCTGCCCATTACTAAGTGGTACCTTGGCCTCATAAAGGGGAATTACAAACACCTTCCTTTCATGGCTTGCAGCCCTCACAGTTCTTTCCTCCAGTCCCCCTACCCCAGGCAGTTTCTTCTCCCCCGAGTCTCATAGGATCACACTTGAATTAGGACTGTGTTTAAGATGCAACTGCTAGGTTGAGCCATCCACTTAACCTTTCTTTTTCTGGAACCCCACTCTATTGGATGATCGGAAGGTTTGGTTTTTTAAAACCTCCAGACAAAATAAGGTTCTTCTTTGTGGGATTCCCTTGTGACTCAGCTGGTAAAGAATCCACCTGTAATGTGGGAAACCTGGGTTCAGTCCCTGAGTTGGGAAGATCCCCTGGAGAAAGGAAAAGCTACCCACTTCATTATTCTAGCCTGGAGAATTCCAAGGGGTCGCAGTCAGATATGACTGAGTGACTTTCATTTTTTTGTCAAATACAGGCTGAGGGCATCACTGAGAGAACAGGAGGCAAGCACAGAGCTGGATGCTCAGAGCATCCAGCACAGGTTCCCACCGTCAACTTCAGCTTTCTTGGCCATCATCAGAAATGAAAGTCATAATTACAGTCTCGAGCTACTCAGAAATTGTGGAGAAATCCCTGTCTCCTCTCCTCTTTTCTCTCCTCCCATTTCCCCTTCCTTTTTTCCTCTTTTCTTCTCTTTCTCTTCTATCATCATATTATTAATTAATATGTGTATTAATTATGCTTCACATCTAAGTGTGTTTCACTTAAATATTAATAGTATATCTTCAACAGGCCAAGCAATATGCATATACAGGTGAACTAAAAGCATTCAGTCTGGTGAGGAAAATTACTTAATAATTATGATTCTTCTACTGATGACCTCCTAGAGGTTATGTAGATGGGCTCTGGTGACCTAGAGGAGGAAGCATACCTCCATTTAGAAGCCAAGGTACCCCCTCCCAGTTGGGCTGGGCTAATATTAGAGACAATTCCAGATCATCTGATGCTTGTTGAGAGGATAAATGGAGATTGTTTTTGAAGTTCTACTCTAAGAATAATGTATTCGATACAAAAGAGAACAACATTTGAAGGCCCCCAAATGTGTAACTTGTTAGGGCTTCCCTGATAGCTCAGTTGGTAAAGAATCTGCCTACAATGCAGGAGACCCCGGTTTGATTCCGGGATTGAGAAGATCCCCTGGAGAAGGGAATGGCTACCCACTCCAGTATTCTGACCTGGAGAATTCCATGGACTGTATAGTCCTTGGGGTCGCAAAGAGTTGGACGTGACTGAGTGACTCTCACTTTCGCTATACATATCAGAATCTGACACTGGCTTGTAAGATGTGTGTGTGTGTCTAGTTTCCACTTCTCATTCTTTGAACCAAGAAGTGTTGGCAATACCAAAAGGCATGGACCTAGCCTTCAGTGAACTGCTAACCTAAACTACTGTGTATTTTGCATCACAAATACATTGTTCCAGAATTAGCACCACAGATGAAGGCAGATAAACCACTTTAAATGTTCCCAGCACACAGTCTACACATTTGATCAGATTTTACACCCTCAGGTCTTTCCCACCTTTCTTATGATTAGTGGATTCTTAATTACACTTTAGATGAGGGCTAATTCCCACCATATTCAGAAAAACGTTTTTTCCAGGTAACTAATTAAACGAAGACATGAGCTGTAGTCCAATAGCCTTAAAAAAGGCAGTGAACTGCTAATGGAATTAGAGTGATTATTTAAGGGTTCAGAGCTCTTCCTATCCTGTGTTGGAGCCAGTGATTTCAGAGGGCTAGCTAGCAGAGAGTGTTTGTCCAAACCCTGTCCTTTTTTGTCAGATTTCCCTGCATTCCAGGGAGCTCATCACTCACTCAGGAAAATCAAGACCTAGTGGAAAATTGACAAAGCCCCAAATGTGTCTTTCCTGTGTGCTTCTTTTTTTTAATGTTTAAAACAACATGAAATGGGAACTGTGTCTGCTCCATGGCCCAGGATGCCCAAAGGAAACTGCATGGTTGGTCTTCTGTGTCCTCTCTCTCGGCTGCCCCCAGCACACACACATAGACACACACAATCTGAACATCACAGTGTTGTAGCCTTTTTTCCAAGCTCTGCCTTCTGTCTAGCTGACATACTGGAAAGGAAAGTTGTGCCAATGCCCAATTCTTTAACCAGTTTTAGATGTTACCTCTGAAAGAATGCTTGTATTTTCCCAGAAGACCTCAGGTGCTTTTAGACTGCTCCTGAATCCATCTCTAACTGTGACATTAGAGCCAGTTTAAATGTTTCCAGGCAGCTCAGGGGACTAGTTTAAACTCAGGGCCACAGATCATTTCAGCAAGGCTCCCAAAATAGTATAAAATCAGGAAGAAAGGGTGCTAAGATATTTCCCTATTCATTTGAGAGCTATCTACATTAAAAAAAAATTTTTTGTTTCTTGTTCTAGTTTTCCTTCCAGTATGCTCAAATATTACTGGGTTTTAGTTTTTTGTTTTTCTAATCAGGCCAAAGTTCATGTGGTTTTTCCTTTTTTAATTACAAGACAAAGCTCTTCCTTGGATTTAAGAGTAATGATCATGGCTGCCTAGGTCCTGCTGGATCCCAGGCACTAAGGATACAGTGCAGAGTAAGAATCATCTCCTGGCCTCAAGCTCCCTGCTTAATCCTATTACCCTTCTCATGAAAAGACAGTAGGGGACGAGCAGTTAAGAATTGAGGCTCTAGAACCAGACATGGACCAACAGACTGGTTCCAAATAGGAAAAGGAGTACGTCAAGGCTGTATATTGTCACCCTGCTTATTTAACTTCTATGCAGAGTACATCATGAGAAACGCTGGACTGGAGGAAACACAAGCTGGAATCAAGATTGCCAGGAAAAATACCAGTCACCTCAAATATGCAGATGACACCACCCTTATGGCAGAAAGTGAAGAGGAACTAAAAAACCTCTTGATGAAAGTGAAGGAGGAGAGTGAAAAAGTTGGCTTAAAGCTCAACATTCAGAAAACGAAGATCATGGCATCTGGTCCCATCACTTCATGGCAAATAGATGGGGAAACAGTGGAAATAGTGTCAGACTTTCTTTTTTTGAGCTCCAAAACCACTGCAGATGGTGATTGCAGCCATGAAATTAAAAGACGCTTACTCCTTGGAAGAAAAGTTATGACCAACCTAGATAGTATATTCAAAAGCAGAGACATTACTTTGCCAACTAAGGTCCGTCTAGTCAAGGCTATGGTTTTTCCTGTGGTCATGTATGGATGTGAGAGTTGGACTGTGAAGAAGGCTGAGCACCGAAGAATCGATGCTTTTGAACTGTGGTGTTGGAGAAGACTCTTGAGAGTCCCTTGGACTGCAAGGAGATCCAACCAGTCCATTCTGAAGGAGATCAGCCCTGGGATTTCTTTGGAAGGAATGATGCTAAAGCTGAAACTCCAGTACTTTGGCCACCTCATGCGAAGAGTTGACTCATTGGAAAAGACTCTGATGCTGGGAGGGATTGGGGGCAGGAAGAGAAGGGGACGACAGAGGATGAGATGGCTGGATGACATCACCTACTCGATGGACGTGAGTCTGAGTGAACTCTGGGAGTTGGTGATGGACAGGAGGCCTGGTGTGCTGTGATTCATGGGGTCGCAAAGAGTCGGACACGACTGAGCGACTGAACTGAACTGAACTGAGACTGCTTGTGTCCTCATCTCAGGACCACCGTCTGTCACCTGTGTGATTTTGGATGCATTATAGAACCTCTCTGTACCTGCCTTTCTTCACCTGTGAAATGAAGATGACTTGGTTTCCAGCCTGTAAAGTCGTTGATCAGATTAAATGCATGATTGCATACAAAGCGGTTAGGACAAAGGCACTCATAAATCAAGCCATTATTTTCATCATCTACCCTGGTATCCATACTGTGTTTTCTGTGTAGCTAGAGTTCATTACATCTCAGTGGACTGATTGGCTGAAAAACAAGTGATGAGTACAAACTCCACTATCACCTAGAGAAATGCTTTAGAAGGCTTATTGCACTGTTGACATCAAATGCGCTTCTGTATTGTTTTTTGCTCTTTAGAGCCTCTGGCTTCAGCAGAAGCTGCTGTCATTAGAGACAGATGCAGTAGCTCTGAGATGGGTCACTGTCATTGCTCAGTGCCTCTCCCTTCAGCTCTCCCCACACACCCTGCCCCCCAGCACTCAGATCTCATACTTCAGTCAAAGAAGGGAAAGAACACAGTTCCATTAAACAAACCAGGCTCCAGAGAACAGGTGCTTGAATCCCTTATCAGCTGGCAAGTCTGAAAATAGCAGAGTGTGAAGAGCACAATAGCGTAACAGGAAGAAACTTGGAAAATTTGATTGTTTGGGAGCATCCAACTGAAAAACTAGGTTCAGACTTTTACCCTCCTCCTATCAGTTTTGGAAAGTGATAAAATATCGCCCACCTCACCCCACCTCCATGATGGCAAAAATATCCTACTCTTTGCTAAGTTTATTTTTTTTTTTTTAAATTCTAGAACAAGCAGACTCACACATGCAGCTCTGGATTCACTGGGGCTTTCAACAGTTCAAGAATGTCTTGTACTAATACTCACAGTTCATTAAACTTTGAAATAATTGGCACAAAGTCCAGAGCTTGGATTTTTTTTGTAGCCCTTTTAGCCCTTTCTCTCAGCTGGGCGTCTTCATTTCCATTGCTTATTAGCAGGACTGTAATCAAAGCCACAGAGCCATAGAAGGCTCTGTGCTTCAAAAGTGCTCCAGATTTGCCCTGGGAACACAAAGGATGTGATTCAAGGTAAAACTGGCTTGGATCCTTTATGAGGGACATGATAAATTGAAAATACCTGAGAGCTTGGCTAAGCTGTGAGTCCCCCTTCACTCAAACACCTACTTATCGGATATGTGCAACTCAGAATCTGTCTCCATTTATTCTGAAATGTCCAAGAAACAGCTAATTGATCCATATACTGTTTCAACAACAGCTCAGCCTGTACTGCAGTAAGTTTTATTTATGACCCAGAGGGTCCACTACACAATTGGCCAGCCCCACCTATAGGCAGAAAAGTGTGTAAATAATGACAATCCAGAACTTACAAGACCAAAAAAAAAAAAACTATTATGATGGAAAAAGAACTTAGAAAAATTGCAGTTTAGGCTAGGGAGATGAAGGCTACAGTGCCACTATATGAGCTGCCACTTACTCCTGAGCACTTTCCAGAGGCCAGAAATTAAATAATATAGTAGTTACCTTGTTTAATTCACCAGACACTTCTAAGGAAGGTATTACTGTGCCCATTTTACAGATGCTGGATCATATTTTCAGAAGTTAAGCAACTTAAACCCTGATGCACAGACAGTGAGGCTTCAGAGACACACTCTTGACCATGGTATGCTGCTACCACCCTGGTTTTACCTGAAAGTAAGAAAATGAAAATCCAAAAAAATCTATCAGCCTGTTCAGCATCCACTATATTCAAGATCTACAGGGACTGTAGTGAAATACACAAGCCTTCATTGTGGTGGAACTGACGGTCAAGTCAGTAAGACAGGACAAAGAGGCACCATGATAAAAGCACATTACTATTGCCAGTGATAGAGACATCATGTAGGAATCAATGGGAAAGAACAAGTGCTATTTATTGGCTTGAGTGATCAAAAAAGGCTTATGGAGTCTGTGAGACTTGACAAAGAATAGAGACTAGCTGGATGGAAAGGAGGATTTTTTGACTAGGGGAATGGCTTGAGCAAGAATGTAAGGATAAATAATATGATAGTAGACAGTTTTGTTGGCCTTCCAGCATCCTTTGTTAACTCATACAGCCCTATTGAACTGTCAATCATGGTGCATCTGCTGATAACATAAAGTGGTCAGGGGACTCAACCCAGGCAGTCAGAGTCTCCTCTGGGATTTATCTGTTAAATTCTTCCTCTGGAATTGCTAGGCTAGAAAGATGTGAGTCTAGTTGATAGTGGTCACATTGCCCACAGGGTGGAAGAAATATGTGAAAAGAATAAAGTTGAGTAGAGATAAGCAGATCCTAGATATGGAGAGAAAGAAAGGTGGAGAGAGACAGAGTGACCAGACCAAAAAAAAAAAAAAAGAACACCTGGATTTAGCCATGCCTGAAGCCATCACACTCTAGAATTTGCCTTTGTGCTTGCTAGCTTTTGATTTTTCATACTTGCCAATGAAATAATCTTTACCTATACATAATTTCTGCATCCTCTATTAAAAGAAAAAAAAAGTTTTAAGAACCTGTATGTCAAAGATATTGACTAAGCTTAAACAACAAACATCTAGTATGATGGTTAGGTGCTAAGCACATAGTAAATGCTTAAAAATAGTTTGTTTATTCATAGGACCAAGAAAGAATCATATAGAATAATTCTGACAGTACTTTGATATTCATCATTGTCTAACTCATTATTTCCATTTGTAATGGCTGCATAATATTCCATTATCTGGAGATAATATGAACTATTTAACCTCTTATTGTTGGATTTGAATTATTCATGGCTTTGAATTTTTCCTCTCTCTTAAGCAATACTGTGATAATCAGGTGTGATTGATTGTACTTCAATCTTGACATGTATTTTAAATCATTTCTTTAGGATAAAAACCCAGAAATGGATTGTTTTCCTGACCTCTATGGCAAAAGTTTCTATATTTTAAGTCCATATAAAATATACTCCTAAGAACCTTTGATCTGAGTGAAAATTTTAAATTCCACATTTTAATTTTGCCATAGACCCAGCAGTCTCATGCTGTTGGAGAAGAACTCTCCCAAAAAGATCTACAAAGAGAATATTCTCTTCTAAAAAAATAAATCAAAGAACAATTTGCCCTAAGGAGGCTGCCATGGAAATATTTGCTTTGAAACCTGGGATACTAAAGGAACAGCAAAAATTCAATTCAAGCCAAGTTTAAGTATGCAGAAGCTCAGGCTTTAATTACTGGGGAGAATCCCCAGGATGGACATTAACCTGCATGACAGTGTAAGCCTGGCACCGGAGCTGGGCTCTGTGTACCGTTCACTTTGGCAGTCTCCTTTCTCACTGAGGCTCAGTAAGTGAAATTTAAGATCATTAACTGCTCCTCTGGCTACAGATGGAAGAAGAAAACAAACATACAGAAGTCACATGTGATGATTTTTTAAAATAATGAAATGCTTTATAGTTTTATCCTGGCATGTCTCTTATGCCTGCAGTTCTGTGTGTGGCAAGACAGCAGATGGTCAGGGAGCAGAAGGATCAGCAGGCTTCTGTGTCCATCCCTGCCAGCCGCAGTCCCTCCCAAGAGTTCCTGCATAAATCTGGTGGCTTCTTTCAAACCCCAATTAAGCTGTATCCCACAGCCTTCCTTCCCTTTTTCCACCCCCTACCCATTCTAGAAATTGTTGATTCAGGATTGAAAAAAAACAAGGCCAAACTGTATGGGATTCATGTCCCTGGTTAGAGATCTGGCTGCTGAAAATTCTACTGTGAGCTTTACGAAACCCTCAGACCAAGAGGACTGGCAGAGTTATAGGGAACAGGTGATGGGGGAGGGGGATAGGTGAAGGGCAATTTGTATTAGGTGGTATTTGTGGAGACTCTCCATGAAGTGGTCCTCTACTTCGTGATCTGTTTTTCCAACCATCACTACAAACACAGCTGTGCTGATGCCATGGGCCATCTCTGGCTCACAGAAAGACTGTCTTCCCACTCCAGCATTCAAGACCCTCCTAAACCATGATCCTTCACCTATTCTCCAAAACTATCTCCTACCATTCCATATACCCCATGATTTTGCCAAACTGGACGACTCACCATTTCCTAAACAAGCTGTTTACAGGCCTGTTTCTGAACAGTTAATGAAAACTTGCCACCTTGAAGGTTCTCCTCTCCTCTTCCATCTCAGTGTATCAAAATCTGACTCATCCTCAAAGATCTGGCTCCAACACACTCTGTTCCCTGCAGCATTTCTTCATCATTCTCATCCTTTCTCCAGCAGGTATCTGAGTTCTCCTTCCTCACACCTCCATACTTTTATGTGAAATCTTTCTCTGTATAGAAAGCATTACTGCTTCGTATTTGAATTAGATGTTGTTTTGTCAAATTCCACGACTAAACATCAAATATCTGAAAGGCATGGGCTATTTCTAACATAGCTGTAGTTCTCTAAAGTTGGTATGAAAGTGAGATTAATGATCTTGAAAGTTGGTCCTCAATAATAGGATCTACTGTGTGCATTACTTCAACACGTGTTCATTGAGAATCCCTACTGTGTGCCAGGAATCGTAGTTAGTAGTGGCTGCACACAGAAAATATGTATTTCAAGAGAAGCGCAGGAAGAACTGCCAGAAATATGGAATATGGACTATTAAGATCTGGGTCTCTAGATATTGGAGGTATCCATTGGGACTATTTTACATTTCAACAGAATTTCAGAAATCACAATAAGCATCATTGTTATTAAGACAGCCCCTCAGCTCAGAAGAAACTGAGCTAGCTGTTTCAAAATGTTGGACCCTAGCTCTTCTCAGATTCCACCTACAACATGCATACTACAATGTACAGGAAGTCTGCCCAACCAAAGGACCTTAGGTATCTCTGCCATTTATTTTCCTCTGATTAGGCATTTTGTAATAGAATCAAAATATTGTACACTAGCATCTCTATCATCTTGTTCCTTTCCAAAAATGTTAGATTTACCCTTAATTCATACCATTCATTTAAAAGCAGTATTTATCATTGTGCTTCATCAAGGCAAATTCAAATTTATCAACGTTTGAAACATCCTTTCTGCCACTGGTTACCAGTGCCAATCTGCTTTGTGCTTGTGGGGGATTATTTGGGAAATGTGTAATCAGAAAACTAAAGAATTGCTCTTGAATAATAACAATACTCTTAAAGAGTCAGATACAAAGTTTCTCCACAAGAAGAAGAGAACCGGTGATATTCTGTCTTCAAAATTCAAATCATTTCTAAATGCTTATAAAATAAAAGAAGGATCTTGTCTGTTATGCCTAACAAAATAAAGCTAATTCACCAAGACTTTATTATCTTGCTGATATAAAGTAATTTGGTGATAGAATATATATGAAAGGATTACTGGGGTCAGTGGAAATTAAGTCAGTTTATTTCTCTGAAACAAATGAAATTCCCTGGAAGAGAACTTTTCCCTGGCTGGACAGGGAGACCTGTCCACATCTCTGATTCCAGGACAATGCCACATTTTCAGTTTTATGCTTCTGTGTAAGTTTCCTATGCTTCTTGAAGGTAGGACTGAGTTTGTTATCTCTGAAGAACCAGCAGTAACTGGGACAGAGCAGGAATTTAGTAAATGCTTATTAAAGGAATGAACTCCAAGCTCTGATGTGTGTTTTCATGGTCCTTTAACTAGGATGCCAACCCCCCATATCCACTTGTCTGTCATTTAAAGGCAACCATAGATCTATCTGAAAGTTCTCTGTGTTGCCATAGGTCCTGGGTTAGCAGAACAAATGACTCTTTCTACTGTAATTCAAGTCTTTAAGTCTTTCCAGTTGGTGTTTTTTCTACTTACTGAACCAAATCACTCCAACAGGCCTTCACTTTCATCAGAATTCCGTTTCTAATGATGCTTTCTTTGTATGTGCTCTTAACTGCCTCATTGCTCTGAGATTAGTCAGCCTTCTCTATCTTGCACAATGTTCTTGCAGCAGAGATCAGTGCCTGCTGACTTTGAGTAAAGCATTGTGCTGGCACCATCACCTAAGCCTATGTCTCTCCATTCTCCTTTGGCCTCTCAGTTAATAGTTTATCTCTCCAAAACAGAAATACTTTCCTTCCCTAAAGCTCTCAAATTAGGGAAAGAGGTCAGAAATTAAATGCTACCTCATCAGTCTTGTTTAGACTCACAGAATCCTATTGGTTTGTGACAGTGGAAAATAAGAACACATTTTTCCCTCTGAAAATGAACAACAGCTAAGTAGAAGTGAAGGGATAGATTTAAATTAGAAAGACTATATTAAATCAGCCTAAGTCAAAGCCGAGTTGACTCCAGGAACTGTATGCATGAAAAGGTGTAATTATAAAAATTTGATATTCTGCTGCCTTTATGCATATTCAGTTTATGAACTTAGACCTCCAGAAACCTCCTAGGACTGCTTCCCCATTTTTAATAAATATAGAGGATGAGGCACTTCCTGAAGGAATTAAAGGAGGGAGGAGGGTTTTTTTTAAGCTTAGCAGCAACATTAAAACAAAAAACAGGAGCTCTTCTGCTGAGTTTTATATATTCTTTAAGAATGCTATGAATAAAATGACCCTTTGGGGAGTCAGCAAAGAACTGATGGTTTGCTGATTAGGTGGACAACCGATTCCTCTGGATGGGGGAGTAGAATATTATTAACTGGCGTTTCTAAATAGCATTGGTGGGTCTCCTTGTAGTCACTGGGAATATTTACATTGGGAGAAGGAAGAGGTTTCAGAAAATTTCTAGAGATTTGTTAGCCAAAAGTCCATGGCTACCAGCCGGATCCTGTTCTGGTCCATGGGCACTATAATGGTCAACTCAGAACCAACTAGGAGAGAGCTAGGAGCTTGCTCTGACTGACCAAGTCCTAATGCCCATTTATTCTCTGTGGCTGCCATCTTCAGAACTCTGTTCCATAAGGTTTCATCAGATGTCACATCACTGTTTTTTAATTTTTAATTTTTTATGTGATATTCAATTATAGTTGATTTACAATATTGTGTTAGTTTCAGCTGTATAGCAAAGTGATTCAGTCAAACATATACATATATCCAATCTTTTCCAGATTCTTTTTCCATGCAGGTTATTATAGAATGTTGAGTAGAGTTCCCTGTGCTCTACAATAGGAACTTGTTTATTGTTTGATGTATAGTAGTATGTATATTTTAATCCCAAACTCCTAGTCTTCCCTCCCTATCACCTTTTTCCCTTTGGTAACTGTAAGTTTGTTTTTGAAGTCTGTGAGACTGTTTCTGTTTTGTAAATAAATTCATTCATATCATTTTTTTAATTTCACATATAAGTGATATCATATGATATTGTCTTTCTCCAAATTATTTATGGTAATCCTTAGGTCCATCAAGTTGCTGAAAATGGCATTATTTCCTTCTTTTTATGCTGAGTAATATTCCGTTGTTGAAGGAAGGAAGGAAGAAGAAGGAAGTGGCAACCCACTCTGGTATTCTTGCCTGGAGAATCCCCTGGACAGAAGAGCCTGGTGGGCCCCAGTCCATAGGGTCTCAAAGAGTAAGACATTACTGAAGCGACTTAGCACAAATGCAGTATTCCATTGTATGTATGTACCACACCTTCTTTATCCATCCATGTGATGATGGATATTTAGATTGCTTTAATGTTTTGTCTATTCTAAACAGTACTGCAGTGAACACTGAGGTGCATGTATCTTTTCAAAGTATGGTTTTCTCCAGAGGTATGCCAAAGACTGGGATTGCTGATTCGTATGGTAGCTCTATTTTTAAATTTTAAGAAGTCTCCGTACTGCTCTCCATAGTGGCTGGACCAATTTACATTCCCACCAACAGTGTAGGAGGGTTCGTTTTCCCAACACCCTCTCCAGCATTGTAGATTTTTTGATGATGTCCATTCTGACCAGTGTGAGATGATATCTCACTGAAGTTTTGACATCACAAAATTGTTCTTAAGGAAGGGTGTCAGGACAGTTGATAGGCTGACTTTTTGACATTTCTTCCCCACTCCAAAAATCAAAATTAATGCTGTGAACCTCTCAATTCCATTAATCTTTAAGGATGTAAAAGTATAAATATTGTCTTAATGAGTGCTGTGAGCAGCTTTGAAATCACTGAGTTCTATGCCCTCTGTCTTAACAATAGAGGCTCAGGGACATTGTCACTTGTCTGGAGTCACATAGCTTGTTCTGGAAAGCTTCATTGTGGTTCAATATGTCCAAATCCATGAAAACAGGTCAACATATGGATCAAGCTTGTCTTGCAGGTCAGCTGTGCTGTCCCATTATTGCATATCAGTCTGGGTGAGGGCAGACGCTGTGTGAAAGGAATATGTGGGTTGTACTGTGATTTTTTTTGTCTTCATTTACATCAAAACAATAGCCAACTAGGGGACAAATGCCTCAACCAAAGTTGGGACAGATTTAACTGTATTTTGCAAAGAACATTTACTTCCAAGATGCACTTGGTTTCAAGTTGCCAGGTGGGTACGTCAGTTAATAAAGTCATTAGTTGAATGTCAGGGCTTTTTTTCCCCTTCTTGGAATCTGGGTTCTTTTCTTTCCCTGCTGTGGCTGATGAAATCTAAAATATTTATATGGCTTTATAATGACTATTTAGCATTTAATGCACCTGATATTTGCTCAAGTGCTTGACAATCAACATTTATTAACAGGAAAATAACTGCTTGAAGATCTGCCCTGTGACATTTAGGAAGCCAGTCCCTTTGGGGCTACATAAGTTGCTTCTGGGGATAGTGTTGGTGCTGATGATTGAGTGAAATTCATCGGTCAAATTCTGCCTAAGGTCTTGTACCTAAACCATTCTAAGAATCCTGAAGGGTAGTGTGGTGTTATGCATTCTGCTCACTCATCAAGCCCTTATTATGGATTGAAGGGGTGTTGAGGATGAAAAATTATTAAGACTCTACCCAAGACTGAGTTAGGTACTCCTGCCATTTAGGACTAGGCTTAATGGAATGAGTGATTCTCAAAAATAGGGGCTAGGGTGGGAGGGGACAAGGAGGCTAAAGGGGGTATGAAATCTGGCAATGTCTGATGATATTTTTGGTTGTCACTATTGGAGGGGGTGCTACCAGCGTCTAGCAGTCGAGGGCCCAGGAGAACATCCTAGAATGCACAAGACACTGTGACACAACTAAGAATTATCTGGTCCAAAATGTCAGTAGTGCCAAGGTAGAGGAACCCTGTGGTGAGCCTCCTATCTCTGGTTTGTAATAGTTCTAACTGTTACATATCAAATATATCAGTCTCCTTCATCATGTTGTACGAACTCCGAGAGCAGAAACCACTTATTTTTCACGGCATCCCAGCACCTGGCACATGTAAACCGGAACTCTGTGTGTAGTGTTGGGTGAGTTAATAGAAATAGCCTATGATCTCAGGAGTGGAGAGCAATAGACAATTCAGGGATATAATGTGTCTGATTCTCAAAGCAGTCAGATAAGAGAGCTATCTGGTGTGACCTTACGAGTTATCCTCCAAGCAGGTGCACTTTTGAGAATGGAAGGGAGCACTTTCAAATATTTGCGGCAGGGTGACAGGAAACTCTTCATCAGGCCTACCCTGCAGCATCTGGCACCTTCACGGGAAGCACTCGCTGCAGCCCACGTGTTCTGAGGACCCACCAGGAAGCAGGTACTGCTGCTTCACGGAATCACAACCGCACACCTGAGCGAGGGCTGCCACCTGTGGAAGATGTTGTGAGTTGCTGGACAGGTTTACATTGCATGCCAAAGAAGAAAAGGTTAATACAAATAAATAAACAAAATCTTGATCAGAGGCTCGGTCTTCATTCCAGGCCCCCATTTCTTGCCCACCCTCTGCCGGGTGCCCTGAGTCCAGCACCTGTCTCCTACATTTCTTGAACCTCCCCTACCAGCCACCCCAGCCTTCCATGATCCCTCTGGTCCCCTTTTTATCACAAACATGTAGCTGTCTCTCAGCTTGCGTCCGCACAGCTATTAGCCTTGCTCAGTCACTGAGGGGTCCTCTCTGCACAGGAACCCATTGGAGATCATAAATAAAAGTAACCTTTCCTACTGTGGGAGGGGGGAGAGAAATTAGGAGGTTGGGATTAACAAACACACAGTTCAATTCAGTTCAGTTCAGTTGCTCAGTCGTGTCCGGCTCTTTGCAACCCCCTGAATCGCAGCACACCAGGCCTCCCTGTCCATCACCAACTCCCGGAGTTCACTCAGACTCATGTACATCGAGTCCGTGATGCCATCCAGCCATCTCATCCTCGGTCGTCCCCTTCTCCTCCTGCCCCTAATTCCCCCCAGCATCAGGGTCTTTTCCAATGAGTCAACTCTTCATATCAGGTGGCCAGAGTACTGGAGTTTCAGCTTTAGCATCATTCCTTCCAAAGAAATCCCAGGGCTGATCTTCAGAATGGATTGGTTGGATCTCCTTGCAGTACAAGGGACTCTCAAGAGTCTTCTCCAACACCAAAGATCAAAAGCATCAATTCTTCGGCGCTCAGCTTTCTTCACAGTCCAACTCTCACATCCATACATGACCACTGGAAAAAACATAGCCTTGACTAGACGGACCTTTGTTGGCAAAGTAATGTCTGCGTTTTAACATGCTATCTAGGTTGGTCATAATCAACAAGGACCTACTGTATAGCACAGGGAACTCTGCTCAGTACTCTGAAATAGCCTATATGGAGGGCTTCCAGTGTGGCTCAGGTGGTGAAGAATCTGCCTACAATGCAGGAGACATGGGTTTGATCCCTGGGTAAGGAAGATCCCATGGAGAAGGGAATGGCAACCCACTCCAGTATTCTTGCCTGGAGAACTCCATGCACAGAGGAGCCTGGTAGGCTACAGTCCATGGGGTCACAAAGAGTTGGACATGACTGAGCAACTAATACACACATACACACAGCCTGTATGGGGAAAGAATCTGAAAAGAGTAGGTATATGTTTATGTAGAGCTGAATCAAGTGGCTGAACACCCAAAACAAACACGGCGTTGTTAATCAATTATAATATAAAATGAATTTTTTTTTAAGTAACCTTTCCCAGATAAGATGTGATTCTCATGGCTCCAAGATACAGCTGGGGTTTCTGCCATACTGTGGTTATGGACAGAAGAGCAAGGTTCACACTAGCTAGGATTGAGCTGGTGTGGGGAAGGAGCTTTAGAGAAGATATAAAGTTCAAAAGACCCTCTGGAGTAGGAAATGGAAACCCACTATTCTTAGCTGGGAAATCCCATGGACAGAGGAGCCTACAGTCCATGGGTTTGCAAAAGAGTGGGACATGACTTAGCAGCTAAACAACAACAATAATGTTCAAACAGACTGTGCTGTCAGTTTACTCAAAGAAAATTTAATCATCAGACCAACCCATGGAAACATGACAAAAGATCTGGGCCTCCTGCTTTCTGGATGAGCAGAGTTATCTTGAGCCGTAAGCATTCTTTGTTGAGAGATCAGGAAGATCTTACACAGAAACTTGCTAAAGAGTCAAGTATGTAATGAGTTTAGTTTTTGATTTCTCAGAGCTTAAGCTCTGAAAGAAAGACACTGAGGCTTACCATTAAATTTTTATTTTGGTTTTATACTAAACTCTGGTTTAATAAAAACCAGTTGTTTATAATTTGGGGTGCAGTAATTATGAAAGTGAACACCTACTTTATTATGATCCAAAGTGTCATAATAAATAACAGAGCAAACATTACGGACAATAAAGTTACTATCTTTGGGACGTCCCTGGCAGTCAAATGGCTGAGACTTCACCTTCCAATGCAGGGGGTGCATATTCGACCCTTGGTTGGACAACTAAGATCCCACATGCCTCACAGCCAAAAACCAAAGGGTAAAACAGAAACAATGTTATAACAAATTCAATTAAAAAAAAAAAAAAAACTTTAAAAATGGTCCACATCCAGAAAACAAAAAAAAATCTTAAAGAAAAAGTTACTATCTTTAACTTTAGGTGAAATCACTTCCTTTATTCTGTAGTCCATCTGATATACAACTGTGGTAGAGAAATCCCTACCTGAGACTGTAATGCACTGCCTATTCCTACCTTAAATTAAAAAGATTCTCCTTGACACAAAATCAACAGCAGCCATCATCCTTGTACAGATTTAGAGATTTCACAACTTTGTATCAGGTGGACCTTTCAGAATAAAATGTTACTGGCAGTTGATATCCTCTATTCCAGTTGGCTTTCCTGAGTACATGAAACAAACACCAACTGGTAATTTGTATAAAGATAAGGGTGCTAATTTTAGAAAGTTCTTGGCCATTTCTCTCACCCAAAATTAGGAAGGGAATTCTCAGTTGAAATGACTTTCCAAGTTTCAAAAAGCAGCTGTCCGATTTTCTTAAAACTGTTCTATCATTATGCCCAACAGTATGTCAGGCCAGATCGTAGTATTCCATGCATAGAAAACATGGTGTGTAAATTTTCTTCCCAATCATTAATAAACATATTGACCAAGACAGTGGTGCACTTCAGAAACCTGTGACCAGTTTGCACATTCCCTCTGTCCCTAACCAATACCCTTTTTTTAGACAGTCAGACTGGATGAGCCAGTTTTTAATCTCTAGTCTAAAGTGTCAGGTGGCAAATATCACCAGACAGGCTCACTGGTGGGGAACTAAATGTAAGGTGTAGTGATGCAAAGACTGGGTGAATCTGGGCCTGTTGGCAACATGTAAGACAGATGGTTATGCAAATAGGATTCTCACACTCAGTTGTAAGGTAAACTGTGAACTGGGGAGCAGCAGGTGGCTGGGGAAACGGCAGTGCTTAAATGCTGTCTGGATGTTTACATTTAGCTCTTAGAAGCTGAAATCTTCCTAATTGAATTCAACAAACAGTTATTGGGAAATCATTCTGTGCAAAACATTGTGCTAGGTTCTGAGAAAGTTAAGGTATAGAGAATCCTGGCGTTAAGGCCCTTTGGTTCACTCTGCCAAGGGCTCTGATAAAGAGAAAGTAAATAAGGGAAAAGCAATGGAGAAGAAAGAACGAACAAGGGATGGACTTCAACCAGACAAACGGGAAGCTGTCTTTGAGAAGCGGGTCAAAGCAGGGAGCAAAGGTTGGCTTCCGTGAGTGAATACAATGGGAAGCTTCTTCTGTGAGGAGACCAGTGGAGTGAGGGAGCAGGCACAGAAAAGAGCAGCCAGGAGTGTGTACGTGTGAGGGTTAGTATATTTAAAAGTGTGGGTTAGCAGGACATGAGGTTATCAGAAGTGGGACGCGCCTAATTGTGGAGCCTAGATTTACAGTCTATAAAAGAACTCCCCCCTCCCTAACTCCCCCAGAGGTAGAATGAAGTCTCATACACTTATCTGTGCAATTGAAAGTTTTCAGTTGGAGAAAAGGATTAGCAAACCTGTGTTTTAAAAAGTTTATGTAGGGAATTTCCTGGTGGTCCAATGGTTGGGACTCCATGTTTTCAATGGCAAGTTCCCAGGTTCAATCCCAGGTCAGGGAACTAAGATCCCACATGCCATGCAGGAAGGCCAAAAATAAATAAATAAAAGTTAAAAATTTGTAAAGAAAAAAAAAGTTTATATTAGCAGTTGAACAGCAATAAGAGTCTAAACATAACATCAACTCTTTCCTGAGCAACTTTTCTTGAGTACCAGACCTAAAATCAAGGGCTTCACATGCATGACTCATTTAAAGCTCACAGAAATCCTGAGCTAAGTGTTTTTATTCCCATGTCGAGAGAGACCCAAGAGTAGTAACGTGGCAGGTGAATGGCTGAGCCAAGAGTGAAACCAGGTCTGTCTGATCCAGGGCCTGGGCTGGCAATCCCCAACCCCATACCATCTAAGGAAGCCAGGAGGGTTGGTTAGGGAGGAGGAGCTTAAGAAGGCTTCAGTGTAAGATATCCATCCATCTGTGGAGAGTAGCAAAGAAATGGGATATGGATCCAAAATTCAGGGAAGATCATGACAGTGGATAAGAATGAGGAGAGTGAGAAGAGATGGTATGACCTTACAAACTCCCTTATTTTAGGGATAAACAAGAAAAGGGTTCTCAAAGAGAATTCTCAAGAACATAGGTAACAGAACTGACCATCCAAAGATCTCCCATTTGAAAGATTTTGAAATGAATAAATAAGAGGTTTTTCTGAACCATCCCTATTCAAAAAGAACATTTCCAAGACACAATGATACTTTTTCATGTACTCTTTATGGGGTAGACCAAGCCCAAACCTGTGTCTTGATTAAATGACCATCCAAGAGCCTGACTTGCTTACACCCCTGAACATACTGAGTCCAGCAGGGTAGGTCCACCGAGTCAATGTACTGAGCTGGTAGAATTTGTGAAGTAACCTGGAATCAGAGATTCTCAGGGTTGAATCTCCAATAAATGGACTTCTCACCTTTCCAGCCTGAAACCTGGCTATCTTCTATGACACTTTCTCTCTACCTCCAAGTCAAATCCCATTAAATCCATCTCCATTAAATCTATCTCCTGATTATATCTTGCTTGACTCCAACTGCCACTCCCCAGTCCAGACTTAGGTTAGTCTCTCAGTCATGTCTGGCTCTTTTGCACCCTTTGGACTTCAGCTGGCCAGGCTCCTATGTCCATAGCATTTTTCAGGCAAGAATACTAGAGTGGTTTGTCATTTCCTTCTCCAGGGGATCTTCCCAACCCAGGGTTTGAACCCACATCTCCTGCATCACAAGTGGATTCTTTACCCACTGAGCCATCAGAGACTGTTGTCCCTTTTTTTTGAAATTGTGACCACAATCTCCTACTCCTCTTCCTCGTCCTTCCTCCAGATCCGGTTTCCCTGGAACCATATATGTACATTTGTTATCACGTCCTTATAAAAGGTCTCTGACCCTGAAAAGGTAAAGAAACCATGCCCAAGTCATTTCAAGCGAATGAGTACGAGCCTTCATTTATCTAGATTAACCCACCAAGCTCTCTCCCCTCTTTGAGCCCTTGTGCCTGCTCGTCTCTCTGCCTAGAAGATTCTACCTAGATGTCCACATGCCTGGTTCCCTTATTCCCTTCAGGCTTTTACTTGTAGCCTCCTTTCTTAATAAGACTTTCCTGGTCATCCCTGCTAGAATTTCAGCATCTACTTTCCCATCACATCCTTTCTTTCTCTTCTTCCCTGCATTATTTTTTCTCCAATAACACCATTATCCAAATTACTACATAACTTCACTTACCTTGTTCATCGTCTCCTCCATAAGAAAGCACACTCTACAAAGATAGGTATTTTTGTCTGCTTTTGTCCACTCCTGTATTTCCAAGATCTAGAAGCCCACTTTACACATGGTGGCAAGTAAATGAATAATCAGTGATGTTTACTGATTTTTTTTTTGGTTCTTTTATTATTTTTTGGTTCTGGATTATTTAGCTTTAGTTAATTTTCCTAGTTCTCATTTTAAATGAATAAGTAATTTCATTTTTATTATTCAAAATTATTTTTGCGGTTGTTTTCTCATATCTAGCTACAAAAACAAACGGAGCATTTATCTGTTGTTGTAAGGAAGAACATTTTGCTGTTTCTCTTTAGTTTTGAATGCCAAACCTGGCTGGCATGGGGTGGGATCTCTGAGGACTGTTGCATTTAAAATTATGGACAATGAATTAGGAACTTTCATTTGCAAGGTCTTCCCTTTCATTACATTTATAAGTAACTATTATATGACCCAATGGAGGTAGGTGATCTTGAATAACAGGTGAAATTAGTCCTCACATCCATTTTGTATTTAGAAATGAAGAAAGTGGTGAATATTAGAAAAAGAACTCTATCTCATTACTTTTTTATGAGTTCATCAAATTCTCTTTAGGACAGAACTCACAGTTGTGAGAATATTCGCCTTGTGGAAAGTATGTGTATTGAGAAAATGCAGGTAGTTTAGCAAACACAACAGTATCTGTAAGAAAGATTGCATTTCTTCCCCAGATTCATGGAATTAAGTGCCCTGGGGCAACTGATAATGTGACTCAGAAAAATAATAACTATTCTTTGCCCGTAGCATTACAAATCCTAATTCAGGCATGGCCTGTGGGGAGTTAAAAGGCAGGGTTGTTCTCAGTGTAAGGTGGAAAGAAATACCCACAAAAGCCAGGCACATGGTGAAGTACAGGCGTCTCTGCAGGAGGAATTCAGCTGGGCGTATGCTGCTGACCATCCAAGAAACCAAAGTCAGTGTCAGCCTTTTCATTCAGGTGGTGTCACGGACTTCCCTGGCAGTCCAGTGGTTAAGAATCGCGCTTCTACTGCAGGAGTCATGGGTTCCATCCCTGGTTGGGGAACTAAGATCCCATATGCTATGGTACAGGCTAAAAATAAAAATTGCTGACCATCCAAGAAACCAAAGTCAGTGTCAGCCTTTTCATTCAGGTGGTGTCACGGACTTCCCTGGCAGTCCAGTGGTTAAGAATCGCGCTTCTACTGCAGGGGTCATGGGTTCCATCCCTGGTTGGGGAACTAAGATCCCATATGCTATGGTACAGGCTAAAAATAAAAATAGTGAAGTGAGTGAAGTTGCTCAGTCGTGTCCGACTCTTTGCGACCCCATGGACTGTAGCCTATCAGGCTCCTCCTCCACGGGATTTTCCAGGCAAGAGTGTTGGAGTGGATTGCCATTTACTTCTCCACGGGATCTTCCCAACCCAGGAATCGAACCCGGGTCTCCCGCATTGCAGGCAAACACTTTACCATCTGAGCCACCAGGGAAGCCAAAAATAAAAAATGAAAATAAAATGGTATCAAAACTAATTACATTTAGTTAACACTTAATCGGTCTCTAGTCTTGAAAGTCAAAGGGTGGCTCTAATTCTGGTTAAGTGGGTTGGCATCCAGCATCCACAATCTCACTTCCTAAACTCATTCTTGACAAGTGGGTCTGCTTGTCAAGCAATTCTAGCCTGTGTCTAGATGACCTGGAAGGGATAATTCTAACAGTTACTCTTTATTCAGTAGCTACAGAAAGTCAGGCATCCTGTGATGAGTGTTTCATGTGTGACATCTCTTTTAATCATCACTAAAGTTTTGCTAGATAGGTATTGTCCCATTTTACAGAATGGAAAACTGAGGTTGAGAAGGTTCAGGGATCTTGACTAAAGTCACACAGTGAATCAGCCATGAAGAATCCAGAACTGGCTTCAGAACTATGGCAATTAACCCCTACTCTCTCCTGCCCTTTTAAAGAATGAAAGCTAAGGAGATGGGGAAATGGTAAAAAATGACCTCTAAGGTCACTTGGCTCCAAGCTGAGAAGTTTGTCACTTCACAAACTGTTTCAAGGGAGCACTAAGTTGAGATTTTGAAACCTTTGAGTAAGGTAGGGGTAGTGGGTTGTCACTATAACAAAAAAAACCTGATGGCCATTCCAAGCCCATAACATAGTGGAGAGCACTGTCTGTTCACTTGACATACGATCATTCCAGGATCAACTTTTCAAAAAGGCAGAAACTAACAAAATATGTACCCATATATAAGAAAGATATATAAAAACATAGAATATGTCCAATGTAGACACTTAGTCTGCCATTCAACCAGAAAACATCAACACAGCAATATACTGCCCCTCACTCCCTCCTGGTCCTCAGTGAGAGTTTCTCCCTGAACTGAAGCAATTCCAGGGCTCACATGTTTCATACATGCCTGCCAAACACAAGCCCACAATCTTATGCATACACAGTAGCAAGGACACTCCTTGGTGTGGGAGACTTGAAAGGTTTATCAAAGATTATTTCTACTCTTGGTGATTTTCTTATTACAGAAAAAAAACTTAGACCCCATCTCCAGTTATGCATGATTCAACAATCATATTTCCACCACATTTTTAAAAGTTAGTATTGCCTCTGTGGATTTCTGTTTACCTTCAGCTACACATAGTTACTTTTACAGGTACTGTAATTTTCCTTTCAGACTCTACAAATCATCAGTCAAGTACTTGCAAAATGTTTGTTTACCAAGAGTTTTCCACTAGGTTCAATACTGTTTACCATGGTATATAAATGGAATGAGGGTGGAACCAGGCCATCATATACTTACCTCCAAAACAGGGAGCAGCTTTCTTTGTGCTCAAAAAAAGGACTCTGTTTTTTAATAGTGAAGATGAGGTTTTCCTTTTAAAAAAGAAATGATATTATGAGTGGCACTTGGGACAGCTCTGCAAACTGATATGAGATTATTATATCTTCCGCTAATTTCTGCACAGTTGTCTGCAAAGGGTCCTCTTTGTGACTAAGAATATCTTATGTAGAACCTTCACTTTTTTAATAGTTCATTTCTTCCTCTCATCAACAGGATACAATATGGCATATAATGAGATCTCATTATAACAGATTTTAATATACCATAGGTCAAATGGTGCCCATGTAGCTAACTGCTCAAGACTAGATTCTAATAATATGCAGTTTTACCTAAGTGCCTATTATTGGACTTTTGTCTGATAATGTTAGTCCTAATCCCCTGATACTCAGCTCCACAGGTTTCATTAAGCAGTCAGTTTGGGGAGAGAAAAAAAGGGAAAAAAAGCATACGTGTTTCTTCTTTATTTGTATAATAGATTTTGCTCTCTCTGCTTGCATCTATTAAAAAGAACACTGGACTCAGTGAGGCAGTAGTTGTAAAAATATATTCAACGGTTTCAGTAAGACATAATCTAAGCAGAGCTATAATGATTTGAGGGTCCAGGCTCTGGAGTCAAGGTTCTGGGTGACATTGGGTGATTTATTCATTTCACTGTGCCTCTGTAGCCTCACTTACTAATTGATAGGAATAATGTGTGCTGTGCTAAGTCACTTCAGTCCTATCTGACTCTTTGCAACCATATGGACTTTAGCCCACCAGACTTCTCTGTCCTTGGGATTCTCCAGACAAGAATAATGGAGGGGGTTGCCATGCCCTCCTCCAGGGAATCTTCTTCGACTCGAGTTGAACCCACGTCTCTCTTATGTCTCCTACATTGCCACCTGGGAAGCCCAATGGGAATAATAGTACCTATCTTATCACTGGAGAAGGAAATGGCAACCCACTCCAGTATTCTTGCCTGGAGAATCCCATGGACGGAGGAGCCTGGTAGGCTACAGTCCACGGGGTCGCAAAGAGTCAGACACGACTGAGCGACTTCACTCACTCACTCACTTATCACTGATAATTGAATGAGGTTAACACTCAGCACAGTGCCTACCAGATAGAAATTAGTAAATGCTAGAAGAGAGAAAATAAGAAAGTTATCTTAAAATCAAACTGGGAAAATGAGACCTACCTATGAAAATGTGACAGGGTGGCAATGTGTGCAAAATAGTGTGGGAAAACCCTTGAGAGCAGGAGTGGAGAGCAGTGCATGCTGCAGTGGACTGGGAAGCTTTTATGGGGCAATTTCCACATAGGCTAGGGTCTTCCTTCTCAGAGTTTGCCCCTGGACCAGCAGCCCTGGTGCCACATGAACGCTTGTTACAGGAACAGACCCTCAGACCTACTCCAGACCATCTGAACCAGAATCTGCAGTTCAGCTAGAAGCCCAAGTGACACACGGCACCTCAGGTGCAGAAGCCCTGCTCCCAGACGCATGTTGCTCCTGAGAACGCTCAGTCTTGTGTGCTATTTTCGCATACACATCAGCACTTAGAACAGAATAGCACCAGGGGAAAGGGAAGCTCTCCTCTCCAAAACCCCCACTGCTAAAATATTTGAGCGTTACATTTTAACAATTCCATGTTGGGAATATGATAGAACTGACAAAAATAAGTAGAATCAGCTAAATAAGGCAAGAAACATAAGTTATGATCCATTAATACTTACTTATGCCTCAACAGGGTACAAATCACAAATATTTATTTCCTCTAGACTGGAAATGAAAACCAAGAAAATATATGATGACGCTTTGGGGGAGGGATTGGGCAGAAGTTCCTGGTCCCCTCAGGTTTACAGAAAGAACGGGGATTCCTGCAGAAGGCAATATTTCAGTTCCATGCATCTCCCTCTTTGTTCTCCTCACACACACCCCAAACAACACTGTGTTTCCACAAGTTACACTAGCCACATAGCACACACTGCAGACAGACACACAGACACACAGACATATCTACACCTTGCCACGTTTTCGTGTTTGCCTTCCTTCTGTCCTGAGGCACCTGCTCAAATCTTGCTTGCCAGAGACTCAGACTCTTCAATCTGGAATAAACTTATGGGAAACAGGAGAAGAGCAGAAGGAAGAACCGATGGTAAAAATACTACCTGTGATTTATTGGGTACCTAGCTGTGCACGTTATGGTCTCGCCGATTAGCCATTCTTTTTGCAGTTCTTACAATAATTCTCTAAGACAGGCTAGTAACTGTCTACTATTTCAGCTGAGGAAATAAAGACCCACAAGGGCAGATAATCAGCCAAAGGCTATGCAACCAAGAACCAGAATGACCAAGACTCAAATGCAGGTCTGTCTTCTTTCCAACTGACACAGTGAAGCCAACATCGATGAATCCAATAACCATCTTTTGAAGAAATGGCTTCTAATTTGTAATGCAAATGTAATATTTTCCTTCACTTCCATTTTGTATGATGAGCAGGCAAGTGGCAAAGGAATTTTCTAAAGTCAGGCTGAATTTAAGCTGTGGATGGTGAAGTGCAGGATAATTTCCTCGCTGGTATTTTAGAAGTTCTTCGTTTTAACCATCTGTTGCAGGCTGACAGATGGGTTGATATGTGACAGAATAATAGGTCTTCAATTCTAGGAAGACAGAAGGAATGCTTGAAAAATAGCAGCTCTTTTCATGAACCTAACTGTGCTAACACTGCTTGCTCACTTGCAAAAAAAAAAAGAAAAATGTCGGTGGGAGGGAAGTGTGAAATATAATCATAATCGTTCCCCTAAACAGAAAGTTTCTCACAGTTGCCGAAGGTCAAATCCAATAAAATATGCCTATTCTAAAATGATGTTAAAGTTTTCAAATTCAGTTATTTAAAAGGATATACAGGAGGATAGATAAAAAAGAAAAATAGTAAAAAAACAAACCCCCAAACCTTTCTTCCAGTCATTTAATTTTTTATAGGCAGCCAGTGTTTTGAGTTTCTTATACCTTTGAAATAATTTATGAACTATGAGATTTTTGAAACCCAAATGATTTCCATTCTGCCAAATGTGAAGCCCCTTTCTTCTTGTCTTTAGTGGACATAAAAGAGAAACCATGCCAGACGTTTGGCTAGGCACTGGGACACAGGTGGTTAAGATTGTTCCGTCCCCAAAGAACTTATATGCCAGTGAATGAGGTCAACATATGAACAGAATTTAAATAGCATGTATTATGTGCCTTCTGAGAATGTAGCAAAGACCAACATGTCCATCAATCATAGCAGTGGCTCACTCTCCAGGCAGAACTTCTTTAGATGGCCTTACGTGTCTTAACACAATTATCCCAGTTCTTTTCAATCATGCATTGTCACCAAATGAAATGTACCCTCCCACACACACACATATTCCTGGGTGTTACCGAATAGGTTTGATGCTCTCCCCACAAAGAACCACTGGCCCAAAGTTTAGACTGTATTAAAAAAAAATTCGGCTATATGACTTTAACCTCAGCAGGATGAATCTATTTTTATTATTATTTTTTTTTAGAGCTTCCATTTTTGAATCTATTTTTAAAAGAACACCAGAATATAGAGGTAAAAAAAAAAAAAGCAAGTCATTATTGCTGAACTCATTGTCAACTGTCATTGACCATGATGAAATCAGGCCGTATCTCTTGAAGGTTACAATCCAGGGTCACTATCTCAACTGTTAATGCATCAATGAAAATACTGCAGTCCCCATGATTAACACGGGGAAGGCAATGACACCCCATCCCAGTACTCTTGCCTGGAAAATCCCATGGACGGAGGAGCCTGGTGGGCTGCAGTCCATGGGGTCGCTAACAGTCGGACAGACTGAGCGACTTCACTTTCACTTTTCTCTTTCATGCATTGGAGAAGGAAATGGCAACCCACTCCAGTATTCTTGCCTGGAGAATCCCAGGGATGGGGGAGCCTGGTGGGCTGCCGTCTATGGGGTCACACAGAGTCGGACACGACTGAAGTGACTTAGCAGCAGCAGCATGATTAACATTTGTATTTATAACCCTCACACCAATCTTGTAAGTCAGGCACTCCTCTTCCATGTTACAGATGTAAACACTGAAGCCCAGAGAATTTTTAAATCTGTGATTAGGTTTTCTTCACTGTATTATTTCCAGCCATGCATATCATGTCCTATCTGGAGATTTCAGTAGTGTAGAATAGTAAGTTAATAATAGGATTATGTTTACAAAGGAGTATTTGACAGGCTAGATTTATCTCGTCGGCAGTTCCTTCCCACTCTAACTTACATAATTCTGGAGAAGGAAGGTATGTACGTCTTTCCAGCTTCAAGAAAAGTGATAGCAAGAGAACACAGAGAAGAGTTCAAAGAGGAACCCGAAGAGTTCAGAAGGTGGCCCCTAAAAGGTCTGCTGTCATTTTCAGAATCACAGTTTCTCAGGGTAGCTTACTTGAAATGATTTTGTATAAAATGCATCCATTTTTAAATATAGGTTGGTGAGGGGGCAACTTAAATTTACTTAAACCAATTAGGAAATTTCCTTGGATTGCCTGGTATTTTAAATATTCATGTCTCTACTGTGTGTCATTGTATGGAGGAAAAAATGTAGTTATGTGTTATCTGTTTTTTAAAAAGTGTGTGTGGGGTGTATGTGTATGCATACACGTAGAAAGAGATGTAGGGGTTTTTACTATCCTGTCTAACAATGTCTTATTTTTTTCTAAAGAATTGAGACTATTTATATTTGATGAAATCACTGATATGATTTTATTTAAATCTGTCATTTTGCTATCATTTTGCTATTTGTCTCATCTATTCTTTGTGTTTTCCTCCTATTTTTTTTCTTCTGGATTGGCTCAGTTCAGTTCAGTTCAGTTCAGTCGCTCAGTTGTGTCCGACTCTTTGAGACCCCATGAATCGCAGCACGCCAGGCCTCCCTGTCCATCACCAACTCCCGGAGTTCACTCAGATTCACGTCCATCGAGTCAGTGATGCCATCCAGCCATCTCATCCTCTGTTGGCCCCTTCTTCTCCTGCCCCCAATCCCTCCCAGCATCAGAGTCTTCTCCAATGAGTCAACTCTCCGCATGAGGTGGCCAAAGTACTGGAGTTTCAGCTTTAGCATCAGTCCTTCAGTGTCTTTTAATTCTATTTTACCACCTCTATTGGTCTGTTGGCTATATTTTTATTTTTTAAGGCTATGCATCCTTATTTATGTTTACCTTGAAATAACATCATATACTATCTTATATATAATGTAAGATTTTGCAATAATATATTTTCATCTCTTATCCCGTTCTTTGTGCAATTGTTGTCACACGATTTGCTTTTTCATGTTAAAATTCCCACAATATATGTTATTATTTTTGCTTTAAGTGATCATGTTTTAAGAAAATTTTAAATGATAAAATGTTAATATTTATCTACATATTACCATTTTTAGAGCTCTTCATTCCTTTGTATAGATGCATATTTTCATCTGGTATCATTTTCCTTCTGCCCGAAGAACTACACATCTTGTAGTTCAGGTTTGTCGGCTGCAAAATCCCACAGGTTTTCTTTGTCTGAAAAAAGTTTTTATTGCGTATTTCATGTGTGAAAAGGTCTAGAATTCTAGGTTGACAAATTTACTTCTTCCTCACACTTAAAAGATATACTACCATCTTTGACTTGCAAGTTTCTGAAGAAAAGCCAGCTGTAATTCTTTCGTTTTTTTGTACATAATGTGCCATCTCCCCCTATATCTACTTTTTAAGATTTTCCTCAGAGTCAGTTGCTTTCTGTGGCTTGATTATGAGGTCATTGGTGCAGTTTTCTTAGTATGTATCCTGCTTTTATATATTCATAGACTCCCTCAGATCTTAGTTGATATTTTTCATAAAATTTGGAAAATATTTAGTCATTATGCTTTCATATCGGGGAAGGCAATGGCACCCCACCCCAGTATTCTTGCCTGGAAAATCCAATGGACGGAGTAGCCTGGTGGGCTGCAGTCCATGGGGTCGCTAACAGTCGGACAGACTGAGCGACTTCACTTTCACTTTTCTCTTTCATGCATTGGAAAAGGAAATGGCAACCCACTCCAGTATTCTTGCCTGGAGAATCCCAGGGATGGGGGAGCCTGGTGGGCTGCCGTCTATGGGGTCACACAGAGTCGGACATGACTGAAGTGACTTAGCAGCAGCAGCAGCAGAATATTTGCCCAATAATGGGGTTACTGGATCATGTGGTAGTTTTGCTCCTAGTTTTTTTTTTTTAATTTTAATTAAAAATCGAGTATATTTAAAACCATTAAAGTAAATTGGCCCTCCCTTGTAGAAACACATTTATTGCATTCTTACTCATTGGTGTGAATCAATTTTTACTATATAAAATAAAGGAACTATGAGTAAAATAAAGAAATAGTCCTTCCCTTAAATATAAAAAGTGAGGGAGGGAAGAGAAGGAATGAAGAGTAACAAAGAAAGGCCTCACTGAGAGAACAAATGCTGCATGCGCGCACACACACACACATGCGCATGCACACACACACGTGCACACACACACACAGCTTACTGTTCTCCCCACCCCGATCACTGGGGTGAGTTCCAGATTCTTCTCCAAGACAGCCTGGACCTCAGGTGCTACAACGGGGCGTTGGGACAGGTATGATGTTGGGCGAGGACTAGACCTCAGGCTATAGAACCCTGACTCCCTCTGCTCCTAAAGGAAGCACACAGTTCCTTTAGAAAACCTGAAAGAACATTCCCTCTGGGGCCCCAGCCTTCTGGCTATCGGTGAGTCCTAGCGATGAGCAGGTGGAGGTGTTGAGATGCTAGAAGGAGCGAGGTGCAGGTACTCCTGAAATCAGAGATGAGGGTTGGGGCGACCCTATCACAGGGCCTCAGAGCATCAGTTCTGAAAGATCTGAGACCTGGCTGCACCAGGAGGGCTCAGAAACAGCTGGTACGGGGGTGACCGGGTGGTGGATGACAGCAAGTCATCCTGAAGACCAGCCGCCCTCCCCTTCTGAGGGCCTCTTGGAGAGAAAGAACGAGGACGTGGGCTGACGGTCTGCCCGACCCAGCAAAGTCAGAGACAGACAGTTCAACAGATCTTCTGGAGGTTTACAGATGGGATCCACAGATGAGGTGTACAGAATCACCTCGGATGATGGCAGAAGCAAAGAGAAAGGGAGATGTGTGAATGGGCCAGAGGCAGGCAGAGGCCGGCCTAGTGGAGGCTGAAGACCACCATGGGGGGAGTAGACGTAGGGAGGGGACCGAGTCTCAGCCTAGAGGAGGGAAATGGCGTTGGAAATGCGGGAGGCGGATGCGTGAAGATTGGGGGTAGAATTTGGTGCAGAGCATTTACAAAATGTGGTCACTCATTCTGGGGAACTTGAAGGGACTTTGGGATAGTACCCTTTTAGAAAAGCAAGATAGTTTCAAACAGACGTTCTGGTTTTCTCTTCCAAATCCACTGACGCGTAACAAATCTGGTGCTAATTCTTTCAAAGCCAGATGTTCCAGCATCTGACTGTGGAAGGCTCTCCTCAAGAACTCTGTGTGTGAGGTTTGGGAGAAAGAGAGCCTTCTGAATCTGAGCCTCGTTACCTGTACTTCTGAGCTCGCCAGAGTGGCTTCTTCATTTTCTGTACAGAAATCATTCTTGATCTCTCTTTGTCCCTCTTATTTCCTCCTCCCTCCCTCCTTCTCCCTCTCTCCCTGTCTCTTTCCTTCCTTCCTTCTTTCTTTCTCTCTCTCCTTCTAGCCAGAGAATCGTTACAGATTCTCCTCAAAGAAATCTTAGCTTGATGGGATGTCCAGCATTTGAAAGAGGCAAACAGTTACTATCCTCAGTGGGAGATAATGCCCAGTTGGCCTTTTTTTCAGCCTCACTCCCCAGGGGACACCTGAATTGCCCTTAGCTAGCTCACATTGCCAGATGTGGATGGAAGAAAATCTCAGGACACGCAGTCCCGTTTGTGTCTGCTCATCCTCCCAGGGCCTGGAGGGCCAGATCCAGCTTCATGGGATGAAACCTGTGGTCAGATGAGCCTGTACTTAGAGTGAAAGGATGAACGTATGGTTACCTAGGGGAAATATGGGGGGAAGGGACAGTTGGGGAGTTTAGGACGGACGCTGCTATATTTAAAATGAATAACCAACAAGGACCCACTGTATAGCACAGGGAAGTCTGCTCAGTATAATGTGGCAACCTGGGTGGGAGTCAGGAATGGAGAAGGGACACACATATATGTATGGCTGAGTCCCTTCGCTGTTCACCTGAAATCATCACAGCGTGGGCAATTGGCTGTTCTCTAATACGAAATGAAATGTTTAGAAAAGAGCCTCTGCTGGCTTGCTGCTCTGCTCTCACTGTCTTGAGATCCTTAATCATTTTTGGACAAGGTGCTCTGCACTTCTGTTTTGGCCTGGGTCCTATGGCCAGCCCTGCCAAGGGCATGGTCTGGGACCCCGGTGCCACAGGTACGACCACTCGGAAGGAAGCCGTCGTTTGGCTTGTCCTGCTATAGAGAGGATGACGTAGGCTGACTTTTCCTTAGAGGCCGTGCTTTCTATCCTAATCGACTCTAAGTGTTTCTGCTTTGGCAGCAGACACAACTCGTTAGGCTTTTTAATCCAAGTTTCTCTGTAGCTGACATAAATCAGTGAAATAAGTCAGTGTGTAGACATGCTAGTCGCTTCGTAGATGCCTTGAAAAGCCATTCGACCTAAAAAATTATTTGTAATTGTGCTATGTAATCAGTGTTCCCTGATGCATAGGATATTCATTATAAATGCATGTTTGTGATATCATGATTCTGCATAACTACTCAGACTCATGGTTTCCAAATGTCGGCTGTAGACTCGCTTGATTCCTTCTGCAGGTGGGGTCTTTTACAAAAGGCAAGAGTATAGCTGCTCAGTTCCCCGGAGTTCTCCTAAGGAAGGGACTCCTGAGCAGGTGCAGCGGGACTCCGTCCCTGGGTATTAATCAAGTAGATGAAGGAAAATAAAGAGTCTTCATCTTTTGAGCCAGAGAGCTGTGTCCAAAGCCACAGAAACCATCATCTGGAAAGAAATAACATCACAAGTTGTCTTAAGAAAATCTGGTGTAAGTTTTCAAAACACCAGACCTAGAGGATATGACTATTTGTAATGGGAGGAAATATATTTTATTTTATAAAATGGGTTTCTTTTACTACCAGGTTCATTTTTAAATAATGAACTCTCTGCTGCAACTCAAACATTCAGTGTATACAAATTTTACTGAATCTCCTAGTTTTGATCATCGCTATTGCTATGTGAGGGCTTCCCAGGTGGTTCAGTGGTAAAAAAAAATCTACTTGCCAGTGCAGGAGACACTGAAGGTGTGGGTTCAGTCCTTGGGTAAGGAGGATCCCCTAAAGGAGTAAATGGCAACTCACTCCAGGATTCTTGCCTGGAGAATCCCATGGACAGAGGAGCCTGGCAAGCTGCAGTCCATTTAGTCGCAAAGAGCAAGCACACACATTGTTGTGTAAGATATCGTTTGGGGGGTAATCTGGGTGATGGCTTGACAAAACCTCTCTGTTTCATTTTAATTTTTCAACTTTTATATATATAATTATTTTAAAGTAGAAAATTAAAAATTATATATGTGTGTGTTGGGCGGGTGTTATGTGCTCAGTCCTGTCTATTTGCGACGCCTATGGACTGTAGCCCACTAGCCTCCTCTGTCCATGGAATTTTCCAGGTAAGAATACTGATGTAAAAAAAGAAAAATTTTTAAAAAAGACGAATACTGGAGTGGGTTGCCAGTTCCTATTCCAGGGTATCTTCCCGACCTAGGGATTGAACCTGTGTCTTCTGCACTCATATATATATGTGTGTGTGTGTATGTGTTTGTATTATATGTTTTATGTAATGGTACATAATTTATTTATATTTTTCAATTTATTGCTTATTATCTAATGTATATATAGTATATGATACATTATAATGTATTCAGGAACACATATATGTCATCTGTCTCTTATACACATCTAGATGTGTATAAGAGACAGGACTGAGCGACTTCACTTTCACTTTTCTCTTTCATGCATTGGAGAAGGAAATGGCAACCCACTCCAGTATTCTTGCCTAGAGAATCCCAGGGATGGGGGAGCCTGGTGGGCTGCCGTCTATGGGGTCACACAGAGTCGGACACGACTGAAGTGACTTAGCAGCAGCATACATACATATATGTGCACATATATATTAAACAGACACATATATAATTTTAATACTCTCACACAAAATACAACGGAACATTAGGGCTTATTTGGCTATAAATCTGAGGTGTATATGAGAGCGACACAGAAGAGGTCCCCTCCCCACCCCTTTGACACTCCTCGCCCCTCTTGATCAGCCCCGACCTTGTGATTTTCCTACTGTCCTCCTCGTAAAGAACTAAACAGGATTTCTCTATTCACCCCCCACTTTTAGAAGGTGGCCATCAGGGAAGGAGGGAAGGAGTTGCTTCACCTCACGCTTTTGTTTTACCATGCAAGGGACACAAAACCAAGAAACCCCTGTGTGGCTTCCACGGGGCCTTGTGGGGCCTCTGCAGCTCCAGCGAGGATCGTCCATCACGGAGCGGCCTGGCCAGGATGCGCCCTCGCTGGGCCACGTGACGCGGGCACAGCTGGGCCCTCGCAGCCGGCCAGGCTCCACTGGGCCCCCTGCAGGCACCTGGCCGGCCCTCGCAACTGTCTCATTTACCGTTCGGGACAATTCTCCGCAGGGCTCAGGAAAGCACATGCTGCTGCCACACTCGGCGCGGCTTCCCCTTCCAAGCCCTAATGAGGTGAGATAATGGATGCAGGAAAGTGTGCAAATGCAAATCAATACGGAGCATATGCTCCGCTCCCTGTATTCCTTCCAAGCCAGCCTAGGGGACCGGAGGAAATGCTTTAGAAATAGTTCTAAACCCGGACTCCTTACTTTCCACGCAAGGGGACAAAATCCATAAGGTTCCACACAGCTCCCCGACCCCGTGCAGTCCCAGCCCGGGGAGCAAACTGCCAGTTCTGATTGCTTCTCAGGAACACATTTACCACTCACTTGGCTTGATCCCACCCCACAAAATAAAACCAGCAGGATGGAATGAAAAGGAGAAAGCTGGCACCAGTCCCTCTATTGTGCAAATGCCCCACGCATCCCTTTGGGTCCAGGAGGCAGACCCTGGACCGAAGAGAGAAGACGGCAGCAGGCCCCAGCCCGGCCTCCTGGCTCCTGCCCTCTTTGGCTCAGGCAACCCCGGCAAAGGGCCAGGCAGCGCTGGGCCTTCTGCCCGAGCCATTGCGTCAGCGGGCTCAGCAGGCCACACTGCTGGCCAGGGAGGTCTCCGCTTTCCGGAGTCCAGGGGACGGGTAAGCTGGCGTGACGCTCTCCCCGCTCGCCAGATTCCCAGTATCGGGAGCTTTCTCTGGGTCTTCTCTGACCTCTTGTGAGGCTCTGAATGAAGAAGGAGAAGGAAACCAGCGCAGCCCTGGGCTGCCTGTTCTCTGCCCTGCCCTCCCCTGCACTCCCGCAGCCAGTTTCACCTTCCCCGCCGCCTCAAGAGGGAACAGTGAGACTCCAAGCAGGCCAAGTAACCAAGGGAGGTGGAACGCAGACCCGCGACTGCCAGCCTCCAAAACCAGGGCCCTTCCACTGTGTGTGCGCGTGTCCTCAGTCACGGCCGACTGGAGCCCGCCAGGCTCCTCTGTCCCTGGGATTTCCCCGGCAAGAAGAGTGGGGTGGGTAGTCGTGTCCTTCTGCTGGGGATCTTCCCAGCCCAGGGACTGAACCCACGTTTCCTGCATTGTCTCCCAGTCATTCAGTCTTGCCCAACTCTTTGCAACCACATGGACTGTAGCCCATCAGGCTTTTCTGTCCATAGAATTTTCCAGGCAAGAATACTGGAGTAGGTAGCCATTTCTTCATCCAGGGCATCTTCTCAATACAGGAATCGAACCCACACCTCTTGCCTCTCCTGCATTGGCAGGCAGATTCTTTACCACTGTGCCACCTGGGAAGCATCTATGTATATACGTATATATGTATAATTGTGATGGAGTGGTTTTGTTCCTGCAGTGTCAGAACATTGTAGCCCAGGGTACATGTGAGTGGTAAAGTTCAAATATGGCTGCTCTTGACTTCTAGATCCCGCCATATCGCCTATATACTGTGTTTCCTCCAGATGTTTCATCTATGTGCTGCCTGAAATCTGTTGTTTTCCAGAAATGTTTACAGTACCCAAATGTTTATTGCCAAGTAAACAAAGCTGGTGGTTAATGGTCTAAACCTTAGACAGATTTAATCTAGCTAGTTCAATGGCAGGTCAAAAAATACTTTAGAAATGCTAAATAATACAGAAAAATTTATTTTTAAAAAGTTGGCAAGATGCTCAGTAAGCATCATTTCCAAATTTCCAGACTCATCCTTGACTAATTCTACAGATGTGATTTTTCCCAATTATTTTTAAATTGATTTCAACAGTTGCCTCATCTGCAGCCTAAGACTTAGGCATCTTACTTGTTTCTTTACTTATTGGTAGAGGTGTCAAAACCAGTATCCAATTATTTGTAAAGAGTGTCATTTTCTGCATAATCTAGCAACTCACCTAGAAACAGTAACAGCCCTGGTTGTTTCCCTAGGCTTATAACCCTGTAGAGTGCAAGGGTCCAGAAAGGCAGGACTACTCTTCTGCCAACATTTGGATACATAAACAGACCCATCTCAGATCTCTTTACCCCGGGTCTCACTCTGTTTATTGCTTGGCTTTCTTAGAGGGAGAGAGTTACAAGCGCAGAGAGCTGATAGCCTCAGCAGACATGTGGGCCCCCAGAGTCCCCAGTAAACAAGCTTCTTCCCCTCACACTTCAACTTCCCTCTTGGTCCTGATCAGTGTCAGTATGTATCCTTCTTGGGCCTGGATTAAGCAGGTAGTAGAGAGAAGCCCAAAGCTTTCTCTGCATGCCAATTCATAGGCCTTCCAGATAAGTCATTTCACAGTGTGTTTATTATTCAACATGAGTCTGCTTTGAGAAGCACCCAAGGGACAAACCTGAAAGAATTCTGGATACGACCAGGTCTGTGTAGCTTTTCTTGTCCCCCGCTAAACTGATCAATGCCCCATACGCATTTTTGTTTGTTTTAAGAACACCAGGTCCCTTTCCTAAAAATCCATTATCACCATTTTCAATTACAGATTCTTCTGTGGTTATGTGAGGTTTCTCTCCTCCAAAAGAATGGATACTAGAATGATGTCTGTTTTTGTTAACTATTGCATTCCTGAGACCTGGCATCTAGTCAGTTCTTACTAGAGATTTATTGAATAAATGAATGAACCACCTGATTTATTTGACAGTCAAAACCTACTGGATAGTACCAATGGACTTTTCTAGACTGCTACATATTCAATTATTACGTATAGAATATGTTTGTGTAAATTCATTGAGGAATTATTGTGTGTCGAGTACTGAGCAAAGCATTTTATTGAATTAACTCATTTATTCTTGACAAAAATCCTGTGAAAATATATGTCACTATTGTCTCTTTTTACAGATGGGAAAACTGAGGCTTAACAAGGTCCCAGAGCTACTTAGAAAGAGTTGAGATTTGAACCCAGGGCTACCTGATTCCAAAGACTGTAGACTGTACTACTAGGTGATGCTTTTTTCTCTAAAAGTCTGTATGTAAGACCTACCTCACAAATCCTTGGTAAAGGTTAAGTGGAATAATGTTTGTAAAGGTCTTAGCACGGGGCCTGACTTACAGTAGGCACTAGATCAATAGCATCTGTTACTAGTAATGTTACTATTATTTCTAGTAATTTATTTAAAACAGTAGTTAATTTTCTTATATTACTATTAACTTGTTCAGAAATGTTTGTGCTATTTGTAATGAAAAGCATAGGCTGAATCGATTAGAAACCAGAGCAGGTTGTAAGGAGGGTTTTTAGCATATGATTTACAACAGCATTGCAGCAAGCTACTGAAGACCTTCTTTCCATTCCAAAAATACCAAACAGCCAAGAACACCTCCTTCTTGCAACCAGATTTTGAAATCAATTGTCTATGACTGAGCTATAGGGAGGAATGCAGGAGATCTTTTTTTTTTTTTTTTTCTTTTCATAAGAAACGTTTGAAACAAGAAGGAGGAAGTCTCAGTTCCACATCTGAGCAACCGCAAATCGATGAATAAAGTTCTCTGGGAACAGACTGAAAAAGTGCAATATGTCAATCATAATCAAATTTAACTTAAGAGAAAAAGAAATGAAATCCTACACTGATTCTCCAGCATAAGCCAGATTCTTTGCACGTGAAACCAGATGACTGATTGTTACCTACCTTCCATAATAAAACATCCCCACCTTCTGCAGCTTTCTTTCTGTGCAGTTCTGATTAGCTGACAGTGTGGCAACAGTGTATTGTCATGGCAGTAATGTAAAACGACCCAGACAGTGCAGAGCAGGCAAAGATGTAAACCACTGGTGGGCCAAGAACAGGTCTTTGGCTGATGTGGAGCCTGGTGGGCTATAGTCCAAAGGGTCACAAAGAGTCATCCATGACTGCAACACAGACACACACACACACACACACACCATTTTTAGAACAGACCCCAGCCCATAGTGGGAAAATAATAAGTATTGAACAGATGATTTGAAGAAGGGACAAGTAAAATGATGGACAAATGAATGAATCCATTGAATTTGGAGTTAGAGCTAAGTTTGGGGCCCAATTCCTCTAATTACTTACCTTCTCTAAGCTTCTTCATCTGTAAAATGGAAAAGCTGATGCTACTTCCTAAGGTTGTAGTAAGACTGAACTGAGGTAAAACGTGTGAAGCACATCAACAGCATGCCTGACACATGGTGAGCCCCCCATCCGAGCTGGTTTGGAATATGATGAGGTTCAACTTCCAGTAAGAAACACAAACTTTGAAGCTCAGCAAACCATAGTGGCAAGCAAAACTTAGCCAACTTAGTGACTGTGAGATCTGCAGCCACTTACTTGATCTCTTAGAACCTCAGTTTTCTCATTTGTCAAGTGGAGTCAATAATAGCCACCTTTGAGTGTTATTATGAGAATTAAATGTGTTATACATGGGATACACAGTATCTGGTACATAGTAACTGCTCTCTAAATGACAGCCATAAGTATGAATACTGCAACTTAATTTTTATTATGAGTAAATAAAATCGTTGAAAAGCAACAGAGTGCTTTTATAATAGATTAGGAACACAGATTCTGGAGCCAAACTCCTTGGGTCTGAATCTTGGTTCTGCATATTTCAAGCTGGGTTTAAGTAATACATCCCATCTGTAAAATGGGACTCCTTGTGTCATCCCATTTTACCAGCCACCATCTTGCCACATGTCTTGAGATTAGAGGGGTCACGTCAAACTTTGCCCCTACACTGAAGCTGAAATGTAGCTCCCATTTGGCAGGGCGGTGCTGTGGTCCGTCTCTTCCCTTGACTGCCAGTGTCGACAACCTAAGGCTCCCTTTGGTCCTTGGTCTGCCTTCAGACCTCCATCAGACCAATGAGGCAATATTTCAGTCCATCATATCAATCCATGTAAGAAATCCTGTAGGCCAGGACGGATGCAAAAGGCATGCTGGCCTTGTAAACGCTAAGCTAAAAAATGGCTTCCAGTGCCATCTCAGGCTCAAGTTCCAAGAAAAGCTGTGACGTAGTGACCCAAAACAAACAAAGGGCATCGTTGTCAGTGGAGACTGAATGTAAATGTGCTTCTGCTTGTTAACTGTAGAGTGGAGTTAAACTGTCCCATTGCACATTGACTGTTGAACACTTGAAATGTGGCTGACACCAAAGTAAGATGTACTGTAGGTATCCATTACACACCAGATTTCAAAGACGTAATACCAAAAAAAGTAAAATGTCTTATCTATAATTTTATAATATATGAAATGATAATATTTTTAAATATTGAGCTATATTATATTAGTACATATAATGTTTTACTATAATTGCACCCATCTCTTTTTGCTTTTTTTTGAAAAAATGTGTTCACTATTAAACATAAAATTACATATGTGACTCCCAACTCTGGCTCACGTTCTATTTCAATGAGACAGTACTGGGTTAGAATCTCGGTATTTCCAGCCCAGGATGGGGCCGTGAAGTTCTTTTAAAACCTCAGGTATTCTCTGCTCCCCTTCTGTCATGTGAGCCACAAGTTATTTACTGTTGTTCTTTAAATTAAATTATTTTTTAACTTCAATAAAATCTATTTTTGAAGAAAACTCTGTACCACTCCTGAATATAGAAGTCTAGTGTTATTTGACATAATGAGAAGATAAACTCAGAAGTGAATCACTGGAAAATAGAGAGTGCCGTATTCCAGCCAAGTACCATTGTTTGCCTGAAGGCTCTGAGCTTGGGGCCAGTTTTCTTTGATAGGTGGATACTAAGTCTATTAAATAGGGATTAGAGATGTATTAGCAACCATCCGAGACTTTCCCCTTTACTCTCCATATAGGAAGAGAGTTGTAAGGGAGAAATCACTTTTTTCTTTGTAACTTAGTGTAATTTCTTGCTATGTCTGTGTTCCCACAATTAGGTAGCTGAAACCTTAGAACAGCTGGGCATAAGGGAAAGCTACTCACTTTCATGCAGCCCAAATTCAAATCTCAGTTGCTTATGACAATTTGGACACATCATGTAACCTCCTTGGATCTGTAAATAAGTATAATTACCTTCACCATCCCTCAGTGATCATGTAGCTCAAATGATCTTCTGCCATGAGTGAAAGTCGCTCAGTCGTGTCCGACTATTTGTGACCCTGTAATACAGGAGTGGGTAGCCTTTCCCTTCTCCGGGGGATCTTCCTAACCCTGGGATCGAACCCACATCTCTCGGATTGCAGGCGGGAGATGGTAAAGCTGGATTCTTTACCAACTGAGCCACAAGCATCTTCTGCCATAGCAGGTTAAAAACTAGACGTTCTCCAGAAGTCAGACGTCATTTTTATGAGTGTTTCAAATGAAATAATGAAATAAACCTGTGAGAGAACAGAAGGTTATCCTATTCAGCCCACCACTCAGCAATTGTCTCTTCAAAGACAAGTCCAAAGCTCTTCCCTGAACGGAGCTTTACTCATGCTGTTTGATTTTTGTGTTTCCTAATTCACAGCTTCCTTCTGGGGCTCCTGAAAGCTGACTTAGAAAAGTGAATCCAGCTACATACACTGAGGATGAGGGTGACTCACTGGATTGCCCAGTTTCTAGTGTAGACCCTCGATGTAGGTGTCAGCCATGGTGAAAAGAGCAAAGCTATCAAATAGGATAGATAATCAAGTCGTTGGAGTTGACATATTGTGAGTAATTGCTAACAGAAGTGTGAGACTGACTATGTCTACCAGTCTCCAGTGGAGCTGCAGTGTGCCATCAGCAGGGAGAAATGGAGATAGGTTTCTGCTGTTTATTGTTTTTTAGTCCCTAAGTCATGTCCAGCTCTTTGCAACCCCATAGACTTTACCCGCCAGGCTCCTCTGTCCTTGGAATTCTCCAGGCAGGAATACTGGAGTGAGTTGCTGTTGTTTCCTCCTCCAGGGGATCTTCCCAACCCAGGAATCAAACCTGCATTTCCTGTGTTGCAGGACGATTCTTTACCACTGAGCCGCCAGACAGGTTTACCTGGTTCTAAAATACTAAGTTTTCTGTCACCAAAGATGACTCCCTCTTGTATTCCCCAGACTGATCCAGGACAAGCATCTTTAGTATATGAAATTACATTCTAGTAAAAATGAGCTTGCTAACAGTAAATTAGGAGAGCTGGGGGCAACAAAAACACACTCAGCCAACAAAATGGAAACAAACCACCCAGGCAGCATGAAGCCAGGCTGCTCCCTCTGCTGAGGAAGCTGTTTTCTTGGATCACTGAGCAGATTCCTAACACACACTGCAGAAACACCCGTGTTCTTTTGGAACAGTGAGAACAAAATTTGCAAACCACTTAATGGACCATGGGCACGTCATTCAGCCTTCATGGTCACAGTTTCTTCATCTGCAGTATGGAGCTAGTGATGTCTGCTCTGGCTACTTTTGGGGGTCTTGTGGGGGCCACATACATACATTGAGAGTTCTGGGGAAACATTAAAGCACCTTTTGAATGGCAGCCTCTCCTTTCTGTGAGAGGAAATAGCACAAGCAAAGCTAGCAGAAGATAGCTTTTACGTGCATCCTGGTAACTTAACGGTAAATGTTACAAATTTATGTCTTGAGTTTCTTCCATGCATATTTTATCTCTGCTAAGTAAATAAGGTGTAGCATTTGTAAAAACTGGGTCCGCACCTGCACCATAAGAAGAAAGTCATTTCTCAAGTAGGAGACATTTATCTCTCCTGGCACAGAAGGTTATTGTAGGTGGACCATTAACATGGCATTAAGTAAGATGAGTGAAAAGTTGCTTCATATTTAGTTTAAGCCTTCTAATTAGGTTATGCTGCTGCTGCTGCTGTTAAGTTGCTTCAGTCGTGTCCGACTCTGTGCAACCCCAGAGACGGCAGCCCACCAGGCTTCGCCATACCTGGGATTCTCCAGGCAAGAACACTGGAGTGGGTTGCCATTTCCTTCTTCAATTAGGTCATGCTAGTATTTCTTTAATATCCTTTTAAAACTCATGAATCTCCTTTTTAACAGAGATCCTAGATCCCAAAGCCTTGTGCAAACATCCCCAGCTAGAATTTAAAGTGTTTTCACTGTATAGGCCTTTATGTTTGCAGTTTTCTTCTATCTATAACAAGTTGGTTGGTTTAACATTTATTGGGTGCTCGCTTCGGCAGCACATATACTAAAATTGGAACGATACAGAGAAGATTAGCATGGCCCCTGCGCAAGGATGACACGCAAATTCGTGAAGCGTTCCATATTTTTAAAGTCTGCAAGCAATAAATGCTGGAGAGGGTGTGGAGAAAAGGGAACCCTTTTACACTGTTGGTGGGAATGCAAACTAGTACAGCCACTATGGAGAACAGTGTGGAGATTCCTTAAGAAATTGCAAATAGAACTGCCTTATGACCCAGCAATCCCATTGCTGGGCATACACACCGAGGAAACCAGAATAGAAAGAGACACATGTACCCCAATGTTCATTGCAGCACTGTTTATAATAGCCAGGACATGGAAACAACCTAGATGTCCATCAGCGGATGAATGGATAAGAAAGCTGTGGTATATATACACAATGGAGTATTACTCAGCCATTAAAAAGAATACATTTGAATCAGTTCTAATTACTGTATAGGCCTTTATGTTTGCAGTTTTCTTCTATCTATAACAAGTTGGTTGGTTTAACATTTATTGGACACATATAATTTCCTTCTAAGATAACCTTATTTATGTAAAAAGGGTAATTTGCTGTAAAGGAAATGTTGAACAATAACACAAGAGGTATGCACATAAAATCAGAATTGTTCAGGTAGTACCAAATGACTGAAACTTAGAGAGCATCAACTAAGATAGCTATTTACCTAAAATACACTGAAGAAAGCTCATGATATGGCATAGTAGTCAAGTGAGGCACTAGTTATAAGGAAAGCGTTTGGCCTGTCTGTTCTTCAGTTTCCTCTTAAAAGCAGGGTTAACCTAAGGACCTCAGCTACAAGGTTAATGATGTCTGCAAGTGGTTAGCAGGGTGCCTGGCATATAGGAAACACTCTGAATGTGGCAGCACACACATGACAGCAGGTTCCTAAGACAGCCACTAGTTTGGGGCAGCTTTTAATGCACCCTCTGCTCTCTCTACCATGTTCTGTGTCTAGGACGTGACTTGCATGAATCACAAGGAGTTCCAGGCGGGTTTGGCCAAATGGAGTGAAACCATTGTTTAAGTCCATTTCACCTACCTTCCTTAATCACAGTTATTTTTAAGACTTACCTGTCCTCCAAGCAGAAGGAAACTGGAATCAGCGGTGTTTAGTTCCAGCTGATCTGATGAAGACGGAATAGAACCCACAACCTTCAACTGGGTATGTGCCAGTGTCTGCTAGTTGACCTTCTGACATCAGTGGGCCAGAAAAACTCCAAGCGCGGAGACCTGTTAGGCCTAGTTATGCCTATGCAGCACGAGGATTCTTGCACCTTCTTTCAGTCACCTTTCCCCACACTCCCTTTGCCTAAACTCGCTCTGCTGCCTTACCCATAAATATCTCACCCCTTGCCCTCTGGCAGGCAAATGTGAGATTTGTTTTCCCATCTTCTCACTTGACTCTCTTGCAAAAAAATCTTTTCTTGCTGCACTCCTAAGCTTGTCAGGAGTTTGGCTTGCTGAGGAGTACGTCAAGGCTGTATACTGTCACCCTGCTTGTTTAACTTCTATGCAGAGTACATCATGAGAAACGCTGGACTGGAAGAAACACAAGCTGGAATCAAGATTGCCGGGAGAAATATCAATAACCTCAGATATGCAGATGACACCACCCTTATGGCAGAAAGTGAAGAGAAGCTAAAGAGAAAGTGAAGAAGAGAGCAAAAAAGTTGGCTTAAAGCTCAACATTCAGAAAATGAAGATCATGGCATCCGGTCCCATCACTTCATGGGAAATAGATGGGGAAACAGTGGAAACAGTGTCAGACTTTATTTTTGGGGGGCTCCAAAATCACTGCAGACGGTCACTGCAGCCATGAAATTAAAGATGCTTACTCCTTGGAAGAAAAGTTATGACCAACCTAGATAGCATATTCAAAAGCAGAGACATTACTTTGTCGACTAAGGTCCGTCTAGTCAAGGCTATGGTTTTTCCTGTGGTCATGTATGGATGTGA
>SJYX01020502.1:188286-207717 GCA_006410675.1 Oreotragus oreotragus | reverse complement strand
AGGGATGGGGGAGGGGAGGGGAGGAGGGATGGCGGAAGAGAGAGAAGGAATGGGGGAAGAGAGAGGAGAGATGGTGGTGTGGGGTGGGGGCAGGGAAGATTTCGGGATGATTCAAGTGCATTACATTTATTGTGCACTTTATTTCTATTATGATTACATCAGCTCCACCTCAGATCATCAGGTGTCAGATTCTGGAGTTTGGAGATCCCTGGATTAAAAGATGAGAAGAAAGTGGGGATCAGGTTTGCTCCCAGATCTCTCCATGAATGTAGCTTCAAACTTAGATTACACCTGAAGTCCAAAAAAAGTTCAGGCTAATTGATACTCGAGCTAGAATTTTGAAATAATCTCCCAATTGTCACACTTTGCTTATTTATAGAAAACCCAACTTGAGGCTGCTTTTTAAATTTTTTAATAGAAAAACTCAATTCTAATGACATTTTTTGTTTGGTCTAATTATAAATCCTGGTACACATAGGGCACCTGAAGTTTCTGTCTGGGAGAGCTATTGATAGAATCAGTCAGTGCCTTGATCTCATTGCCATGCTCTTTTTATTTTATCTAATTATAAAATATGTTTAAAAACATACAAGCTTACATACCACCTGGTAAACTCCTATATAAAAGTTTATAGAGCCAAACTGGGGCCATTTTGTGTGTTCATTTATTCTTTCTTTCGTTCTCTCAGCAAATGTTGCTGACACCTCTTCTGCTGAGACCCAACAATAGGCAAGATAGAGTACGTGCCCTCGTGCAGCTGACATCTTATTGTGGAAAATAGGCAGACACACACGTTTTCACTTCCCACAACCATCCAAGGAGACAGATACTGTTATTAGCCCAATTTACAGAGGGCAAAATTCAGGCTTCAAGTAAGTCAAAACATCAGGATTCAGTCCCAGGTCAATCTGAAGACAGACTCTGAGCTTTTAATTAATATTGAGATACTTTATACGATATACTGATCCCTGTTTCTGAAATGGTACTGGGAGGAAAGGGTTGGATTCGCTCCCCAAAATTACTCCAGTGACATAGGTCCTGACTTCAGTCAAAAAGTTTATATCGAAAGTGATTCATTACTACTTTTTAACTTTCTTAATGCACTTGTTTTAAATTAAAAAATAGATGTTCCTGGGACCTCTCTGGTGGTCCAGTGGCTAAGACTTGTGCTCCCAGTGCAGGGGCCCAGCTTCCATCCAGGTCAGGAAGGTAGATCCCACACGCTGCATCTAAAAGTTTGCATACCACAACTGAGAGCCTGCACAGTCAAATAAAATTTTTTTGTAAAGAAAGAAGATTAAAAAAAAAAAAGCCAAGTATTCCTTAAAGCAGACATGAAGAGCTATATAGAATAGTCAAGCTCTCAGGTTCTGGAAGCGGACAGCCAGGCTTAGAATCCTGGCTCCCCCACTTACTAACTCTTGACTCTGAGAATTTTATTTAGCTTTTTGGGCCTCAGTTTCCTCAACTGTAAAATGAGGACAGAATTAGCATCTATTTCATAGGTCTGTTGTCAGGATTAAATGAATTAATACATGTACAGTTGGAATTAATACATGTAAACTTGGAATCACATGATAACTGCTCAGTAAATTTTAGGTTGTATTACTGTTATTTTAATATATAAGTCTAAAAACTTTATTATTTTCTATAATTTCCAACTGAGAGTTTTCACATGACTCTGTTCTTCAGCATTTCCCTATCCTGACAGCCTTTTAAAAAGTCTATTTCTTGCATTGCACAGGGAGCTCAACTTGGTGCTTTGTGGTGACCTAGACTGGTGGGATGAGATGGGGGTAGGAGGTTCACGCGGGACGGAATATATGTATACATATAGCTGATTCACTTCATCGTACAGCAGAAACTAACACAACATTGTAAAGCGATTATACGCCAATAAAACTCTATTTCTATTTATGATGAGCATAATGCCAGCTACTGTCTTGGAATTACAGAGTGTCTATGACCACAAAGTCCATATTTAACATTTNTGGTCTGCTACTGACCAGTCACATGGCCATAAAAAAGCTCCTTATCTTTGCTGAACCTGTTTTCACATCTTTAGTATGAGTGTAATAGCACCTTCCATGACTAAATGAACAGATACACATAAAGCCCTTCCGTTGTTGTTGTTCACTTACTAAGTTGTGTCCAGCTCTTTGTGACCCCATGGACTGCAGCATGCCAGGCTTCCCTGACCTTCACTATCTCATAAAGTTCGCTCACACTCATGTCCACAGAGTCAGTGATGCCATCCAACCATCTCATCCTCTGTCTGCCTAACACATAGTAAGCTTTCATGAAAAGTCATATATTCTAAATGAAACAGTGACTTCAACACCAGAAACTGGAAGAAGCCTCTGCATGGAGATGAAAAGTGACCTTTTGCATTTGAGGGATTTTTTCTGAAACTGAGATTTTTCTGAGCTTTCTCTCCAGTCTATCCACTCACTTGCTTTGATCCTCCTTCAGGTCTTTGGATTCTTGAACTTTATCCTCTGGGCTGGAAACATCTGGTTTGTTTTCAAGGAGACCGGCTGGCATTCCTCGAGCCAGAGATATCTTTCAGACCCCATGGAGAAGCACTCCAGTAGCTACAACCAAGGCGGGTACAACCAAGACAGCTATGGGTCGAGCAGTGGGTACAACCAGCAGGCGAGTTTGGGGCCATCCTCAGATGAGTTTGGCCAACAGTCTGCTGCCCCTGCTTCTTTTACCAATCAGATGTAACAGGGTAGTTTTGGCATTCTTCTGAAGATCGTTTCTCCCCATTCTATGTCAGTACCAGGAGAATTTTTTAAGAGTTTCAATCAATTATTAATGTGGAGAGTGTTGAATGTAAATCAGAGATCTGTTGTCCTCATTAAAACAGAAAGGCCTGGGTCGTAATAAATGGTACTTAAAGATGACATGAGGAGATATATTATTCATTACAGATGGCTAATTGGAGAGTACCTTGTTATATACACATACTTTTATGGTTGTTTTGTATGTGCGTTGAGATAGTGGAACCATTTTGTAGCTTAAAGTCTCTAGTATGTAATATGCATAAAGTAAATTAAATGGCATTGAATTTTCTTATGCTTTTTGATGTGAAAGATGTTTTAATGATTTCTCTAAGACAGTTTGGCGCGTCACAATGTGCATGTATTATTTTTTAGTTGCAGGCCCTGTAGGATTGTGAAGTCTCTAAGTATTGGTTTCAGACAATTACTCTGTATTTTATTTTTAATTTGATGAATCGATGCTCATATGATTTAGTGCATGAAAGCATTTTCTCTCAAAATGAACATTTGAACTGTATGAAAATTTTCCAGTTTGCATCATGAATTTGTTAAATGGACGTTTAAAGAAATATATTCACTACATTGTATATTTGCAGGTTTGTCTCTCTGGGTTTACCTAACCCTGAATTCATTGTGAGTAAGGTTTGGAGTTTTTTTCCTCTCTGATTAGTAGATATTCAGTGTTATAGATGGTAATTGACTGATATTTATTCTATTTAGTTAGCTAAATATTTACATTCTTGTAACTTTCTATGGTGTTTTCTGGCTTTTATCCTATGGGCCATGAACAATGGGCCCACTAGCTGTGAGTGTTGGAGTGTTGTTTCCTTACAATGATGGAGATGTGGGTGTCAGACACCACAGTCAAGATATTGTGCTGACATATTAGTTTATCAGGGATATTCTGGAGAACCTAGACCAGCAGCTAAATGTTTAAATCCTATTTATTTGTAAATTTAATTAAGTCCTAGATCCAATTACTAAAAATTCTCAAGTCTCAGCTCAACTTACAAAGTCTGATTTGTATGTTACCCATAAATTAAAAATGACTTCCATGAAGCAGTCATCTCATTAAATATTCCGCAGGATATATGCATTATCAATCTTTGCCTCTTTGTTTTAACTCAATGGAAACACCAAGGCCCCACAGTGAAGGCAAGCTGAGCATCTGTATCTCCAGATAAAAGTCATTATCGATGTATAAACTCATTGTGTGATCTGTGATGTTGGAAACATTTTAGTCCAAAAGAGCCGTGTGTCCTAGATGATATCTGTAAACTGTTTCTGGATCCTGTTGGATAAATCTGTATGTGATATCTCTTTGACCTTAATAAAGTTATTGCGTACAATGCTGGCTGGAAAATGGAGAATTACAGCAGTAGAACCTGCTGAACTTGAACAATAAGAGAACAAAGGGTAAATGCACAGTCTGTCCAGTCTCTCACCCTGTCCTTATTTTGTGAGCTCAGGGCTATTTATTCATTGATTCCGTCATTCTAGGACCTCCTGTGTACCCTCTTCTATACAAAGCATTGGGGATAGGATAGAAATACAGACGCATGCCCCAATTCAGGAAGCTTACACTCTGTTTGGGGTGTAAATAAAGTAAAATAATCACACAGAGTGTGTGTGATTACAATAATCACACAGAGAGTGTGTAATCACACATAGAGTAAAATACTCACACACCATCTACACTGTGTGTGAGAAAGAAAGGCTCAGGATTCCACAAGAATGCTTATCAGAGGGACTTGGGCTGCTTAGGGAAAAGTAAACAAGCTTGAATCTGCCTCAAGACAGTAAAGTTTCATGAGGACAAGGTGCGAGGAAGAGTATCCCAGGCAGAGAGTAGCCTTACAGAACTCTCAGATGGCAGGAGGCAGGATGGATTTGTACAGCTTGGCGTGTGGGGGCTTGGAGAAGGGTGTAGCTGCTGATGGGCAGAAGGCAGCGGGAAGTCCCGCTTGGGGGCCATGATCAAGAATTCTGTCTTTATCCTAAAGAAGCTAAAGGAAAGCACGGAAGTATTTAAGCAGAGGAGGGACACGATGAGATTTTTTCTTTTTTTTAATTCAGGTTTAGTTGCTTTACAGTTTGTTTAGTTTCTGTGCTCAGTCGTGTCCGACTCTGCGACCCTTTAGACTGTAGTCTGCCAAGCTCCTCTGTTCATGGGATTTCTCAGGCAAGAATACTGGCGTGGGTAGCCATTTCCTCTTCTCGACCCAGGGATCCAACCTGCATCTCCTGTGTCTCCTGCATTGCAGGGGTATTCTTGACCTGCTGTTGTGTTAGTTCCTGCTGTACCGCAAAGTGAATCAGTTATATGTATACGCATATCCCCTCTTTGTTAGCACAGAGTATTGAGTAGAGTTCCCTGTGCTATACAGTAGGTTCTTATTAGAAACTATTTTTTACAAAGTAGTGTATATGTGTGTATATTAGAACCTGTTTTTTACCCAGTAGTGTATATATGTCAATCCCAGTCTTGGTTGCTATAGGATAGAGCAGAGGACATCCTGGAGATAGGAAATAACCTTGACCTAGCACCCATTCAGAGAAGGCAATGGCACCCCACTCCGGTACTCTTGCCTGGAAAATCCCATGGATGGAGGAGCCTGGTGGGCTGCAATCCATGGAGTCGCTAAGAGTCGGACACAACTGAGTGACTTCACTTTCACTTTTCACTTTCATGCATTGGAGAAGGAAATGGCAACCCCCTCCAGTGTCCCTGCCTGGAGAATCCCAGGGACGGGAAAGCCTGGTAGGCTGCCGTTTATGGGGTTGCACAGAGTTGGACACGACTGAAGCGACTTAGCAGTAGCAGCACCCATTAGGCAGTGGGCTAGGAGAATGGTGTGAGTTCTCCCCACATCCACCTCTGATTTCCTGAAAGAGAAGCTCAATTGGACTGCTTTCTTCAGCTCCGTCCAAAGGGACAGAGTGAACTCTGATTCTTACACTTCATGAATTCTCCAAAGTGTAGAAATCCTCAGAACCAGCCTTTGTTGTTCCTGTTGTTTTAACAACCTCAACAGTCCCAAAATACACTGGGGCACTGATCAGTGGAAAGCACTGCCTGGCCTGGTGCAGGTAGAGACATGCTTCCAGACTCCACTGCAGATTTACAGTAAAATGCCGCTGTAATCCAATGGGGATTTCATTAAGCTGATTTTATTCCTTCTGGCTTTAAGAAAAGAGCAGTTAGATCTGGCCTTTTAAAAGAATAATCAGTGTAGTAGGAGATCTCAGGTCTGTGTGTCCAGTAGAGCTCATTTGACATTGCAGTGTCTCTGCTCACTAGCTGTATTTCAAGATGTGACTACACTTTCCTGAGCCTTCATTTATTTGAGAGGAGGTACCTCATCCAAGTAAAAAGGCTGGGTTCTGAGATCCCGCCACCTGCTGTCTACTCACCTGTCCTTTTCTTCTGCGCCTTTTCCAAAGCCTGAGGACTTATCTGAAGCCACAGCCTGAAAGCATGTGCTTCATTTGACTCTCCATAGAGATGCTGGGTCTCTTACAGATATAAGGGGAGCTTTTGGCAGAATCACATTTACCAATATGAATAAAATCAACTGAATTCATCGAATAAGTTAATTAAGTCATGAAAAACTGTGAATAGTCCAGCTGAATGAACAATTATTTTTTAACATGTTTGACCTGGGGTCTAAGGTTTGCTGGCTTTTCAGGCTCAATTGAATCCTCTTCGGAGCCCATTGGCAGCAGGTACTTCTAAGAGTAGCCCTGGTTCCTCCTGACCTCCTGAACCTCCATGAATCGTGGACCGCTGTGCTGTTGGTTGCTCCGCTCAGTCGTGTCTGACTCTTTGTGACCCCCATGGACTCTAGCCCACCAGGCTCCTCTGTCCATGGGATTCTCCAGGCAAAAATACTGGAGTGGGTCGCCAGTTCCTTCTCCAGGGAATCTTCCCAACCCAGGGATTGAACCTGGGTGTCCCACATTGCAGGTAGATTCTTTACCATCTGAGCCACCAGAGACACCATGGACTTTGGACATTAAAAGGCCAAGATGAAAATAAAAGAATTCCTGAAAGTCCTGTGTTGCTGTGGAAAATACTTTAAGTCAAGTGGAGTATTTCCTTAAAGGGCCAGGCCCTCTGGTTTATCAAGCAAAGCTCTTGATGGAGGTTGTAATGAGTCAGATACATTTCCTGGTGGCTGGAAAAGGATTTGCCTTTGAGCCTCTGCTATTTTATTCATATTTTCATTGCCTGACCTCTTGGGGCGTAAGAGTCTAATTGGCTTATGCTGTGAACTAGACTCACCGGCTCATACGAACTCAAGTCATCTCCCTGCTTACTAGGAACAATTTCATGAAACATTGCTTGTTTTGGTGAATGAGACAAAAACAAAAATACAAACTCAGTAGTTCTTATTTTGAGTATTTTCCCTTCTTGCCTGTGAACTGACGTTTCTCCTGGATGTTTTCTCCCCTCGTCTCTTCAGACTTTCAGGCCTCTTCTGATTGATTTCCGTTGTCATGTTCCTTCTAGAACGTGATACAGTCCTTAGCTTACATGTTGTCCTGAGTGTTGCTGCTCCTTTATTTTTTATAAGTCCGTTGTTAATTTTGCACTCTCTGAGCTCTTAAACCTTCTATGAAAATTTCACAGTGAGTAATGACATATGTTTCCGCAGAACTTGGCTTTTCCTTAAAGGGCCAGGCCCTCTGGTTTATCAAGCAAAGCTCTTGATGGAGGTTGTAATGAGTCAGATACATTTCCTGGTGGCTGGAAAAGGATTTGCCTTTGAGCCTCTGCTATTTTATTCATATTTTCATTGCCTGACCTCTTGGGGCGTAAGAGTCTAATTGGCTTATGCTGTGAACTAGACTCACCGGCTCATACGAACTCAAGTCATCTCCCTGCTTACTAGGAACAATTTCATGAAACATTGCTTGTTTTGGTGAATGAGACAAAAACAAAAATACAAACTCAGTAGTTCTTATTTTGAGTATTTTCCCTTCTTGCCTGTGAACTGACGTTTCTCCTGGATGTTTTCTCCCCTCGTCTCTTCAGACTTTCAGGCCTCTTCTGATTGATTTCCGTTGTCATGTTCCTTCTAGAACGTGATACAGTCCTTAGCTTACATGTTGTCCTGAGTGTTGCTGCTCCTTTATTTTTTATAAGTCCGTTGTTAATTTTGCACTCTCTGAGCTCTTAAACCTTCTATGAAAATTTCACAGTGAGTAATGACATATGTTTCCGCAGAACTTGGCAGCATGGAGCCACAAACTCACTAGGAAAGTGTTTTCAAGCACAGCTGTCTCAAATGAGACCTGAGGTTCATATCTGTATCTTAGGAGCTAAGACCTAGGTCGCTTCTTAGGCACTGATAGATGTTGTCATTAGTTTTATCAATATTATTTGATTGTGTAAACTCTAGCAGCAAGTGTAAGCATCAGTTTGTAGTCAGATAGACCTGGATTCCTTTCTTGGTTCCCTCATTGAAATCAGGCTGTGTGATCTTGGGAAAGTGCCCCAACATCTCTGAGCCTCAGACTGTGATCCCTACAACCAGAGATAAGGATATCTATCTCTATTTGTTTTCTCTGAAAACAAATGACCACAACTTAGTAGTGTAAAAAACAAATTTATTATCATACTGTTTTGAAGGCTAGAGAAACCCAATAGCGGTCTCCTTGAGCTAAAATCAAAAGGTTGACAGGATTCTGTTCCCTGCTGGAGGCCCCAGCAGAGAACTCATTTCCCGTCTCTTCCATTTCTTAGAAGCTGTTGCTGATAGTCCTCTTTCTCCATCTTCAGAGCCAGTGGCAGCAGGTCAAGTTTTTTGCATGTTGCATCACTCTGACCTCCTCTTGGCACCCCTCTCTTTCACTTTTAAGGAAGTTTGTGATTACAGTGGACCAACCTGGGTAATCCAGGGTAATCTCCTGACTTTAAGGTCAGCTGATTAGCAAACGTATTTCCATCAGCAACCTCAGTTCCCTTTGCCACAAAAGCTGACATATCCATAGGTTCCAGGGATTAGAATGTGGGCATCCTGGGGGCAGTGAGGGGAGTAGCATTCTACCTACCATACTGTGCCACCAGTATAGAGTAAAATGATATAATGTAAGCAAATTTCATAGCAGATCTGCCTAGTCAGAGTGCTCAGAAGTTGATAATGATGATTAAAACTGATAGTTGCTCCAGTCAATAGCATTAACTGTGAGAAGATGACCCAACCTGTAGCATTAATATGGGGTGAACAATGGCTTGTCAGTGCTCATGTATGAGAGACCAACTTTGACAGCACTCCCAGTCAGGTAGACAATGTTTATCACAGTTCCTGCTATGTCATCTCATTAAATATTCCGCAGGATATATGCATTATCAATCTTTGCCTCTTTGTTTTAACTCAATGGAAACACCAAGGCCCCACAGTGAAGGCAAGCTGAGCATCTGTATCTCCAGATAAAAGTCATTATCGATGTATAAACTCATTGTGTGATCTGTGATGTTGGAAACATTTTAGTCCAAAAGAGCCGTGTGTCCTAGATGATATCTGTAAACTGTTTCTGGATCCTGTTGGATAAATCTGTATGTGATATCTCTTTGACCTTAATAAAGTTATTGCGTACAATGCTGGCTGGAAAATGGAGAATTACAGCAGTAGAACCTGCTGAACTTGAACAATAAGAGAACAAAGGGTAAATGCACAGTCTGTCCAGTCTCTCACCCTGTCCTTATTTTGTGAGCTCAGGGCTATTTATTCATTGATTCCGTCATTCTAGGACCTCCTGTGTACCCTCTTCTATACAAAGCATTGGGGATAGGATAGAAATACAGACGCATGCCCCAATTCAGGAAGCTTACACTCTGTTTGGGGTGTAAATAAAGTAAAATAATCACACAGAGCGTGTGTGATTACAATAATCACACAGAGAGTGTGTAATCACACATAGAGTAAAATACTCACACACCATCTACACTGTGTGTGAGAAAGAAAGGCTCAGGATTCCACAAGAATGCTTATCAGAGGGACTTGGGCTGCTTAGGGAAAAGTAAACAAGCTTGAATCTGCCTCAAGACAGTAAAGTTTCATGAGGACAAGGTGCGAGGAAGAGTATCCCAGGCAGAGAGTAGCCTTACAGAACTCTCAGATGGCAGGAGGCAGGATGGATTTGTACAGCTTGGCGTGTGGGGGCTTGGAGAAGGGTGTAGCTGCTGATGGGCAGAAGGCAGCGGGAAGTCCCGCTTGGGGGCCATGATCAAGAATTCTGTCTTTATCCTAAAGAAGCTAAAGGAAAGCACGGAAGTATTTAAGCAGAGGAGGGACACGATGAGATTTTTTCTTTNAGTGTAGCTGCTGATGGGCAGAAGGCAGCGGGAAGTCCCGCTTGGGGGCCATGATCAAGAATTCTGTCTTTATCCTAAAGAAGCTAAAGGAAAGCACGGAAGTATTTAAGCAGAAGAGGGACACGATGAGATTTTTTCTTATTTTTAATTCAGGTTTAGTTGCTTTACAGTTTGTTTAGTCTCTGTGCTCAGTCGTGTCCGACTCTGCGACCCTTTAGACTGTAGTCTGCCAAGCTCCTCTGTTCATGGGATTTCTCAGGCAAGAATACTGGCGTGGGTAGCCATTTCCTCTTCTCGACCCAGGGATCCAACCTGCATCTCCTGTGTCTCCTGCATTGCAGGGGTATTCTTGACCTGCTGTTGTGTTAGTTCCTGCTGTACAGCAAAGTGAATTAGTTATATGTATACACATATCCCCTCTTTGTTAGCACAGAGTATTGAGTAAAGTTCCCTATGCTATACAGTAGGTTCTTATTAGAAACTATTTTTTACAAAGTAGTGTATATGTGTGTGTATTAGAACCTGTTTTTTACCCAGTAGTGTATATATGTCAATCCCAGTCTTGGTTGCTATAGGATAGAGCAGAGGACATCCTGGAGATAGGAAATAACCTTGACCTAGCACCCATTCAGAGAAGGCAATGGCACCCCACTCCGGTACTCTTGCCTGGAAAATCCCATGGATGGAGGAGCCTGGTGGGCTGCAATCCATGGAGTCGCTAAGAGTCGGACACAACTGAGTGACTTCACTTTCACTTTTCACTTTCATGCATTGGAGAAGGAAATGGCAACCCCCTCCAGTGTCCCTGCCTGGAGAATCCCAGGGACGGGAAAGCCTGGTAGGCTGCCGTTTATGGGGTTGCACAGAGTTGGACACGACTGAAGCGACTTAGCAGTAGCAGCACCCATTAGGCAGTGGGCTAGGAGAATGGTGTGAGTTCTCCCCACATCCACCTCTGATTTCCTGAAAGAGAAGCTCAATTGGACTGCTTTCTTCAGCTCCGTCCAAAGGGACAGAGTGAACTCTGATTCTTACACTTCATGAATTCTCCAAAGTGTAGAAATCCTCAGAACCAGCCTTTGTTGTTCGTGTTGTTTTAACAACCTCAACAGTCCCAAAATACACTGGGGCACTGATCAGTGGAAAGCACTGCCTGGCCTGGTCCAGGTAGAGACATGCTTCCAGGCTCCACTGCAGATTTACAGTAAAATGCCGCTGTAATCCAATGGGGATTTCATTAAGCTGATTTTATTCCTTCTGGCTTTAAGAAAAGAGCAGTTAGATCTGGCCTTTTAAAAGGAGAATAATCAGTGTAGTAGGAGATCTCAGGTCTGTGTGTCCAGTAGAGCTCATTTGACACAGCAGTGTCTCTGCTCACTAGCTGTATTTCAAGATGTGACTGCACTTTCCTGAGCCTTCATTTCTTTGAGAGGAGGTAACTCATCCAAGTAAAAAGGCTGGGTTCTGAGATCCCGCCACCTGCTGTCTACTCACCTGTCCTTTTCTTCTGCGCCTTTTCCAAAGCCTGAGGACTTATCTGAAGCCACAGCCTGAAAGCATGTGCTTCATTTGACTCTCCATAGAGATGCTGGGTCTCTTACAGATATAAGGGGAGCTTTTGGCAGAATCACATTTACCAATATGAATAAAATCAACTGAATTCATCGAATAAGTTAATTAAGTCATGAAAAACTGTGAATAGTCCAGCTGAATGAACAATTATTTTTTAACATGTTTGACCTGGGGTCTAAGGCTTTGCTGGCTTTTCAGGCTCAATTGAATCCTCTTCGGAGCCCATTGGCAGCAGGTACTTCTAAGAGTAGCCCTGGTTCCTCCTGACCTCCTGAACCTCCATGAATCGTGGACCGCTGTGCTGTTGGTTGCTCCGCTCAGTCGTGTCTGACTCTTTGTGACCCCCATGGACTCTAGCCCACCAGGCTCCTCTGTCCATGGGATTCTCCAGGCAAAAATACTGGAGTGGGTCGCCAGTTCCTTCTCCAGGGAATCTTCCCAACCCAGGGATTGAACCTGGGTGTCCCACATTGCAGGTAGATTCTTTACCATCTGAGCCACCAGAGACACCATGGACTTTGGACATTAAAAGGCCAAGATGAAAATAAAAGAATTCCTGAAAGTCCTGTGTTGCTGTGGAAAATACTTTAAGTCAAGTGGAGTATTTTCCTTAAAGGGCCAGGCCCTCTGGTTTATCAAGCAAAGCTCTTGATGGAGGTTGTAATGAGTCAGATACATTTCCTGGTGGCTGGAAAAGGATTTGCCTTTGAGCCTCTGCTATTTTATTCATATTTTCATTGCCTGACCTCTTGGGGCGTAAGAGTCTAATTGGCTTATGCTGTGAACTAGACTCACCGGCTCATACGAACTCAAGTCATCTCCCTGCTTACTAGGAACAATTTCATGAAACATTGCTTGTTTTGGTGAATGAGACAAAAACAAAAATACAAACTCAGTAGTTCTTATTTTGAGTATTTTCCCTTCTTGCCTGTGAACTGACGTTTCTCCTGGATGTTTTCTCCCCTCGTCTCTTCAGACTTTCAGGCCTCTTCTGATTGATTTCCGTTGTCATGTTCCTTCTAGAACGTGATACAGTCCTTAGCTTACATGTTGTCCTGAGTGTTGCTGCTCCTTTATTTTTTATAAGTCCGTTGTTAATTTTGCACTCTCTGAGCTCTTAAACCTTCTATGAAAATTTCACAGTGAGTAATGACATATGTTTCCGCAGAACTTGGCAGCATGGAGCCACACACTCACTAGGAAAGTGTTTTCAAGCACAGCTGTCTCAAATGAGACCTGAGGTTCATATCTGTATCTTAGGAGCTAAGACCTAGGTCGCTTCTTAGGCACTGATAGATGTTGTCATTAGTTTTATCAATATTATTTGATTGTGTAAACTCTAGCAGCAAGTGTAAGCATCAGTTTGTAGTCAGATAGACCTGGATTCCTTTCTTGGTTCCCTCATTGAAATCAGGCTGTGTGATCTTGGGAAAGTGCCCCAACATCTCTGAGCCTCAGACTGTGATCCCTACAACCAGAGATAAGGATATCTATCTCTATTTGTTTTCTCTGAAAACAAATGACCACAACTTAGTAGTGTAAAAAACAAATTTATTATCATACTGTTTTGAAGGATAGAGAAACCCAATAGCGGTCTCCTTGAGCTAAAATCAAAAGGTTGACAGGATTCTGTTCCCTGCTGGAGGCCCCAGCAGAGAACTCATTTCCCGTCTCTTCCATCTCTTAGAAGCTGTTGCTGATAGTCCTCTTTCTCCATCTTCAGAGCCAGTGGCAGCAGGTCAAGTTTTTTGCATGTTGCATCACTCTGACCTCCTCTTGGCACCCCTCTCTTTCACTTTTAAGGAAGTTTGTGATTACAGTGGACCAACCTGGGTAATCCAGGGTAATCTCCTGACTTTAAGGTCAGCTGATTAGCAAACGTATTTCCATCAGCAACCTCAGTTCCCTTTGCCACAAAAGCTGACATATCCATAGGTTCCAGGGATTAGAATGTGGGCATCCTGGGGGCAGTGAGGGCAGTAGCATTCTACCTACCATACTGTGCCACCAGTATAGAGTAAAATGATATAATGTAAGCAAATTTCATAGCAGATCTGCCTAGTCAGAGTGCTCAGAAGTTGATAATGATGATTAAAACTGATAGTTGCTCCAGTCAATAGCATTAACTGTGAGAAGATGACCCAACCTGTAGCATTAATATGGGGTGAACAATGGCTTGTCAGTGCTCATGTATGAGAGACCAACTTTGACAGCACTCCCAGTCAGGTAGACAATGTTTATCACAGTTCCTGCTATCACAGTTCCTGCTAAAGTGCTCGAGGAAATTAAAATGCATCATTTACAGCTGGACTCTTGAGGTACCAAAGGTTCTTTCAGTCCAGCGATGACTGGAGAAACAACTGAATAAATACAGTGTGCCTCAGTGAACTTACAGTCAGGTGGGAAAGATTACATAGAGACCTGAAATTGCATTATGTATTCATTTGTTCACTTGTACTTTAAATCTCTCCCGCTCGAATATAAACTTCATTAAGGGCTGAAACTTTGTTTACTAGATTGTGCCCACCTGTGTCTTCAACACCTGGAACAGTGGCTGGAATATACTAGGCACTCAATAAATACTGGTTGAACAAATATAATGTGATACGTTATACAGACTTATGTTAAAGATTGTTCATAAAATATGTAAACTTACAGATGATAAAACATATTGACTTGGCAGGGATGAAAAAGAATCTTAACTCTCCTTTGGAAAATGCCCAGCATGTTTGCAGATAGCTCACAGTGAGCCCCAGAAACGGCTCCCTGAAATCCTTGACCTCCATTGACTCATGTTACCCTGTTTGTACCACCCCCAGATCACAAGCCAGGAAGGGCCTGAAGCCCACATGTGAAGGACAATGCAATCATCATCCTGTCCCTCTGCAGCTCTTGCCCCCCATCAAGTAACACGTAAGCAAATTGCAGGTATTGATAAGCCATGGAGGAGATGAAAATGAGGGATGGAATAGAGGATTCCTGGAAGGGTGAGACATTTATTAATATATGAAAACTATAGGTGATCACAACAGGCCCATTGAAGCACATTTTGTTAGGGAGATTAGAACCCTCCAAATAGATTCTTCAGTGTATTGATATCTTCTGGGCTTAACTTTGGCTATCTCTGTTTACAACTTGGTTATCTTTATTTGTATGCATCCAATTTCGAACATGCTACTTGGAAGCAAGAATCTCTTCTAATTCATGCAACTATAAAGAAATGGTTCCCAAATGTGTTCCTTTTGAAAAGTAACCCTTGTCCTAAATTATATATTTGAAAAGAAGCAATCTCGGAGAATATGAAGAGATAGGAATTCTTGCTGATCAGTGGTATTGGTGACAGTCAGGTGGAAGTAAACTGAGGTTTCAGCTCATTTTTATTGGGTATTATTTTTAGGTCTACTCTGTGCTCTGTGAATCCTACAAAGGGCCTAGCAACTTGAAATTGGTAGTGGGATTTTCTCAAGCAGAGGTGCCATGTAACAATTTATCATCGTGACAGGTGTTAGGAGTTCAAGGGAACTTGCTGATGCCCCACTTCCCAAAGTCAGAGCCAGGGGGGAATAGATTTTGTTACGGAAATTAGAACCCTCCAAATAGATTCTTCAGTGTATTAATATCTCTGCTGGGCTCAAGACTGGCTATTTCTGTTTACAACTTGGTTATGTTTATTTGTATCTGTACAATTTCAAACATGCCACTAGGAAGACATATTGCCAGCTGTTTGAAGTTTTTAAAGGGAAGTTTTATCAGAACCATATATTTAAACCCATATACACACTACAGTGAGAATGTAATCTAAAACAGAATAAAACAAAAGTGCTAAAAGAAAATAGATCTTGCTGGGATTCTGGGAACCCAAGTCTCTCCAGGTTAAATCACATTCTCTTCAACACAGAAGCAGCAATGGAGATTTATATCATATTCTATTTTACTTCTTCAGTGCAGATTAGTCTCAAACTCTGACACCAGGCTAGAAAAAAACTTTCACTGAATTTGAAAAGTCATCTGCTGGAGACATAACCTAAGAAAAATAAAGGTCTGAATGAAGGCCAAGCCCTCTAGTTCCCTGGGGGAAGACAGGAGTAGATAAGTAAGCTATTATAGATAAAATGGATAAGCACCAAGGTCCTACTATATAGCACAGAGAACTAATATCCTGGGATAAACTGATGAAAAAGAATACTTAAAAAGAATGTGTGTGTGTCTGTATATATATATATATATGGATAACTGAATCATTTGCTATACAGCAGAAATTGACACAATATTGTAAATCAACTGTACTTCAGTTTTTTTAAGTGGGGGAAAAAAGAATAAAGGGAACAGGAGAGGACAGTCTAGATCCCCACCAGGACATTAACAAAGGCTCAAAACACTCCCATTTATTGAGCTGAGCAGTTCTATGACTTCTTCCACTCTCAGAAACACAGAAAATGGCTTGTTAGAAATCAGGGAGCACACAGCCTCCAAAGGTCCACAGTAGGGACAGAAAGGGGGAAACATCCGTCTATCATTGTCTTCCCTGGGTCCCTGGCTTTATAGTTCAGGATTTATGTCCTCCTTTATTCTGTAGCTCATCCTATAAAGGATGTGAGACAGTCTCAATTCTCTATGAGAACCATGCATGCAATTTTTCTGAAACAAACAAAAATTCAGACATTCTAACTAACTCAGGTGGAGGTGGCTATAAAGGAAAGAAAGAAAAAACACACGGTAAATGTGACACAGAAATAGCAAGGAAAATTTCACTATATGCCTTTGTATGTTTAGTTTAAAGCCTGAAAATGTGATATTTATTCAAAAATAAGTTAAAAGTTTGAATGTATATCGTTAAACACTTTGAGATGACTTCAAAAGCCAGCCTTTCCCTCACATAAGCTACCATCTCAGAAAAATGCAAGCAAGCATTTCATCTTTAGGGTGAAGAATCCTTCAGTCTTTCTGTCAAACCTCTTGAAGCATATTTTCTGGAGCTGAGCCTTCTCGCCTGATTTCTTCCCCTTGTGGGCATTAAAATCCTAAATTAAGAACCCAAGGATTAACCAAAGAGATTAGAGACTCTCTTCATCAGTGAGGGATTTCCAACAATCACAGAGCTTAAAATCTTGTTTAATTAAAATCTGTGTTAATTGACAGGATAATAAGCATTGATTTTACATGTGTGTGTTAGCCACATCACAGCAATTACCTGGCATGTTTTATTCATGTGGGGGCCACAGACTGCTCCAGTGCTACCAAAACCAATCCCCCTCCCCTACCTTAAGCACACATCAGAAAGGTCTGCAAAATGACAGTCTCCAGTGGAAAATGAAAGGCTCTTGCTTTTTCTCCCATTACATTATAAGATAATTAAAGCTCAGGCCAATAAAATGTCCAGCATTCTTATTCCGAAATTCAATTTCCACTACATCAGGACAAGCAGTTAAATGCTTTAAGCCATCTGCTGGCAGCTTCACCAGCCAGGCCCATAACAAAGCCACACTTTTTTTTTTTTTTTTTTTCATGTGGTTTTGCCAACAGTGACCAGCCAAAGAGAAGAAAGGGGGCTGACAAGGGAGCCCCTTGTACTATCAGCAGTCTAGGGGCCCCGGTGCCTGCTGGCTTCTGCATAACAAATCCAAAAGAACCATTTGATTGAAAACAGACTGAAAAGATATCATGTAAAATATATAGCATATGAAGGTCAAATTCTGCTGTGTACTAATAGTATTTTCAGGACACCTGAATCTCTCCCCATGTGTGGGAGTGTGTGCTGGCTGTCAGCATGAAGGTTTAGTGGCAAGGTCCCATTAGAAAGATATGACCATCTCAATGCAGACCGTTATGAGATTGCAACAGCACGGACATACAAAAAAAAAAGTTAACAAAATGTGGATATAAAAGTTATTAGACAGGCAAGATAAATGAGGAACTGTCTACACAGCATGTGGAAGCAGCAGGGATACTGACCAGAATGCATGGAATTCCATCAGTGTGGGTGCCATTATAGGCTGGGGAGCATGGTGAGGATGTGTAAACTGTAGGTTTCAAGTCCAAGAACAGGATCCTTCGGCAAGTTACTTAACCTCTCTGAGCCTGTTCATAATGAGACTGCAAGTATTAAAATCAGCTAATGTTTCTAAAATTACTCAGGGACTTCTGTTTCTGGAAGGATAGAGTAGACTTATCGTCCCTAATCCTCCTGCTTAGCACAACTGAAAACCCTGGACATTATGCATAAAACAAACAAGTCTAATAAGTGGACACAACAGAGACTGTGAGGGACTTCAGGACTCAAACCACAAGCCGCCGAATTCCCTAGGGTTTCTTTTTCCCCCATATATCCCATGCTAGGTGCCACCCACCCAAAACACCAAGGGCACAGGCAATAAGAGCCCCAACAAAAGCTTATCCTCTCTATACACAAAGGGACAGGGAAAAGACAGCCTAGCAGGGCAGAAAACTATAGAAAATAACTATTATTCTGCAGCCAGGCACCATTACAACTATCCACTCACACCCACACCAACAAAGATCAAGTGATGCACTTAGACGCCCTCCCTCTCCAGGCTGTAATGAGGGTCCCCAACCACTGCATCAGGGGATGTCAGAGGATGATGAAGAGTAGGCCAGGACCTTGGTCCTCCACAGGCTGTAATAACTCCTCTTAGCTGCCATGGTGTTAATTGAGACAGTGTAGGGACCCTGGGCTTGTACCCCACCTGGTAGTACTGAGGCACCCTCCCCATGCCTACTAAGAGAATTTGTTGCCAGCAGATCTGCTTTAAAAAAGAGTTAAAGGAAGCTCTCTAAACATCATGTATTCTGTATTTGACATTTTTATCTTATTTATTGTGTTTCCTTACTAGAATGTGTGCTGTTAGAAGGGCAGGGCTCTTTGTTATGTTTTTTCACTCTTGTGTCTTCATTACTTTTAATAGTGTCAGACTAACAGAAGGACTCAGTAAATATTTGGGGAATGAATTGCAAGTTAATTTTTCTGTGTGTATCGCACAGTACTTAGTTATAAAGGTAAGTTAATGACACTTCTATTCCATATCATTATGAAGATTATATTGAGTATATACACAGCTTTCCTAGGATATATAAAGAACTCCTACAGTGCAAAAAAAATAGAGAGAGAGAGAGAAAGACAACCATCCGACTTAAAATTAAGCAAAGAACTAGAATAAATACTTCTAAGAAAATATGCAAATGCCCAATAGACACATGAAAAGGTGTTTAACATCACGTACTTAAGGAAATGCAAACTGAAACCATAATGAGATAAACTTCATTAAAATGACTACTATCAAAAAAAAAAAAGTGGGGAGGGAGGAGAAAAGAAAGTATTGGCAATGACGCGGAGAATAGAAACGCTTGTGCACTATTGGTCAAAACGTAAAATGGTGCAGCTGTCATGAAAAGCAGTTTGGTATTTCTTCAGAAAGAGTTTGGTGGCTTCTCAAAGAACTGAACTTGAAATTACCATGCTGCTGCTGCTGCTGCTAAGTCACTTCAGTCGTGTCCGACTCTGTGTGACCCCATAGACGGCAGCCCACCAGGCTCCCCCGTCCCTGGGATTCTCCAGGCAAGAATACTGGAGTAGGTTGCCATTTCCTTCTCCAATGCATGAAAGAGAAAAGTGAAAGTAAAGTCGCTCAGTCTGTCCGACTGTTAGCGACCCCATGGACTGCAGCCCACCAGGCTACTCCATCCATTGGATTTTCCAGGCAAGAGTACTGGGGTGGGGTGCCATTGCCTTCCCCG
>SJYX01020502.1:110956-178885 GCA_006410675.1 Oreotragus oreotragus | reverse complement strand
TGGAAAAGACTCTGATGCTGGGAGGGATTGGGGGCAGGAGGAGAAGGGGACAACCGAGGATGAGATGGCTAGATGGCATCACTGACTCGATGGACGTGAGTCTGAGTGAACTCCAGGAGTTGGTGATGAACAGGGAGGCCTGGCGTGATGCGATTCATGGTGTCGCAAAGAGTCGGACATGACTGAGCGACTGAACTGAACTGAACCACCACCTCCACTCCAAAGGCAAGAGCTGATAAAAGACGCCAAAAATCAAACACCGAGCCTTTGCATTTTTAATAGCACTTCACCCTTCACAATATGCTTTCACGTATTCACTCACAACTCCATGAGGCAGACAGGACAGGAATCAGGAAGCAACATGCTGAGTATTACTAAGGAAAGAACTCAACCGTAAAAACAGGAAACCAGAACGCCTTGCAAAGTATCACCAGTATCGGCAGGATAACTGGAGCTCCTTGTTATCTTTTATTTTTAATGTTTTTCTTGTTCTCTTTTTACCAGGAGCATATGTTATTTTGCAGTTAGGGGGAAATCCATGCTGTGTTTACGAGGATGGAGGAGAAGGGAAAGAAGTGGGCTAGTCCATATGGAGTCTCCCTCTCAAGTGCAGGAGAACTGGACTTCATCAGAGGATTGGGAGGTGTCTGGTTTCCACAGCCTCTGTGGCGACGCTCTTGGAAGGACTGATTCCAAACTGACAGATCTTTCTGTGGCCTTTGAAGGCAGACAGACTTTGAAATCTTGCCCCTGCCACTCCTGAGCAATGTGACCTTAGATTCTTAACCTCTCCATGTGTCAGTGTCCAATATGCAAAATTGAGACACAAATAGCACCTACCTTTCTGGCTTTACAAAGCATTAAATTAGATTACGTTAAAAAGGCATCTGGCCCATAGTAAACAAGAAAAGTGCCCGTCATTATTTTCAAGCTCACTCACAGCTTGGAAATTAACCCACTCCCTGCCAGAAGGGCACATTCAGGAGAGGAAGAGGTTATTGTGTCCCCTGAAAAGTCTCAGACCCAACAGAACAGCTCATATTAAAGCCCTCTCTAGTTATGACAAGTTATTAATAAAAAAACTCAACTGGCAAAAATTACAGAAGGAATATTCACCTCTTAAGGAATTCAGATGTTTCCTCTAAACAATTTGTTTGTATAAAACAAGACTATTTATGCACAAAGTTTTATTTTTTAGCCACTCAAATTCAAGGTTATTGTCGTACAGCTCCGCACCCACTCAAACACATATACCTCTGCTGAGGAAAGAAACATGTGTGGGGCCCGAAATAGGAAACCTTTAAAAAAAAAAAGGGGGGGGGAGGGCGGCTAGCTTTGTGCTCGGAAATTAAGATGGCACCTGGCGGAAGAGATGGGGGCGTGGTCTATGTTGTTTGTCAAAGTTTTTGATTGGCTCTCTTGATTTCCATGCACGTGGACAGCGCGTGATCACCATAGACTCCTGTTATAATGAAGGCACATGGCGATTTGACCTTTAACGTGATTGGTGCAACTATGGAAAGTCCCTCGCAAACCTCCCCCCCCCCCACCCCTTGCCTTTATAAGCCGGGAGCTTGCGGCAATAAAGCGGCACTGCTCAGACGGAACCTCTGTAGTGTCTGATTGTCTCTCCCTCGACTGGGGCCTGGGTTGGCGGACAGCAGGCTTACCTTTCCTCGGGACTCCTCGGTTTTGCTGAGGGACATTCCACTGCCTCTCTCTCTCTCTCTCTGCGGAGCGCCCCCCGCAGACATGAGCTACAAGAAATATGCCATCTCCTTTGTGTTTTGATGAGCAGAAAAATCTTGGGTAACTGAGGACAATCTGAGTTTTAAATACAGGTTTCAAGATGTGGCAGAAGTGAAGGGAAGAGGTGAATAAGGATGGGAGGAGAACGAGCTCAACATAGAGCCCAAAGACACAGAGAACTTTCTGAGGCTGGAATTCAAGAAATACGTAGGCTAGATGAAGGGCCAGCCACTGGATGAGCAGACAGAAGCCACAGGTCAAAATGAGGAAGCCAAAGAGGAAATCAAAGCATAAGAGTCTGAGGATACAGATTCCACAGACATTTATTGAATAAATATTTGTGAAGCACTTCCTGCATGCTAGGCACTTCCCTGGAGAAGGCAATGGCACCCCACTCCAGTACTCTTGCCTGGAAAATCCCATGGGGTCGCCAAGAGTCAGACATGGCTGAGTGACTTCACTTTCACTTTTCATTTTCATGCGTTGGAGAAGGAAATGGCAACCCACTCCAGTGTTCTTGCCTGGGGAATCCCAGGGACGGGGGAGCTGTCTATGGGGTTGCACAGAGTCGGACACGACTGACGTGAGTTACCGGTAGCAGGCACTTCTCTAAGTACTGAAGATTCNATTTTCATGCGTTGGAGAAGGAAATGGCAACCCACTCCAGTGTTCTTGCCTGGGGAATCCCAGGGACGGGGGAGCTGTCTATGGGGTTGCACAGAGTCGGACACGACTGACGTGAGTTACCGGTAGCAGGCACTTCTCTAAGTACTGAAGATTCCGCAGGCAAAACATCCCTGTCTCCATGAGGCTTATGTTTTCAACATGAAATCAGATTCAAGCCCTGTCACTTAGTGGTGTGTCCTCAGCAAGATCAGATCCTGTCCTCATCTATAAAATGGTGTAATGAATGGAAGGATATACTGTGTTCATGGGTTGGAAGCGTCAACCTCGGGAAGACATCAGTTCTCCCCAAGTTGCTCTCTTTAAGTTCAATGAAATACCACAATATTCAGGTTTTTTTGAAAACAGATAAGCTTTTTCTAAATTTTATGTGGAAAAGAGAAAGCCCTAAAATAGCCAAAATAATTTTGGAAAAGAAGACCGTGGGAGGAATCTTCAGTGTCAAGGCTTACAAGACAGCTACAGGAATCAAAATAGTATGAGGTTGACAGAGGAATAAATACATAGTTAAGTGAAACAGAATAAGGGACCTAGAAATTGACTCACGCTAATATGCTCAACTGATTGTCAACCAAAATGCAAAAATAATTCAACAAAATAAGGACAGAGTTTTTAAGAGTTGGTACTGAAACAATTGGTCATCCACAGGTTACAAAAAATGCACCACTACCCAAGTGTCATATCTTAAGCACAAATTAACTGAACATGGATCATGGATTTAAATGTAGAACACAAAATTATACAATGTTTAATTATACCTAGGGCAAAATCTTTCATAAGAGGAAAAATTGATAAATTTATCTTGATAAAAATGAAAACTTCTTCACAAAAGACTCCATTGGAGAATAAAAATACAATATAAAGACAGGGAGAAAATATTTGCATATCACATATCCTAAAAAAGACTTGTATCCTGAAAAATTTGAAACTCCCAAACCTGAAAAAAAGTTTTTAATTCAGTTAGAAAGTGAGCAAAATCCATGAACAGATAAATGTTTCACTGAAGAAGATATACAGATGGCAAATAAGCATATGAAAAGACGTTCGGCATCATTAGCCATTAGGAAATACAATTTTAAACCACAGTGAGATGTCACTATGCACATATCAGCATGGCTAAAATAATAAATAGTGACAACCCTGAATGCTGGCAAAGATAAAGGAAAGCTGGATCTCTCATACATTGCTCTGTGTGTGCTTAGTCACTCAGTTTTGTCTGACTTTTTGTGACCACATGGACTATATATAGACCACCAGACTCCTCTGTCCATGGGGATTCTCCAGGGGATCTTCCCAACCCAGGGATCAAGCCCAGGTCTTCCACATTGCAGGTAGATTCTTTACCGTCTGAGCCACCAGGGAAGCCCATGGGCCTGTAAAATGGTATAGCCACTATGGAAAACAGTTTATGGTTTCTTAAAAACAAGAAATGGGCCTATCGTATAACCCAGCAATTGTATTCTTGGGCATTTTTTCCAAGGAAATAGAAATCATGTCTATATAGTAACTTGCATACAAATGTTCTTACGAGCTTTATTTATAATAGCCAAAAACTGTAAACATCCAGGATATTCTGCAGTGGAGGCCAATACCTTGGTTATAATGTTTTGGCAGATGTTTATGGACAGAAATTACAGCCTCACCATTTGTTCTGAGTTCTGTTCAGAGATATAGTAAAAACTGAGAAGGTCCACACACTCTTTGCCTTCACCCATTCCTCTTAACTGTTGTCCTTCCATTTAACTTTAATTGGAAAAAAAAAAAAAAAAAATATCTATCTATCTATCTATCTATCTATATATAGAGAGAAACATATATATATATATAAAGAGAAACATAAAGAGAAACAATTATCTATCTATATATATAACAAACCCATATGTATGCATCCATATCCTCTTGATTACTGTTTCTTATCCCACTAGATTATGAGATCAATGAGGGCAGAGGCCACTTCTGATTGTGTCTGAGCAGCTCAGGAATTACCAGGAACACAGTAAGTGCTCCATACAGAAGTCAGTGCTCAGACTGATCATCTTTCTTTGAATCCACAGTTGTTGCACATTACCTGGGCAGAAAGCTATTGGATTTTGTTTTTCTCTTCTTTTTCTTCCTGTTCATTAATTCAACAGCATTTAATGGCACCTGCAGAGAAGACTCTTGAGAGTCCCTTGGACTGTAACGAGATCAAACCAGTCAATCCTAAAGGAAATCAGTTGTGAATATTAATTCGAAGGACTGATGCTGAAGCTGAAACTCCAATACTTTGGCCACCTGATTCGAAGAACTGACTTATTTGAAAAGACCCTGATGCTGGGAAAGATTGAGGGCAGGAGGAGAAGGGAACGACAGAGGATGAGATGGTTGGATGGCATCACCGACTCTATGGACATGAGTTTGAGTAAACTCCAGGAGTTGGTGATGGACAGGGAGGCCTGGTGTGCTGCAGTCCATGGGGTTGCAAAGAGTTGGACATGACTGAACAACTGAACCGATGCCGAAGCTGAAGCTCCAGTACTTTGGCCACCTGATGCAAAGAGCCGACCCATTGGAAAAGACAGTGATGCTAGGAAAGATTGAAGGCAGGAGGAGGAGGGGGCAACAGAGGATGAGATTGTTGGATGGCATCACCAATGCAATGGAATTTGAGCAAACTCTGAGAAATAGTGAAGGACAGGGAAGCCTGGCGTGCTGCAGTCCATGGGATTACAAAGAGTCGAACATGACTTAGCGACTGAACAACTTCATAGCTCGGCATTTTTGCTGGTCACTGGGAATATAGTGATTTAAAAAAAAATATGATCTGTGGCCTCATGGAGCTTGCATTTCAGTTTGAGAGAAAGATGATCAAACATGTAATAAGTATAAAGTGGAAGAAGTTCTATAATAGAGGATGTACTGAGGGCTGAGGGAACAGAGAGGCTCAGGGTTTTCTTCACTGAACCTGTGGTTCTCAGGTGTCACTGTGTGTTCCCCACTGGAAAGGACTGAGTTAGCACCACACTTTAAACCAGAGAAACCAGCTGGGAAGATCACTGTGACTGAGGCTATGATTCAAAGAGATCCCTTATCTATCATGATATCAGAGGACTTGTCCTAGATGTCATTCTCCTTTACCACGCTGTCCTGTGGGATGCTCTGACACAGTATAAACTCCATGAGAGAAGGACTTTGTCTTACTCAGTGAAGTGTCTTAATGCCAGGGACTGAGCCAAGCGCATAGTAGATGCTCTGTAAATATTTGTTGACTAAGTAAATGAAACTACACATCAGAAAACCAAGGCTTAGAAATTAGAGAGATCAAGTGTTTTCCCAAAGTCATGGGGGCTAAATCTCATCCTGATTCTACTAATTTTATTTTCTACTAAAGGGACTTTGGTTTTCCATTGTTTAAAAGTCCAAGATCAAACACAGGATGCATTCCACCCTCAGGTGGCAGAAAGCCAGAGGTCAGGATCACATTGACACACCTTCCAGCACTGTTCCCCAGGTTCCCCTGGAAGGAGGAGCCTGATGGTTGGGAGGGTCATTTCTAACCTAGGCCACATGGTTGCACATTTCTTCTCTCACAGCTCTACGCAAGGGCTCAGATCTGGAAAAAGCCATTGCCACCGCTGCTCTGGTTTTCAGAAACTCTTCTGACCCTGATGGTAAACTCGGAAAAGCTACTGCCAAAAATCTGCTGCAAACCCAGTTTAAGAATTTCACAGAGGTAAGACAATTAACAGGCATCAAGAAATGTGAGCCACGCCATAACAGCCGGCAGGAAAGAGTAAAACAGAGGGACCATTTGGGGCTTGGTGGTCAAGAAAGAGCTCCTGGAAAATTAAGGTATAGTTGTGATCTGAAAAATGAGAGTAAGAGTGATCTAGGGGTGAGGGCCGGTGGGGAGTGGTGGCATTCCAAGTAGGGAATCTGATGTAAAGTATGTCAAAGACATCTGAGGTCCAGTAAGTGTTAGTGACAAGCGGGAGGGAAGTAAGAGCAGTGAGGGAGGAAGCCAGGCAGGTGGTGAGAAGTCGTGGCTTACAGAGGCATAGCCTGCGGGCAGGAGGGAACCAGGGATGGTTCCTTAATTCCCGAGGAAGAAATTACACCAGCTGCAGTAGGAGAGGAGACGCCATGAGGGTGGGGAGGGAGGCAAAGAGGAGAGGAACTGTGGCGAAGGAACGCAAACACAAGAAGATGTTGGTCTGGGCTAAGGGGGCAAGTATGAGGGGCCTTTCGAAGGTGGAATGAACAGGATCTGCTGTGAGGGCGGAAGAACAGGAGGGAGCAGATAATGATATGTCAGTGCTGACTGTGGGAAGAAATGGGTGGTGGATCCATTTTCAGAGAAGAGAAAGACTGGAGAAGAATCCGATTGGAGGTGAGGTGGGAGGTGGGGGCAGGTGATGAGTTCTGTCAGCTTGTGTCCGGCTTAAGGCGTCCTTGAAACTTTAAAGTTGATAAACTCAGACAGCAACAGGATATGTGAGCAGAATGGTCAGAGATCTGTATTAAGCAAGTGACCAGAGGGAAGGACCTAAATCATCTAGAGGCATCTTTCTCAAACCTCAGTCACCTGATACTACCTTCAGTACTTTTTTAATAAAAAGTATTTCTTTATTTATTTGGCTGCACCAGGTCTTAGTAGCAGTATGTGGCATCTAGTTTCCTGACCAGAGATTGAATCCAGGCCCTCTGCATTGTGAGTGTGAAGTCTTAGACACTGGACCACCAGGGAAGTCCCCTATCTTCAGTGTTTTTCCTGTATCTGCCTATAGCTTGTATAAAAATTTACTTAGAACTTTTAAAGTTAACACTCTACTTAAAATTATTTTATAAAGAAACTTTTGATCACTATTCTAAATGTAAATTCAGTGAGTGGAAATGGAAGATAGTAAAAAACACAGATGACTGTACATTCTTATCTAATATTTATTCTCACATCACCTAAAATCACGTTACATTCTACTAGCAGTACGTGTTCAAACTTCAGAAAATAGTAGCCTTGGGACAATAGGTAAGAAGAAAAGAGGGCCTCATGCTGAACCTAAACCACCAACATGTAATGGTAGGCAGAGAGAGAAAAAGCTTAAAGGGAAACAGTCTCTCAGGTTCTATGTGTATTCAGAAATCCATAAAGGAGAAATATTATAGTTCCTTTAAAATATAAATATGTATATGGGTTTAGCGTACTACAGTTACATACGGTGCCATCCACTGGGGAGTCTGGGTCAAAGGCACAGCTTCCTAGGATTATTTCCAAAGAGCATGTGTGAAGTGTTTTTTGGTTTTTTATTCCACAAATAAGTGAATTTTTAAAAAGCCCGTTTCATAGAAACAGTGAATATAATGGTGGTTGCCAGGAGCTGGGGGAAAGGGGTGATTTAGGTCAAAGGGTACACATTTCCAGCTATAAGAAGAATAAGTTCGAAGCTCTAATCCACAGCGTGATGACTGGTTAGTAATAAGGTACTGCATACTTGAGAGTCTCTGAGAGTAAGTCATAAGCATTGTCACCACACACATTAATTCTGTGTGAGGTGATGGATGTGTTAATTATCTTGATCTTGGTAATCATTCTGCAATGCATATGTATCAACTCATCACATTGTATACTTTAAATATATATGGTAATATTTGTCATTGTTCCACAATAAGTAAAAGAAGAGCTTGTGCACGTGTGTGTGTGTGAGAGAGAGAGAGACTAGCGTGTGAGACAAAGAAAATCACTGAAAAGCAATGTTAATAATAGTTAGCTATCTTTAGGTAATAGGGTAAAGGGTTATTTTTACATTCTTCTGGGTTTTTTTCTGTATGTTGAACATTGCACACATATTGTTTTTTCAATAATTTTTTAGCGGTTGAGTGAGGACTCCAGAATCAGGTAGCCAATGCGATGAACCCTGGTTCCACCCTCATGGCTGTCTGTGATGATGCGGTGTTAGTTACTCAGTCATGTCTGACTCTTCATGACCCCGTGGACTGTAGCCTGCCAGGCTGTTCATCCATGAATTTCTCCGGGCAAGAATACTGTAGTGGATAGCCATTCACTTCTCCAGGAGTCTTCCTGACACAGGGATTGAACCTAGGTCTCCTGCATTGCAGGCAGATTCTATTACGACATGAGCCACCAGGGAAATTTGGGGCAAATTACTTTATTCTCACTGAGTCTCTGGCCTTCCATTGTAGGGTGGGAAAATAATACATATTCAATAAGGTCACTGTGAGCACTCAGATAACCCATGAAAAGATTTAACACATTGCTTGACTAGTAGTGGTGGTAGCAACTTGACATGTTGTTAATAACATGTTTACTATTGCTTATTATCTATAAAACCAGGGCAGCACAATGAATTAGGCTTTTTACTTTTCATTCTTACAGGGACAAGAAACCAAAGCAAGGTACAAAGACCTCCTTTCTGAACTTGACGAACACACAGAAAATAAGCTTGATTTTGAGGATTTCATGGTCTTACTGTTAAGCATCACCATAATGTCAGATTTGCTCCAAAATATATGGAGTGTAAAAATTACACAATAATCAGCTTTAAATAAATAGGCAAATTAATGGCAAAATACAATGTTAAATGATTTAAAATTTTTTCATTTTATTTTTGATCAATTGAAGGTACTAATCATGCACCTGGGGTTGTCTAGTATGGGTCTGATTGCTAATATTCAGACCCATTGTCACTACAGAAATCTATGCACACTCTTCAGGAATGTTTAAATAGTATGATATAATCTCTGATGCTTTATAATATAATAGGTTTGATATCACCAAATATTGCGTTGCTTTTGCTGTGTCAGTATTGTCTTAGAGCACTTCCCTTATGGTCAATGAGCCCCTCACTCATTCATTCATCAAACAATGTGGATTGAGCTTCTACTTGATGGTATTCCTAAGGACAAAGTAATGAATCAGCCAATCCCTGCCCTCAGACATGCCTGCCAGAGTCTTAGCAGAGGAGACAGACTATGAACATTTTATCAATCAATTTCTTACACAGTATAATTATGATTGTCATAAGGGCTACAGGTTACTGAAAGATTTGTTATCACGTGACTTGGGATCAAAGGTCAGAGAAGCTCTACTGGCCTTCTGCAAAAGGCAACACTGAAAGAGGAAGAAAACAGATCAGCGGCTGCCAGGACTGTGGATAGGACATGGAGTTGTCCACAGATGGGCATGAGGGCACTTTTAGGGGGATGGAGATGTTCCATAGCTTGATTGTGGTGATGGTACATAACTGCACACATTTGTCAAACTCTTAGAACTGCACACACAAAAGGGGGGTGAATTTTACTTTCTCTGAGTTTTGCCTATATATGACTTGTTGTGTTAGTCACTCAGTCGTGTCCGACTCTCTGTGACCCCGTGGACTGTAGCCCACCAGGCTCCTCTGTCCATGGGAGTCTCCAGGCAGGAATACTGGTGTGGGTTGCCATTTCCTTTTCCAGGGGATCTTCCCAACCCAGGGATTGAACCCAGATATCCCGCATTACAGGCAGATTCTTTACCAGCTGAGCCACCAGGGAAGCCCTATATATGGCTTAAAACCCCATAAATCCCAATATCTTTGTAACTTCTGGCCATGATTTAACCAACAATTCCTTGAGAATATGATCTAAAAATGGTCATGTCCTCAGGACACACATTCCCTGTGGCTATACCTGAATTCCTGAGTTTAAATTGTACACACATATCAGTCAATGCCTAGGTCTTTGAGATAGACTTTCACCAAGACTTTAATTCATTCTAAAATTGTTGTAGCTTCCTCAGTTGCCTCCCCCACTTCCCCTTTTCCTTCCAACCCAACACTGTAAGCCTCAGAGGCACATGTTAAGAGATCCTTTCCAAAGGAGAACCTCCACCCCTGGTCTGGAGAAGTGTTATCTCATCCTGTGTGTGAGGGTGTGTGTGTGTGTGTACATGTGCACATGTGCCTGTGTGTGCTCAGTCATGCCCGACTCTTTGCAACCCCGTAGTCCACTGGGTTCCTCTGTCCATGAAATTCTACAGCCAAGAATACTGGAGTGTGTTGCCATTTTCTCCTCTAGGGGATCAAACCCATGTCTCTTGTGTCTCCTGCATTGGCAATCAGATTCCGTACCAGTGCACCACCTAGGAAGCCTGTTATCCCATCCTGTAGTGTTCCAAATCCACCAAGACCAGATTCCTTAGCCCTCCTTACTTTCCAAACCTTAGTCTAAGTTCAAAAGTCTACACGTTTTCCTTGTCAGGGAAAGCCCCAGACTTTACCCTCTGTCACCATTTTCATAGAAGGAATGTGCATTCAACAGGACTCGATTCATGTGCCAGGCACTTCATAAATATTAACTCAATTCCCATCATAACCCTCTGAGGTTGGTATTAGTATTATCATCTCACAGATGAGGAAACCGAAGCACTGAGGTTTTGATTTTTCCAAAGTGACACAGCAGGCAGATTGCTGAGTTCTCTGCCCTCCTTGTGGACATTGTCAATTTTGTTTTAATATTAGGCATCATCGTGAGCAATAATATTACAGTTCAACAAAAATAACTGTGCACATTTCAGGCACTGTGTGAGAGAGAGTGTGGTACCAGCTGGGGCCTGGAGAGCCATTTGGCATTCCTCAAATAGAATCTGTGGGATGCACTCCATCCAAGCCCTTTGTATCTTACTTGAATGTAGCTGAATATGGCAACCTTGGTGACCAATCAAAAGGTCAAATTCACGCCTTTCAGAGAAGGAGAAAAGAGACCCTGGCCAATGCTGTGAGGAAGAATCTTGGAGCCATTCCAACCCCGGGGCTCCCCATAAGGATTTTTGAAACTCCATTCCAGATGGGAAGTTACTATCCTCTGAGGGGAAAACAATTTATAGAATCTATTTTAGCCCAGTCCAAAGAATGAAAGCAGAGCAAAAGCTTGAGAAGCATCGGTGACAGACAAATTGATGAGCATTACCCTAAGACTTTGGAAGGACTGAAGCTAAAGCTGAGGCTTCAACACTTTGGCCACCTAATGGGAACAATAGACCTTGAGGCTGGGAAAGATTGAGGGCATAAGGAGAAGGGGATGACAGAGGAGGAGATGGCTGGATGGCATCACTGACTCAATGGATATGAGTGTGAGCAAACTCCAGGGCATAGTAAAGGACAGAAAAGCCTGGCATGCTGCAGTCCATGGAGTCGCAAAGAGTTGACACGACTTAGCAGCTGAACAACTGTGCTAAGACCCTGGATCCACAGAAACCTCACCTCTTGGTTCTAGTTCCAGGACCATGATCTCTACTCTTCAAACAAAGGTTCCATCTTGGAAATGTTACCGGTCATCACAGGTGAGATTACAGATGCAAGTCTGTCATGAGATCCCTTGGTTGCAAACAACAAAGCCCACAGGAATTACATACACACATACATGTACACACACACCAAGGAAAATGGCACAGGTTGTATTGATCTACAAAGTCCAGTGGCAAATAAAGAGGGCAGAGAATGCAATGAATGTCTGCAAAATATTGGAAACAGCAATGGAAAGCAAAGTCAAGGTTTTGCTTTCAGTGTATCTTGAATGAATTGGTTTATTTCTACTTCTGCCTGCATGTGGTCTCCCCTCATCTCTACCTCTACCTCTGTTTGTATCTCTACTTCTCGACTAGCCTTTTTTTCCTGATTCTTGGCCCAAAAGCCAAACACAAAGTTCCCATCACTGACTTGACTTCTCTCTTGAAATGTTCAGGCAACACTCAGGAGCATCTCAGAAAGCCAATTCCAGTCCCCAGGAACAAGAACTTGATTGGCTGAATTCAAGTAGGGGCCACTCCAGATCAAGTTGTTTGTGGCTAGGGATGAAAGTCACGTGCCCACTCAGCAGGGCCTGTGGGAACTCTCCCTGCAAAGTAATGGGCAGGTTCTCAAAGAAGAGAGGGAGGAGCTGGGGATGAAATGACTGACAGAGGAAATTATAAGAATCTGATACAAAATCCGTAACTTGGATGACCAGGGCAGTGTTACTTGCTTCTCAGGCACAGGCTCAGCAAACATGAGAACTGATGGAATTATCGCCTTTGTTATTCCAAGTGAAACCTTTCTTGAATTGTCACTGTGGAAAAGGAGGTAACCTGAGCCTCCCTGGGAAGTTTCCTGTGATTAAATATAGTTAAGATCTTCCTGTACAAGAGCTGTGGGCACGCTTGCAATTTGGTGAGCATGACAGAAACACACCCAGTCCTAGAACCCCTAATTTTCTTTATTTCAGCACCTAAAAATGGGTCCCAGTATGAGATCAGGAATTATGCTTTAAACAATCCTTTGTGAGAAAGGGAGAAAGGGCTGGAAGGAAACCAACAGGAGGCCTGCACATCTGCTGACCTTTGGTGCTGGTAGAGCTGAAGAGAGTTCTTAGCTGAATTCTGAGCTCTGAGAAGGGCTGGGAAGGACAGTTTCCAGAATCTGGCAAAGGTCAGTCCAGCCCATGCACAAGGGGCAACCATAACCCAGCGAATTCAGGCCTGAAAGACATTGGGCCAGTTTTCTCTAATTTCAGTCTAGGACACATGGCTTCAGATCTCTTTGGTCCTTTGGTGGGGGTGAAGGGTTGCAGTTTTGAAATAAGCGAAGCCTAGTGTCAAGTGGGCTCTCAGCGTGGTTTCCATTCCTGTGCACGAGGACTCCATTCCTGTCCCATGTGTTCAATACTTCATCTACAATCCTGAATCTAAGAACAATGAACCCTAAAGTTTTTCATACTCATTTGGTGACAAAACATGAACTATAACTAACTAGAGTCTGTTTGTGGTTTTGATTTTTTCCACTTCACATGAGCGTTCAGATGGTCTGGGAGGGAGTTCTGTGGCACTGGAGGAAGCGCTAGCCAGGCAGAGGGCTGGACTCTGGTCCCAGCTTTGCCGTCACCAGCCCTGGGGCCCTGAGAAAGCCCTCCACCTTTTCTGAGTGAGCCTCATGTTTTTTCAGTTCTAAAGTTGGAATCCAGATGGGGCCTGTTTTCTTAGACAAGTCACTGTGAGAGTTAAGGAAGCACATAAAGTGGGCCTGTGTACATGCCTCATATCCATTCTAATTTGTCTCATTCTAGACAGATGGTCATTATCACTATTCTTGACCACGGCTGCCCCTAATAGAGCATCTACTACACTCAAATATTTGTAGATGGCCTTTTACTTAATTCCCTAAGTAACTTTAAGAGATTGGTATTATTATCTCCATTTCACCAAAGAGGATGAACTTTAGAGAGGGCGAGTGATTTACCAGGTCCACAGAGCAGTAAGTGGCAGATAAAACCAAGATTTGCAACCCGCCTCCCTCTTGTGCAGCAGTCTGGCTCGCTCCTGTAGTGGCGAGTGGATAGAAAACTACCCAGAGGAGAGCATCGCCGTGACTTAAGGCTTATGCGTGGTCACAGTACGTCATTCTCCAAACTGAGAGGGAAGAGGAGGCAGAGGAAGAGAAGCAGCATCAGCTCCCATTGCCTTTCTATGTCATTCAAGAGGGAGTTTTCTTTTGGGGGAAAGCAGTGGGATTTTAAAGTCTGTGTGATTTTAGCTTCAAGCTGGCCCATGGTTTCGCTTGAAGAAGGTATAAACGACAGGAGGGAGGCCAGGGAAGGGGAAGGGGCTGTTCCCAAGGTGCACATGTAGGTGCAGGAATGGGGATGCTGATGTGGAGGATAGAACCCTGAGTTTCCCTCCCAGCTCTGCTCCTGCTCACCTCCTTCCATGTCTCAGCTTCTCCCTTAGTGAAAGGGCTCTGTGACTAGATGTTCCTCAAATCCCTTTCCATTCTGAAATAATCTTTTGTATTAGCCAAGACTTAAAGAAAATCATAACAAGTGCCAGTGAGCATATGGACAAAGTTTAATCACTTAATTGCCTTTCTATGTCATTCAAGAGGGAGTTTTCTTTTGGGGGAAAGCAGTGGGATTTTAAAGTCTGTGTGATTTTAGCTTCAAGCTGGCCCATGGTTTCGCTTGAAGAAGGTATAAACGACAGGAGGGAGGCCAGGGAAGGGGAAGGGGCTGTTCCCAAGGTGCACATGTAGGTGCAGGAATGGGGATGCTGATGTGGAGGATAGAACCCTGAGTTTCCCTCCCAGCTCTGCTCCTGCTCACCTCCTTCCATGTCTCAGCTTCTCCCTTAGTGAAAGGGCTCTGTGACTAGATGTTCCTCAAATCCCTTTCCATTCTGAAATAATCTTTTGTATTAGCCAAGACTTAAAGAAAATCATAACAAGTGCCAGTGAGCATATGGACAAAGTTTAATCACTTAAAATCCTATCTTCTTCTACTTCTCTTTTCTAACTTTAACCTTGGCAGGCTGTGGTATAAGCCCGATACACAGAGGGCTAAATGTCAGTAAGCAGGAGGCATCCTAGAGAGTAAGAAAAGAAGAAAAAAGAAACACTGGTGGTTTCTCAGTACTTTGTAGATTTAAGAATCTGTAGCTACGATTTATATCAGTTTTGAAAGTGCTACGTAAGTCACACAATTCATGTGGCCATTTACTGGTGTGTCAGTAACATTTTTAATAGCAAGAGCCCTGCCTGTCTTGTATAGTATCTTCAACACCTGGAATAGCACCGAAGAGGTGCTTGATGAATATGAAATAAACAAATTCGTGAATGAGTGAGTCCTTCTCAAACAGAAGAGGTAGAAAAGGGGAACATTAAGATGCTTGCCTGGACACAGGTTAATGTCTTGCTGAAGCATGATGTGCTTTCCTGGCAGATGAGCAAACTTGGTCTTATTACAAAGACTGCTACTTTTACTAATAAAAATTCGTAAGAATGAAGATCTACACTCAGTTTAAGATTGCTTGTGCTTTAATTTAGCTCAGAACCAAAAAATCAGCCATGCAGAGAATACTCTCAAGATCAAAGACAGAGTGAAGCATCCCCACCATCTTAGGGTCAGTGAACCCCACATGGAGTGGACAGTCTGACAAGACAGAGGAGCTCAGACCTCAGAGCCACCTCCAGCTGTGATTATCTGGGGGCAGAGCCACAAAGTGCACTCCAGACCCTTCTATGTCTTACTGACTTGGGGACCTCAGCTATTTATGTGCATGCTTAGTTACTTCAGTCATGTCAAACTTTTTTGCAATCGTATGGACTGTAGCCCACCAGGCTCCTCTGTCCATAGGATTCTTGAGGCAAGAATACTGGAGTGGGTTGCCATTCTTTTCTCCAAGGGATCTTCCTGACCCAGGGATCAAACCCAGGTCTCCTGTGTCTCTTGCATTGTAGGTGGATTCTTTACTGCTGAGCCACCAGGAAGCCTCTTTTTTTTTTTATTTTTTTAATAAGATAAAGCATTTTCAAAATTCAGTAATTTATGTTCATGTTCTCAGCAACTTCACCTGCTTCATCTGCTTTGAATTGTAGTTTCCTGTTCTTTTTTTTACTGAAAGGCTATGCTTTGACCTGAATCAGATTTGCAGTCCACAGTGGGACCACTTAAAGGCTTCCCTGGTGACTCAGATGGTAAAGAGTCTGCCTGCAATGCAGGAGACCCAGATTTGATCCCTGGGTCAGGAAGATCCCTTGGAAAAGGGAATGGTAACCCACTCCAGTATTCCTGCCTGGAGAATCCTATAGACAGAGGAGTCTAGCAGGCTATAGTCCATCAGGTCACAAAGAGTTGTACACGACTGAGCGACTAAACAACAGGTTAATCCCAAGTAACCTTTGCCCCCTTCACTGGATAAAGAGCAGAGGACCTCAGGAGCAGGACAGTCATGAGGCAGCAGCATCTCTAGCAGTCTGAAAACTGGAAACTGGCTGCTTTCTCTAAATCTCTCTCTTTGAAGGGAAGAAGCTGGAGGTACCAGGGGCCTCTGAAGGGCTTAATGAAAATCAATAATGAAATTAAAAGTGAGAAAAGCAGAACTTCGATTTTCCTGAAACTCTGGTCTTCAGTGGAAGAGCTCTGACTGCCCCCTGAAAAGCATGTGTGGAACAGTGAGAACAGTAAATGCCAGAGCAGCGTGGCTCGTCGCTCATGAACTGTCCATGCTGGACTTCCTCCAGCCATGCCCCCCCTGAAGTCAGAAAGCGAAGAGAGGTGAAGAATGGAAGTCACTTCTAATCTCTGGGAGAGCATGTAAGAATGAGCTGAGAACTTGACTCTGGAAACCCCTCGGGAATTAAGCTAGAGGCAGGTAATTGGGCTCAGAAGAAAGGGAGGCTTTTGTCAGCACCTTGAGCCTACACACAAAGCCAGCTTGCTCACGATGTCAGTTCTGATCTTCATTTCAACAGGCCTGAGCTGCCCCCAGGCTGTTTCCAAAACTCTGGAAGAGGATGTCATCATAGAAATCCTATTAGCTGTACCTGGAGTACCTCAGCCTGAGAAGTGAGGCTCTTACTCTTGTCTGTATCCTAGGAAGATGGGTTGATTGCACTCATTGGCATGTACACAACCCATGTTCACAACCAGCATCTATGCCCATTGATCTAGGCAGATGTCATATGAGTTATAGACTTTGAGTGTCATTCTGTAGCAGATGATGTTTATGCTAGGCATGTATCTTCCCAGTACACATGAGTTCTTCTGTCACCTTAGGGGATAGTAATATCATTAAGAATATAGTGGGATCAGAAATTGAAAAAAAAAAAAAACTCGAGCTAAGTAGGGGAGACTTGAGAAAAATTAGGCTGGAAAGTTGGGTAGAAGCCAGATTAAAAAAAAAAAGCCTCGAAGGCCAAATTAAGAAGGCGTGTATGCATTTACTACAGGACTTCTCAGAGCCTTTAATTGGTAGAGATCTTAGTTTGAGTTCCCTCAGAAGCACAACCTAAAGATAAGAATAGAATGAGTTCATTTGGGAGGTGATTTCAAAGAACTGCACTTGGGGAAGAGAGGCCCATCAGTAAAATGTACATTCATGAGCAGGTTAATCCCTGTGGGCAGTGGGGACTTGGTCCCACAGATGAGCTCTGGGATTCAGTGTAGATCATGTCTCAAGAGTTTTCACAACAATAGGCAAGGAAGCCGAGAAATTTTCTCCCTTATATGGTCCCTCATTGGCTGAAGTCTGCTTTCAAGGTCATTAATTCTCCAGTACTCCCAGGTGGTCCTGCTCCCTGAGTCAGGAGGCAAAGATAACTAATAACAAGAGCCACAGGTGTGCACAAAAGTCAGAGTGTGCAGTCCTTGTGGACACAGTGTGCACAGGGGCTGTTGCAGTAGGGTGTTGGAGTTTGTGAAGTTCTAAGAGAGGAGATAAGGTTCATGCATTTTCCCAATGTATTTGACCACAGCATCTTTTTGAATAGAGAGTCCTGGAAGACTAGTAGCACCCACGTTATATGTTGGGAGCGTTCCTTGTCTAGATCAGTGGTCGATACATTTTGTCTATAAAGGACCAGACAATAAATATGTTTGGACTTGCAGGCCATATGGTCTGTGACAGCATCTTCACTCTTGTACCTTGAAAGCAGCCAGAGACAATATGCAAATGAATGGCCATGGCTAGGGTCCAGTGAAACTTCATTTACAAAACCAGGCAGCTGGCCAGATTTGGTCCTTGACTATTCTTTACTGACCCCCAGTCTGGATCATTCCTACAGCTCCGCCCAGCTCTAAGATTCTAAGACAGGATTGTGGCCGTCATGCTGAGCCGAAAGGTCTGATTGAGTGATCTTAGCAAAGGCTTCGCTCCCTCCTCCCGATGTGGATCCACGGTAAATGTGACTCAGATCATTGTGTCTAGTCCCTCTGGAACCCATTCCAACCAGCCCTCTGTAGCAGCCTCTTCATCCCATTTTGCCCACAGCCTCTCTGCTGGGGAAAATCAACTGAGCCTTAATTTAATTATTCTGCTGGTGAAATAAAAATAGGGCTGCCCTGAGGCTGCCTGATGCCAAGAATTTTTCATGGCACAGGAAGAGAAAAAATTAAATAGCAGCTTGAAATAAATAGGCCCTACCCACACTTGATCAAGGGCCTAGAGAGGTGTGAAGACTGGGGGATGAGGGGAGGTGTTCCTGGTGGCAAGACCCCACTTCCCCCTTCTTTACTTTTGAAGTTGAAGGTGGTAGGACAATAGTCCCCCCTGATATGCCCACTTAACCTGAATTTATTGATCTCCTAATGAATGCCAGGCATTCATTCTTTCATTCAGTGAGCACATTTTAAATGCCTACTTTGCACATCGGTTATTAAGAATTCTCAGTAATTATTTAGAATTTCAAAATGATGACAGCAGAGCATTAAACTAAATAAGGAAGCCTTCTACATATTACGCGCTGAGTATGTCACACCCATGAAGCCAGGTGCTTGATGCTGGTGTTATAAAGATACATGTTTTCAGCATAAGCTCTGGGAGGGCAGAAACCAGGTCTGTCTTGCTCACTATTGCTCCTTTAGACCTGCAGTCTAATACCCAAGCAACTGATACATATAAAGTGGATGGATGGAGAGAAGGAAGGATGGATGGATGGGATTGGTGGCCTCTGGATGTTGCTGTTAGGAAAGTATCTTAACTTTGACTTTCTAGCATCTGTTTGGGTAAAATCTTTCATTCATCCTCCTATGATGTTTCTCAGGTTCTTATTTTGTCCTACAGCTGAGTTTCAGAAGTCTCATTTCACAGAGTAATTAATAGAGTCATATTTCTTCTGAAAAAGTTGGAGTCTCTGAGGCTGTGTGTGCTCTTGGCACAAAAGAGGATACTGACAAGAGGATGCAGTTGCCAAAAAAGAAAAAAAAAAAAAAGGAAATTATGAGAGGCATTTTGCAGAGTAAACACTGTTAGAAGGAAGGAATGATGAAGCTAAAATAAATGTTTCCTGTGGAAGCCTACTTTGTATTACAAATCATGAAGGGACTTGATTGCATCGCCTACTGGTGATAAATAGCTTGCAATTCATTTCTTTCTCCTGCTGACTTTTGGCCAACACACTGCAAGATTCATGCAACTGTTATTTGACAACCCCTTTCTACATGCTGGGAGGAGATGAGACAGGGCTCTGCCCAGAGAAACACCTGGTTTGGGGAACCAACTCTACTGCACCCTCCCCACCACTGGACATGCTGTTGCACCAATCAAGGCCCCCACATGGCACAGCTGACACACACAAGCAGGCTAGCCGAGGAGGCATTATCAAAGGAACCATTTGCAGAAGTGTGGACAGGCTAAGAGAAAACAACAAGCGGTGATGTGGCACCCCGGACCGAGTGATAGTAGGAGCTGCTGGTACCGCTTCTAGAGCAGACAGACGGTCCACAATATACAGGTGAGAAAATTGGAGTTGACTCTCCCAGCCAGAGTCAAGGCTCAAAGGAGAAAACAAAAGTGACAGCATTTGAAAAACTAGAATTATCTAAACATACTACTGCATCCTTCCCATGATCTGATTTTTTGTTTGTGTTTCACTCCCTTTTTAATTTTGGTTTTTGCTCTTATGATTACAGACAGATCTCATTTCCCTGTGCTTTGCTGTATTGCACTTTGTGGCGCAGGGGATTTAGTCACAGTGGACTCTGTTACTCAGGCGCAAGGAATGAATGGATTCTGGGAGACGGCTCACAGAGTCTGCTGCAGATGCATGCACTAGATATTTGCTTTAGGGATGTTATGATTGTGGTGTGTTTGTCTTTGTGCTCACCCCACTGTTTTTCTAATAGTCCTCCATTGCACTCGGCGTTTGTACCTGTTGAAGCAACAAGTGCCATTTTATAATTCTGCAAAGCACATAATTAAGGGATACACTTCTTGAGGGGAAGGTGATGGGAGGACTTGCGTTGTTCCCAAGTAGGAAATTTTTAACTTCAGTAAGAATGTGAAGGAGATCACACAGAAATCTAAGCCCAGGAGAAATAAGACCACAAAATGCCTAAAGGACCCACACAAGTCCCCAGATGAGCTAGTCAACCAAGGAGGCCAATTTAAACTGAAAAACTAAAACACGAGGATAGGAGGATATGTTTTTATGTATTTATAATTATTTGTATATTTATAAGTTACATATGTATGTATGTGTGGTATATGTATATGATGTATGTATTTATATTGCATGCTTTCTCTTGCTATATATATGTATTCTAAACCAAATAAGTGTTTGAACTGAAAACAGCTTTCGACAAAACCTGTCCCAGTTTGCTTGTCGTTGTTCCTTATATATCTTGTCACACTAACAATATTCAACAAATTTTAGATTATTCTCACATGACTGTTCTTAACAGTGATTTTCCTACCTCTTCAAGTACTCTGTCAGGCAGTCAACAGATTGGTGATGAGTCTGTTGTTCCAACTGCATTTCTCTAGGTAATTATGAACCCTAGGACACGGTGCTGAAACAGTCGCTCTAGAATCTTTTGGAAGTGCCAACTGCTTCATTAATCTCCCACCTGTTGTTTCACACTTTATGATGAAATGCCACTGTCCAACTTTATCATCCAGACCTAAACACGCAGAGCAAAACACTGGGTTTACATGCAGATTTACCATCCAGAATGTCAAACCAATTAAACATGGTTAAGTGTCAATGACCTGATATTCAATTGCAAACAGCTCTGGCTTTATTTGGGCGAGTGGGTTGGGCTAAATGGAACCTGAAGCTCTGAAATATAATTCACCCACCATTTCTGCTTACCGATTATGCCAGGTTTTTTTTTCCATTGAAGACTGGAGGCTGGTTATGGAAATTGCATTTGTGCTTCTTCTAAATATGCAGACTCATACTCCAACCTCTCACTTGTGATTCTATGATTAAAAAAAGAAGAAGAAGAAGAAGAAGCTGAGAGAAGGGAGGACAACATTCGCATTTCTGAACTTAATTTGAAGCTGGCTTAGCACACTCTGAGCCACAGATAAGACTAAAAGCAGTTCCTCCCTACATACCAATTAGAACAAACCTCTCTTACCATGGTGGCATGGAGGCTGGGGGGATCTGGTTATTTAGATGGATTAGTAGAGTCAGTGTTTAGGGCAAAGGTGAGAGCTGTTTACCCCCTTAAATTTTGGACAAATTTTTTCTAGCTCTAAGTATAACAATATCTAGCATTTACTGGAAACATGTTAAATGCCGGGTACACTGTTATACTCTTCATTTATTCCTTTAAAAGCATTCCTCTAAATTAGATGTCATTTCCATTTTTACAGATTAAGAAGCAGAGGCTCAGAGAGGTTAAGTAATTTTCCCAAGTCACAGAGCTTCCAACTGGACTTCAATTTGAACTCTGGTGAGCCTGATTTACTTATCTTTTCTTAATTTTCCTTTTAGAACTTTGAAACATCTTTAATCCATCTGGGATTTATTTTGGAACATGACATGAAATGAGACATCAATATTTTGTTTTCTACAAATGTACAAATGTGCATTTTCTGCAAATGTAGCCAATTAAGCCTGCTACAGCTTAAAAAAATTTTTTTTAGCAATTTAATGACAAGGGGAAATGCTTATGATGAAAAGTAGAAGAAAAGGAGGAAGACTAAGCTGTAGACACAGTGTTTGTGTGGGTTAAGTCTCTTCAGTCATGTCTGACTCTTTGCGACCCTTTGGACTCTAGCCTGCCAGGCTCCTCTGTCCATGGGATTCTCCAGGCAAGAATACTGCAGTCGGCTGCCATTTCCTCCTCCTGGGATCTTCCCAGCCCAGGGGCTGAACCCGCATCTCTTATGTCTCCTGCATTGGCAGGAGGATTCTGTAACACTAGCTCCACCTGGGAAGCCCATATACAGTCTAAGTAACAATGTAAACATCTATGTGGCCATTAATACAATATCTGGTGAACAATGACATGGAAATACTACCCTGAATGGTGTTGAAGATTTTGAGATATGGCTTCAGACTACCTGGGTGGATCTAAATCCCTCATGTACCTCTTACTCCCTCTGAGCAGCTTCCTGTAAATTACGTAACTTCTCTGTCCCCATTCTCTCACCTATAAACTGTGGATAATAATAATAATAATATTATCATTACTAGATAATAATATTACTCATCTCCTGAGGTGACTAAAAGGATTGACTATGCCAACCATGTATCCATGGGTAGTGCTTGGCACCAAAAAAAAATACTACACATATAAATATGCCAAATCCTGTATTGATAGTGTTGTCATCATATACATTTTAATTTTTTTCAAGTTGTCTGTTTTGTAGGCTATATCCAAAAAGAAAGTTTAATTTTTTAGGAATCTTGTGTCTTCAGAATTCCACAAATGCCAAAATATTCTGAAATCAAAAAAAAGTGGGCCCCCTTACAAATTCTTTTTTTGAGATGCACCCTCACTGGATGAACCCTATGTCCTCCTAGCAGAAAAAAAGCTCCTTATTTCCATAAGCTGATAAAACCGGGAGCTTTGGCACAAGGATTCAGTTTTTTAAAAGTCCTTAAATAGGAGGTATTCAGCATTACAAAAACAAGAAGCAATAAATATAAATAACTCCCGGCAAATCATCTCTTCAAGTCCTTGAGATGCTATGAGACATGAGAATAAGTTACATTGCATTATGATTTATAGTTGGATCTGGAAGTCGGTTCTGTAACAGGTCTAGAAACAGGGGTAGGAATTAATCCTCCATTCACACTGCATTACATTGCTGGGGACATCGCTGAACTGGACTCCACATGAGCCAGACTTCCCTGTATATGGATCAGGGGTAGACACAGGAATCTAATCCAGGTACTTGCTTGCACACAGGGAAATGCTAAGGCAGAAAGCTGATTACTCAAAATCACGCAGTTCTCCGGCTAAACTTCCCCAGGCTTCACATGAAGCTAATGAAGTAGAGACTGATCTATGTTTCTTTCGAGATGATTGATGAAAAAATCAGCTGCAAATAACTGGGAAAACAATTGTGAGGAAAGCTTAATATGTTTCCTCCAGCATCGAGCCTGTCACAGCTATGTAAGTGCTACTGTTCAGAAATTCAATGTATAGAAGAAAAGGCTAGGCAACTAGTCCTAGAAACCTGTTATTCTTATGGGAAATGGGGGCTAAACATTTCCTTCCAGGTGGTTAACCTCCCACCCCAGCCTTTGCCTTTCCACAGAGTCCTTAGAAGGCTGAGAATGCTCAACAGTAGTTGTGTGACTTTGAGCTCATTTCTTGACCTCTCTGTACTTCATTTTCACCATCTGTCCAGTAAGAATACTTACCTTGCAGTTCTGTGAGGACTCCAGACAATTCATTTATGTTTCCCTGGAGGCTCAGATGGTAAAGAATCCGCCTGCTCTATAAGAGACCCAGGTTCAATCCCTGGGTTAGGAAGATCTCCTTGAGAAGGCAATGGCTACCCACTCTAGTATTCCTGTATGGAGAATTCAATGGCCGGAGGAGCCTGGTGGGCTACAGTCCATAAGGGCGCAAAGAGTGGGACGTGACTGAGCAACTAACTAGAACCTGACACTGTGGGCACACAGTAAGTGTCTGTATAACACCTGGGGTTCTGATTTCAAGGGAATTGGAAGGGTCTCTGGCTCACCTGCTCCCTCAACCAATATGTTCATATTTGAATCCCTTTAAGGGGAGAATTGGCTTTTATTCCACGAATATACGTCAGGCTTAACTATAAATATCTAGGAGAAATAACATGTATTTAAAGTTATACTAAGCTAGAAACAATCCTGGAGAAGGCAATGGCACCCACTCCAGTACTCCTGCCTGGAAAATCCCATGGACAGAGGAGCCTGATAGGCTGCAGTCTATGGGGTGGCTGAGGGTCAGACATGACTGAGCGACTTCACTTTCACTTTTCACTTTCATGCATTGGAGAAGGAAATGGCAACCCCCTCCAGTGTTCTTGCCTGGAGAATCCCAGGGACAGGGGTGCCTGGTGGGCTGCCGTCTATGGGGTCGCACAGAGTCGGGCACGACTGAAGTGACTTAGCAGCAGCAGCAGCAGCAGAAGCAATCCATATCAGATTCTGTCAGTTTTTAAAGGGCAAGAAGAAAGACAGAAAACACCTTGCTTACTCATTAAGCACCAACTGCATGCTAGGNTGTGTATAAGAGACAGGTCTATGGGGTCGCACAGAGTCGGGCACGACTGAAGTGACTTAGCAGCAGCAGCAGCAGCAGAAGCAATCCATATCAGATTCTGTCAGTTTTTAAAGGGCAAGAAGAAAGACAGAAAACACCTTGCTTACTCATTAAGCACCAACTGCATGCTAGGTTTGCACTGATCACTGGAGGACAGAGGCCAGAGAAGGCTATGGACATTGAAAGGGCTTCTCTCTCTCTCCTAGCTCTTGTTTCTCATTCTTCCTGTCTGCTCGGCTTAGGTGCACTTCGCAGGCAATACAGACACTCAGATCCTGCAATATGGAATCCAACATTTCACCTTCTCTAACGGGATCCTTCATAGAATGTGATGGTCTTGGCCCCCGTGCTCACAGGTAGGACATTGATGTTTCTTTGTTTTAATCAAACTCCTGACCCCCTCCAAGCTAGGTAGAAATTCCATCTCCATCACCATTAAGCATTTACCTCTCTGGGAGTCACTTTAGAATCCAGGAGACCTTCATGGTACCCAGCAGATAGAAAAAGGACCCCAAACTTCCCATCCCCCTTGGCCATCACCAGTGTCCTCAGGGTGCATGCTGGCAGTGGTCTCTTTCACTCTCAGAAGTGCTTAGCTTCTTTGAACGCCAAAAACTGGGGTGTTTTCAGTCCTGCCACCCCATCAATGTCCGGTTGCCCTGGGAGGCACAGCCACTCTGCCGTGTAAGCATCCTGCTGTTTCCCACCCTCCAACACTGAACTCTGATCTCTTCATGAGTCCAAGCAGCTCCTTCTGTTCTGGGGCTCTGCAAACGATTTCTGCAGATGGCCAGACAGGAAGCACTATCAGCTTTGCAGGCTGTGCCACGTCGGTCACAACACTTAGCTCTATATTAGCACTAAAGCAGCCCTGAAAAGTGAAAGTGAAAGTTTTTTGTGACCCCATGGACTATAGAGTCCATGGAATTCTCCAGGCCAGAATACTGGGGTGGGTAGCCATTCCCTTCTCCAGGGGATCTTCCCAGCGCGTGGATTGAACAGGGTCTCCTGCATTGCAGGCAGATTCTTTACCAGCTAAGCTATCAGGGAGCCCTGGACAAGGCATAAATGGATGAAAGGGGCTTCGTCCCCATGGACTTTCAAACTTCAAAATGTTCATATGTCACACGATTTTATTCTTCATTTGATTTTTTTAATGAATTTTGAAAAACCATTCTTAGTGTTCTAAGAAAAAGCAAAAACAAATATAAAGACAGCAGGCCAGCTTTGGTGCATGGCCATTAGCTGGCCAACTCCTGTTCTAGCCTCTTGTCCTCAAAGAAACTTAACACAATATTTTCAGTGAGGCCGGACTTTTGGAAAACAGAAGTCCTTTATGCATTCGTTTGTTTTGTTTGGCAAAGCTTTGTAGGGTGACCAGCCATTCCAGGTTCCTTGGAATTGAGGTTTCCAAGATGTGGGATTTTTAGTACTACAACTTGGAAAATTCCAGGCAAGCTAAGACAGTTGATCTCCCAACCTAATAGGTACCAGGCAATGAAGGTTCCAAAGTGAAGAAAACAAAGTCTTTGTTTTTATGAGGCTGGAATGCTCTTCAGGAAGATGGGTGCCTTTACTCATAACTCTCGTTCTTGACACAGGGTCCACACTATCATCCACCCACCTTTACCCCCACCCCTGGGCAGAGGATACAAAAAGTCCTGCAAAAGGGCAACCAGATAAAATGCTTGGGGAAAAAAACAAACAAACAAACAATCAATTCAACAGATTTGCCTAAAAACAGTGAAGTAGATAGTGTTAAAAAACAAAACTCAACTGAGTAAATTTTCAGGATATCATTGATTTTATTCAGTAATTCATGAATCAAGCAACATGAAATCTAACAGAAAGTCAAAAGATTTTATAGGCAGAAGGGAGCAGGAACAGGGAAGCTATACTAGGCAGAAAGCAGAAGGATTACGGCAGGATTTCTTTTCTTTAGGGGAGGGTAGGAGTCTACAGGCAGATGACCTAACTGAAACTGATCTGGCAATTTCTGATTGACTGGTTTAAGATTCCATTTCTGAGAGAGACAAATTGAATTAAATGAAGTCTTGGTTTGGTGAGTGGTGGCTTAGCATAAGTGACTCCATTTTGGGCCTGTTGTCTTTAACAGTAGTGTTGGTTCCAGGGTCAAAGAAAGAATACAAACACTCAACAGAGCAAATTTCACTCTAATGCAATGTGAGTACACCCAACACCTGACCACACCCCTACCCATTTCGCAGGATGGAACTCGGACAGGCCATCTAAGCCTGGGGAGCCTTCCAGAGAGGCTCAAACCTCTTTCGCACCTAGAGGCGTCCATTGTACTAGAAAATGGAAACGTCCCCAAACCACATTATAAAGACTGTGAGCTATCTTATTGTCCAATTCTGTGCTATATTTAGATACTCAATTGGATTTCATGAAAAAAGTCTAAAGTTGAGGCCCTTTGGAAATGTGAGGTCCAGGCAAAAAAATTCTCCTCTTCTCCCTCACCTCCACCCCCAAATCGATTTTCCTCCATGATAGAGTTTGACAAAGTAATACAGCCTCACCAGAGCCCCTGTGAGCCTGTTCAGAGCCTTTATTTAGTATAGCAAGTTTCCCACTCTGGGACTACAAGCCAGAGTGGCGAGTGATGCGCAGACTGGAGCCCCTATTGGCCCCTCCACCAGGCAGCTTTGTGCAGTGTACAACCTGTGCCACCATACAAAGCCACCCTGAGACAACTGTCTGACCCTTCAGGGAAAAAAAATCAGACCCTTTGTCTGGACTTTGAAGGGATAAAAAAGAGGGTGACTCTAATTGCATCAGATATCTTAGGTCCCACTGTGCCATGTGTCCAGGGTAACTGGGATCCAAATCATCTCTGACTCGAGAGCAGGAACTTGCTTCTTAAAGGAAGTGATTTCTGTCTTCCAGTCACTTGTGTTTTTTTTTTTTTTTTCGTTTCTTATATGATATTATACATGTTTCAATGTCATTCTCCCAAATCATCCCACCCTCGCCCTCTTCCACAGAGTCCAAAAGACTGCTCTATACATCTGTGTCTCTTTTGCTGTCTCGCATACAGGGTTATTGTTACCATCTTTCTAAATTCCATATATATGCGTTAGTATACTGTTTTGGTGTTTTTCTTTCTGGCTTACTTCACTCTGTATAATCGGCTCCAATTTCATCCAAACTAGCTGTTTCTTGCCTTTTGTGTCCTCCTATAACTCTGCTTACAGAATGAGCCCACAAAGGATGGGCTGAAGCTGGGTTGGGAAAGCTTTTGAAAGCAAGCCAGGCGGAAACTTGAAGACAAAAGGTCTTCAAGCAGATATTATTTGCAGTCTTGGGTTAAGCAGCTGCTGGGGGTGGGGGAAGACAGTAAGAAGTGCACCCTAAATGAAGCTTCGAAGGGGGACTTGTTTAGCTTGGTAGGATGGGGAGGTTGAAAGAGGCCATAGGACAAGGTCTTTTTTTTAATCCGCCACTCCCCTCCCCAAGCTGAGAATTGTTAATCAGGTATGGGTGGTAAAGTTCCCTAAATGTGCAGCCTGACAACAGTGCCTGACAGCTGGTAGTCAGGTTGCCATGTCAACAGGAAGAGACCCTACTAGGGTTTATATCTACTCATCACCAAGTTCTCTGAGTAGCTCTTTTTTAAAAGATCTATTTATTTATTTATTTGACTGTAGTGTTTGTTGCTGCACCTGGGCTTTCTGTAGATGTGGTGGGCGGGGCTTACTCCTCGTTGCAGTGTGTGGCGGGGCTTACTCCTCGTTGCAGTGCGTGGCTTTTCATAGCGGTGGCTTCTCTTGTGGAGCTTAAGCTCTGGAGCTCAGGCTCAGTAGTTGTGGCCCATGGGCTTAGTTGCTACACAGCATGAGGGATCTTCCCAGACCAGGGATCAAACTGGTGTCCCTTGCATTGCAAGGCATATTCTTAACCACTGGACCACGAGGGAACCCCCTGTATGAGTAGCTCTTACCTATGGATAAAGCTAAAAAAGCTGATCTCTGACTCCAAGATTGCTTCCCTAGGCAATGGAATTATTTTGACTGGCGGAGGAAGATTGGGATCCTACAGAGGCACCCAGCAAAGGTGGGTGGGAGTGGATGAGGGATGGAGTTCCCATGAGCATTCTGTTTCCCTGACAGGGAAATTCACATTTATGGTGTGTCTCTTATGTGTCTGATACTCTGCTATAAGCTGCACAGATTAGGTTTTATTTCATTCTCACAACTAAACTATAGGATTGCTATTAGTATTCCCATATTTTACAGATAAGCAAAGAGAGGCTAAACAGCCAAACAGCAGAGCAGTAGTTAACCGAAGATAGGTCCACAAGATGGATTATTATGCAGCTATTTAAAAGTCATCTTTCTGAATATGTTTCTTGACACATTCTCAAAACTGCACAATACAGCCTACCTATATGATAAAATACATGTGATGAATAAATATCCATAGGAAAAAGTATGGATAATAACATTGTTGTTCAGTCACTCAGTTGTGTCCAACTCTGTGACCCCATGGAATGCAGCACTCCAGGCTTCCCTGTCCTTCACCATCCCTCAGAGCTTGCTTAAACTCATGTCCGTCGAGTTGGTGATGCCATCCAACCATCTCATCCTCTGTCATCCCCTTCTCCTCCTGCCTCCAATCTTTCCCAGCATCAAGGTCTTTTCTAATGAGTCAGCTCTTTGCATCAGGTGGCCAAAGTATTGGAGCTTCAGCTTCAGCATCTGTCCTTCCAATGAATATTCAGGATTGACTCATTTGATCTTGTTACAGTCCAAGGGACTCTCAAGACTCTTCTCCAATGCCACAGTTCAAAAGCATCAGTTCTTCAGTGCTCAGCCTTCTTTATGGTCCAACGCTCACATCCATACATGACTACTGGAAAAACCATAGCCTGGACTACATGGACCTTTGTTGGCAAAGTAATGTCTCTACTTTTTAATATACCATCTAGGTTTGTCATAGCTTTTCTTCCAAGGAGCAAGCATCTTTTAATTTCATGGCTCCAGTCACCATCTGCTGTGATTTTGGAGCCCAAGAAGATAAAGTCTGTCACTGTCTTATTGTTTCCCTATCTATTTGCCACGAAGTGATGGGACCAGATGCCATGATCTTCGTTTTTTGAATGTTGAGTTTTATGCCAGCTTTTTCACTCTCCTCTTTCACCCTCAACAAGAGGCTCTTTAGTTCTTCTTCACTTTCTGCTGTAAGGGTGGTATCATCTGCATATCTGAGGTTATTGATATTTCTCCTGCCAATCTTGATTCTGGTTTGTACTTCATCCAGCCCAGCATTTCACATTATATACTCTGCTATTAAGTTAAATAAGCAGGGTGACAATATACAGCCTTGACGTACTTCTTCCCCAATTTTGAACCAATCCATTGTTCCATGTCCAGTTCTAACTGTTGCTTCTTGACCTGGAAGCAACAGGTGTGTAAATCACCAAAAGCCAGCCAGCCGTGAACAAGCTCAGACCACATATTCAGAGCTTGCTTTACAAGGGAGTTGGCCACCATCATTTGCATGTGGTAGAGACTGAAAGGCAGGCGAAGGGAATGAAAACTCTGTAGTTGAAAAAAACAACACTATAGGCATGCCTGATTGGAGGCCACTGGCACAAGGAAGATAGAAATAAGGCTGCCTAGGAGCAGGACATCCTGTGTGATTAATTAATTACCTTGTTTCGCTTTGTCTGGTTGATCCTAAGATCCAGTTACATGCTACCTGCAAGAGACACACTTTCAATATAAAAATCCAAATAGATTAAAAGTGTGTGTTTAGTCAGTCACGTCCAACTGTGGAAAAATATGTGCAATGCCAATAACAGCATATAAAGGGTTGCTGCTGCTCTTTAGTTGCTTAGCTGTGTCCAGCTATTTGTGACCCCATGAACTGTTGTTCCCAGGCTCCTCTTCCCATGGGATTTCCCAAGCAAGAATACTGAAGTGGGTTTCCAGCTCCTTCTCCAGGGGGTCTTCCTGACCCAGGGATTGAACCCAGGTTTCCTACTTGGCAGGTGGATTCTTTACCACTGAGCCACCAGGGAAGCCCCCATAAGAAGGTAGAGTAGCCATATTAACAATAGATTATAAACAGTTCAATATAAACAATATTATAAAAGATAAAGAGGGACGCTTCATAATGATTAAAGGACCTTGATTCATTATCAAGAAGACACAATAATTGTGAATATGCTAACAGAACTTCATAATAAACTAAGTATAAAGTATGGCAGAGTCCCTGCATATACAGTTTTTCTGTGGCCTTCGTGTGAGCTGAGGATATTATCCTATACTTTGACTTGGGCCATCTGACTTGCTTTGGCCAATGGCATGAAGGTGGAAGAGGCAGTCTGCCAATTCCAACCTCAGACCTTAAGAGGCATAGCAACTTTCTGTTTGTTTTCCTGTGCTTCTGCCTAACCCAAGAGAGGAAAATGCCCCAGCTGGCCCACTGGTCCAATATGATGACAGACACACAATGAAGAATTACCTGACTAATCAGCAGACTTACAGCTTGGACCCTCTCAGCCTAACCCAGAATTAGAGAGTATGATGAACAATTCTGTGGCTTCCCCAATGGCTCAGTGGTAAAGAACCCTCCTGCCAATGCAGGAAACATGGGTTTGATCCCTGGGTTGGGAAGATCCCCTGGAGAAGAAATGGCAATCCATTCCAATACTCTTGCCTGGGAAATCCAGTGGACAGAGGAGACTGTGGGCTACAGTCCATAGGGTCACAGAGCTGGACATGACTGAGCATGCATGTACTACTACTACATGAACAACTTTATGTCAACAAACTTAGAAACTAGATTTAGGAACACTGCTCTCCAAAACATAATAAATTCCCATTGTCCAGGACATTGAAACTGGCTACTGCAAAGAGGAATGTTTATGGAAAACTCTGAGAGGTACCACCAAGATTTCTCCAGACAGTGTTTTTATGTATGAATCCCAATTTCAGGAGACCCTCTAAACTGGCCACACTGCTAGCTCAGAAAAAGTGAGACAAAGTATGTAATATGGACATTTCCAACTGAGTTAGGTGCTTCTTTTCCTTCTGAAAATTAAATACAGCCTCAGGAGTCCCTTCACTGTAAGTGGGGTGACCAGTGATGTGGGTAGAGGAGTGGGGGAGTGAGACAGGGAATGGAAGATAGCAGATGAGGGGTGTGTTACCAAGCAGATATCACTATGAGAGTGGAACTCAGTGCTGCTAGAGGGCCGTGGGAGACCGTTTCACAGGTGCTTCAGTCATCCCAGCTGCAGGGTGAGGAAGATGGAGTGTCCACCCACAGGCTCCCTGTCCAGCACTGATTGAGAGCCCCTCCCGAGACGTTAGCTTGATGGTGCTGTCGGCTTGTTCAGGGCAAAGTGAGCGCCCACAGCCAGGAAAAAACCCTCAGGCAGAGACTGCAGACACTCACAACAGTGAGGATTGTTCTGTGTGTCGAGATGACTGCTGAGAAATGATGGGGGGCAGGGGAAGGAGGTCAGGTACCGAGAGCATCTGCTCCTATGTGGGATGAAGAATTGGACTCCAATACACATAAAGAAGCAAACAACAGAAATTTCAAATTTGTTGTGTTTTTTATTCCTTTAGAAATTCAGAATATCTAGATAAACCCCAAGTCTATTTCATTTTTGAACTAATATAGTTCCTTGTTGGGAGGCCTTTTCCAAGATCCCAGAGCAGAATGACTTGGTAAAGAAAAGCTGGCAATGCCTCCTGGTCACCCTTACATTCTTCACTGGAGGTAAAGTGAGGCAACCTGTTCAGATCCCCAGTGCACCCCACATTAACCCTGGCATAGTCACTCATCCCACCAAACCTCAGTTTCTTTATCTGTGAAATAGATGTCTGCATGCCTTCTAACTCTAAACAATGGTTACTCAAATCTGTTTTACCTTCCTTCATTAATCAAGGTCATTGTTAGACCTGCATGCCCTCCAAATAGCACATAGCCTAAACAGTGTTTGCCTGAGTTATTTTCCAGAAAATTGGAGTCAGCTATGTCTAATTTCAGTTGAACTGGTTAAGACTGGATAGGACCACTGACCCTCCAACCAGGCATGTGGCAGTGCCTACTCCATGTGTGACCTTTTGGCATCAGAGGGCTGAAAACTCCACCATCCTATCGTTCAAAGTGCCTCTGATTGCCTGTGCAGAGGCCTGTGTCAGAACGAGGATTCCTGCACTGTTTCCCAATCACTTTTCCCCACGCCACACCTCAGATCCCACCCTGCTGCTTCATTCTTCATCCCATAAATGCCATCCTCCTTCCAGCTCCTTGCCTTCCAGTGGGAGGGAGTGGAGATTTGTTCTCTGGTCTCCACCTGTGGTCACTTTACAAAAAGTACCTCTGCCACAAACATCAACATATCACCATTTTGGCTTGCTGAGCATTGGGCAAACTGAACCTGGCTCAGCAACATCTCTCTCTGACTATAAAGCTTTTTTCACAAGCCCGGACTTCCCGTGGTACAGCTAGGAATCTAAAGATAGCTGAGATAAAGTCCTTGTTTGAAAAGTTCTTCCTATCTAGTAGAGAAGACAAATAAGTAGGGATTACAGTACAGTGGGCATCAGCTCAGTTCAGTTCAGTCGCTCAGTTGTGTCCGACTCTTTGCGACCCCATGAATCGCAGCACGCCAGGCCTCCCTGTCCATCACCAACTCCCGGAGTTCACTCAGACTCACGTCCATCGAGTCATCCAGCCATCTCATCCTCTGTCGTCCCCTTCTCCTCCTGCCCCCAAGCCCTCCCAGCATCAGAGTCTTTTCCAGTGAGTCAACTCTTTGCATGAGGTGCCCAAAGTACTGGAGTTTCAGCTTTAGCATCATTCCTTCCAAAGAAATCCCAGGGTTGATCTCCTTCAGAATGGACTGGTTGGATCTCCTTGCAGTCCAAGGGACTCTCAAGAGTCTTCTCCAGTACCACAGTTCAAAAGCATCAGTTCTTCGGCACTCAGCTTTCTTCACAGTCCAACTCTCACATCCATANGGCCAAAGTACTGGAGTTTCAGCTTTAGCATCATTCCTTCCAAAGAAATCCCAGGGTTGATCTCCTTCAGAATGGACTGGTTGGATCTCCTTGCAGTCCAAGGGACTCTCAAGAGTCTTCTCCAACACCACAGTTCAAAAGCATCAGTTCTTCGGCACTCAGCTTTCTTCACAGTCCAACTCTCACATCCATACATGACCACAGGAAAAACCATAGCCTTGACTAGGCGGACCTTAGTCGGCAAAGTGGCTTTATACTTTTTAACAGTTTTCATTTATCTGCAGAAATTCTCTGTATTGTCTCATCTTCTTAAGCATTGTAAGCATATTTATTTTAAATTAATGTCTGAGAATTTTAATATCTGAAGCCCCAATGAGTCTTCTTCTATTGTCTGTCATTTCTGATGACTTTTGTTAATTTTCTCTTGTCTTCCTGTGTCCTTGGTGGTTTTCTATTGTGTGCTAGATATAGTATTTTATGAAACTTCAGAAAAATTTGAGATTGATATTACTTCTAGAGAATTTGTATTTGTCTTTGCCAGGTATCTAGAGATATTAGCACTTTGAAATTATCCTAATCCAACTTCTGGTGGTTGAGACTACTCAAAGTTAAACTGAAGTCCTTGCAAAAGCCTGTGTACGTCTCTTTCACTCTGACTCTGAGGTGCAGCTTTTTCAGCATCACAATCCAAAGATTTTAGGGTTTACCAGGTGTACCTCTTGGTACGATTTTGATTCTAACATCTGTCTCTCTAGTCCCCCAAGACTATCCGAAACTCTACATAGCCTCTCAATAGTTCCCTCAATAACTGAATATGAGCCATTGAAGAAAGCGGCCCTAACATTAAGCTCAACTTCTCCCACTCATATTCTGAACTGGGTATTCTTCATCATCTCTAGTGCCTTCAGGGAAGTAAATAGTTGTGTTCAACTTCTCCAGATCAGCAGGAGGACTGATTTCATTTATTCATCCACCATTTTCCTAACACTATTTTTTAGAAGCATACCATATATTCAGAAAAGTGCACAAATCCTAAGTGTTCAGCTCAATAAGTTTTCACAAAGTGAGCAAGGAACAAAACGTAAACAGCAGATTCGAAGCTTCCCTCATGTCCCCATTTAGTCAATAATGCATCCCAAGGGTAACCACTATTCTGACTTCTAAATCCATGGATTAGTTGTGTGTGTGTGTAATTAATTTATTTTTTATTGAAGAATAATTGCTTTACAGAATTTTGCTGTTTTCTGTCAAACCTCAACATGAATCAACCATAGGGATACATATATCCCCTCCCTTTTGGAATTCCCTCTTATCTCCCTCCCCATCCCACCCCTCTAGGTTGATACAGAGCCTCTGTTTGTGTTTGCTGAGCCANTTTATTTTTTATTGAAGAATAATTGCTTTACAGAATTTTGCTGTTTTCTGTCAAACCTCAACATGAATCAACCATAGGGATACATATATCCCCTCCCTTTTGGAATTCCCTCTTATCTCCCTCCCCATCCCACCCCTCTAGGTTGATACAGAGCCTCTGTTTGTGTTTGCTGAGCCATATGGCAAATTCCCATTGGCTATCTATTTTACATATGCTAATGAAAGTTTCTATGTTACTCTTTCCATACATCTCACCCTCTCCTCCCCTCTTCCCATGTCCATAAATCTATTCTCTATATCTGATTCTGCACTGTTGCTCTGTAAATAAATTTTTCAGTAGCATTTTTCCAAATTCTGTATATATGTGTTAGAATACAGTATTTATTTCTCTTTCTGACTCACTTAACTCTGTATAATAGGTTCTAGTTTCATCCACCTCATTAGAACTGACTCAAATGTGTTCCTTTTCATGGCTGAGTAATATTCCATTGTGTATACACAACCTCTTTATCCATTCATCTGTTGATGGACATCTAGGTTGCTTCCATGTTCTAGCTATTGTAAATAGTGCTGAAATGAACAATGGGATACATGTGTCTCTCAAGTTTGGTTTCCTCAGGGTATATGCCTAGGAGTGGGATTGCTGTGTCATATGGTGGTTTTATTCCTAGTTTTTAAAGGAATCTCCATACCGTCTTCCATAGTGACTGTGTCAATTTACATTCCCACCAATAGCACAAGAACATTCTCTTTTCTCCACACCCTTTCCAGCATTTATTGTTTGTAGACATTTTGATGAGGCCCATGCTAACCGGTGTGAGGTGATATCTCATTGTTGTTTTGATTTGCATTTCTCTAATAATGAGTGATGTTGAGTATCTTTTTATGTGTTTGTTAGCCACCTGTATGTCTTCTTTGGAGAAATGTCTATTTAGGTATTTTTCCCATTTTTTGATTGTGTTGTTTGGTTTTCTGCTATTGAGTTGTATGAGCTGCTTGTATATTTTGGAAATTAATCCTTTGTCAGTTGTTTCATTTGCTATTATTTTCTCCCATTCTGATGGTTGCCTTTTCACCTTTCTTATACTTTCCTTTGTTGTGCAAAAGCTTTTAAGTTTAATCAGGTCACATTTGTTTACTTTTGTTTTTATTCCCATTACTCTAGGAAGTGGATCACAAAGGATATTGCTTTGATTTGTGTCATCGAGTGTTCAGCCTATGCTTTCCTCTAATTTCTGATCTTATATTTAGGTCTTTAATCCATTTTGAGTTTATCTTTGTGTATGGTGTTAAAGAGTGTTCCAGTTTCATTCTTTTACATGTAGCTGTCCAATTTTCCAAGCACCGTTTATTGAAGAGGCTGTCTTTGCCCCATTGTATATTCTTGCCTCCTTTGTCAAAAATAATGTACTCATAGGTGCATGTGTTTATTTATGGGCTTTCTATCTTGTTCTATGGACCTATATTCCTGTTTTTGTGCCACTACCATACTGTCTTGATGACTGTAGCCTTGTAGTATAACCTGAAGTCAGGAAGGTTGATTCTTCCAACTCCATTCTTCTTTCTCAAGAGTGCTTTGGCTGTTCAGGTTCTTTTGTGTTTCCATATGAATTGTTAATTTTTTGTTCTAGTTCTGTGAAAAATGCCATTGGTAATTTGATAGGATTCATATTGAATCTGTAGATTGCATTTGGTAGTACAGTCATTTTCACAATATCAATTGTCTAGTAATTTTCTGATACTGTCTTTAGGGTTTTCTACATACAGTAGCATGTCATCTGCAAACAATGAGAGCTTTACTTCTTCTTTTCTGATCTGGATTCCTTTTTATTTCTTTTTCTTCTCTGATTGCTGTAGCTAGGACTTCCAGAACTATGGTAAATAATAGTGGCAAAAGTGGACACCCTTGCCTTGTTCCTGATCTTAGGGGGAATGCTTTCAGTTTTACACCATTGAGAATAATGTTTGCTGTAGGTTTATCATATATGGCATTTACTATGTTGAGGTAGGTTCCTTCTATGTCCATTTTTGAAGAGTTTTAATCATAAATAGGTGTTGAATTTTTTCAAAGCTTTTTCTGCATCTATTGAGATGATCATATGGTTTTTATTTTTTAATTTGTTAATATGGCGTATCACATTGATTGATTTCCATATACTGAAGAATCCTTGCATCCCTGGAATAAACCCAACTTGATCATGGTGTATGAGCTTTTTGACGTGTTGCTGAATTCATGTGTGTGTGTTTTAAACCTTCTGTAAATGAAGTCACACAGTATGTATTCTTTTGTATCTCTTTAATTTTTGCTAACATTGTGAGATTAATCCATACTGTTGCATATATAATACTCATTGCCATCTATGACTATAAACACCACTTACAGGTGATGCTAGTGGTAAAGAGTCCTAATAATGCAGGAGACACAGGAAATGGAGGTTCAGTCCCTGGGTCAGGAAGATATCCTGGAGGAAGAAATGGCAACCCATTCCATTATTCTTGCCAGGAGAATCCTATGGACAGAGGAGCATCTCAGGTTATAGTCCGTGGGACTGCAAAGAGTTGAACATGACTGAGCGACTTACCATGCAACACACATGTGTTTACTGTATTTCATTTATCTTTCTTACTGTTAATGGATATTTGGGGTGTTTCCAGTTTGGGGCTAATATGAGTAGTGCTACTATGAACATTCTTATCCTTGTCTTTTGGTGAATATATGTATGCATTTGTACTGTGCATAAGGTCATCAGTTGTGCATAATTTTAGTCTGAAGACAAAATTAAGATCTAGATCTTGGAGTGTGTGAACTCAGGAAAGTAAATGCTGCCTTGTAGGGACCTATCTGAGAAATTGGGTGATAATTACCAAGAGATAAATCTGTTCACCTAGATGTCCCATTGACCTTAGCAGTTGGCACAATACCTAGAATGTATTATGCCTTAAATATATATCTGAAACAACCAGTGGTGACTTTTTGGCAAAAATCACTTTAGAAAACTCCTTATGCATATAAAAACGTGTATATCTTTTTTAAAAGACAGTATTTCCAAGAAAATAAGCAAAGGATATAAAAAGTATTTAAATTATCTCTCTATGCCTTATTTCAAGAAATTTGCGTTTTTATGGGTCCAAGAAAGATGGTTGATATCAGGGCCTGAGTGGAGGGGAAGTGAAATGATGGCCTGTTGCCTTATATTCTGAGAGAAGATAAAGAAGTATAAACTGAAATAGTTGCTCCAGGAGAAGACAGGTTCCTTTCTTGGAAATTATCAGTTCAGTTCACTCGCTCAGTTGTGTCTGACTCTTTGTAACCCCGTGGACTGCAGCACGCCAGGCCTCCCTGTCCGTCACCACCTCCTGAAGTTTACTCAAACTCATGTCCATTGAGTCGGTGATGACATCCAACCATTTCACCCTCTGTAAGCCCCTTCTCCTCCTGCCTTCAATCTTTCCCAGCATCAGGGTCTTTTGCAATGAGTCTTTTCTTCACGTCAGGTGGCCAAAGTATTAGAGTTTCAATATCAGTCCTTCAGTGAATACTCAGGACTGATTTCTTTTAGGATGGACTGGTTGGATCTCCTTGCAGTCCAAGGAACTCTCAAAAGTCTTCTCCAACACCACAGTTCAAAAGCATCAGTTCTTCAGCGCTCAGCTTTCTTTATACTCCAGCTCTCACATCCACACATGATAACTGGAAAAACAATAGCCTTGACTAGATGGACCTTTGTTGACAAAGCAATGCCTCTACTTTTTAATATGCTGTCTAGGTTGGTCATAACTTTTCTTCCAAGGAGTAAGCATCTTTTAATTTCATGGCTGCAGTCACCATCTGCAGTGATTTTGGAGCCCAAAAGAATAAAGTCTGTCACTGTGTCCACTGTTTCCCCATCTATTTCCCATGAAGTGATGGGACCGGATGCCATGATCTTCGTTTTCTGAATGTTGAGCTTTAAGCCAACTTTTTCACTCTCCTCTTTCACTTTCATCAAGAGGCTCATTAGTTCTTCTTTGCTTTCTGCCATAAGGGTGGTGTCATCTGCATATCTGAGCTAATTGACATTTCTCCCGGCAATCTTGATTCCAGCTTGTGCTTCATCCAGCCCAGCGTTTCTCATGATGTACTCTGCATATAAGTTAAATAAGCAGGGTGACAATATACAGCCTTGACGTACTCCTTTCCCGATTTGGAACCAGTCTGTTGTTCCATGTCCAGTTCTAACTGCTGCTTCCTGACCTGCATACAGATCTCTCAAGATTCAGGTCAGACGGTCTGGTATTCCCATCTCCTTCAGAATTTTCCACAGTTTGTGGTGATCCATATAATCAAAGGCTTTGGCATAGTCAATAAAGCAGAAATAGATGTTTTTCTGGAACTCTCTTGCTTTTCTGATGATCCAGCAGATGTTGGGAATTTGATCCCTGGTTCCTCTGCATTTTCTAAAACCAGCTTGAACATCTGAAAGTTCACAGTTCACATATTACTGAAGCCTGGCTTGGAGAATTTTGACCATTACTTTACTAGCGTGTGAGATGAGTGCAATTATGTGGTAGTTTGAGCATTTTTTGGCATTGCTTTTCTTTGGGATTGGAATGGAAACTGACCTTTTCCAGTCCTATGGCCACTGCTGAGTTTTCCAAATTTGCTGACATATTGCGTGCAGCACTTGCACAGCATCATTTTTTAGGGTATGAAATAGCTTAACTGGAATTTCATCACCTCCACTAGCTTTGTTTGTAGTGATGCTTCCTAAGGCCCACTTGACTTCGCATTCCAAGATGTCTGGCTCTAGGTGAGTGATCACACCATCATGATCATCTGGGTCATGAAGATCTTTTTTGTACAGTTCTTCTGTGTATTCTTGCCACCTCTTCTTAATATCTTCTGCTTCTCATGGGACCATATCATTTCTGTCCTTTATCGAGGCCATCTTTGCATGAAATGTTCCCTTAGTATCTCTAATTTTCTTGAAGAGATTTCTAGTCTTTCCCATTCTATTGTTTTCCTCTATTTCTTTGCACTGATCACTGAGGAAGGCTTTCATATCTCTCCTTGCTATTCTTTGGAGCTCTGCATTCAGATGGGTATATCTTTCCTTTTCTCCTTTGTTTTTTGCTTTTCTTCTTTTGACAGCTATTTGTAAGCGTTCCTCAGACAGCCATTTTACTTTTTTGCGTTTCTTTTTCTTGGGGACGGTCTTGACCCCTGTCTCCTGTATAATGTCATGAACCCCCATCCATAGTTCATCAGGCACTCTGTCTATCAGATCTAGTCCCTTAAATCTATTTCCCACTTCCACTGTATAATAAGGGATTTGATTTAGGTCATACCTGAATGGTCTAGTGGTTTTCCCTACTTTCTTCAATTTAAGTCTGAATTTGGCAATAAGGAGTTCATGATCTGAGTCACGGTCAGCTCCCGGTCTTGTTTTTGCTGACTGTATAGAGCTTCTCCATCTTTGGCTGCAAGGAATATAATCAATCTGATTTTGATGTTGACCATCTGGTGATGTCCATGTGTAGAGTCTTCTCTTGTGTTGTTGGAAGAGAATGTTTGCTATGATAAGAGGAACCAGAAATCAAATTGTCAACATATGCTCGATCATAGGAAAAGCAAGAGAGTTCCAGAAAAACATCTATTTCTGCTTTATTGACTATGCCAAAGCCTTTGATTATATGGATCACCACAAACTGTGGAAAATTCTGAAGGAGATGGGAATACCAGACCGTCTGACCTGAATCTTGAGAGATCTGTATGCAGGTCAGGAAGCAGCAGTTAGAACTGGACATGGAACAACAGACTGGTTCCAAATCGGGAAAGGAGTACGTCAAGGCTGTATATTGTCACCCTGCTTATTTAACTTATATGCAGAGTACATCATGAGAAACGCTGGGCTGGATGAAGCACAAGCTGGAATCAAGATTGCCGGGAGAAATGTCAATTAGCTCAGATATGCAGATGACACCACCCTTATGGCAGAAAGCAAAGAAGAACTAATGAGCCTCTTGATGAAAGTGAAAGAGGAGAGTGAAAAAGTTGGCTTAAAGCTCAACATTCAGAAAACGAAGATCATGGCATCCGGTCCCATCACTTCATGGGAAATAGATGGGGAAACAGTGGACACAGTGACAGACTTTATTCTTTTGGGCTCCAAAATCACTGCAGATGGTGACTGCAGCCATGAAATTAAAAGATGCTTACTCCTTGGAAGAAAAGTTATGACCAACCTAGACAGCATATTAAAAAGTAGAGGCATTGCTTTGTCAACAAAGGTCCATCTAGTCAAGGCTATTGTTTTTCCAGTTATCATGTGTGGATGTGAGAGCTGGAGTATAAAGAAAGCTGAGCGCTGAAGAACTGATGCTTTTGAACTGTGGTGTTGGAGAAGACTTTTGAGGGTTCCTTGGACTGCAAGGAGATCCAACCAGTCCATCCTAAAGGAAATCAGTCCTGAGTATTCACTGAAGGACTGATATTGAAACTCTAATACTTTGGCCACCTGACGTGAAGAAAAGACTCATTGCAAAAGACCCTGATGCTGGGAAAGATTGAAGGCAGGAGGAGAAGGGGCTGACAGAGGATGAGATGGTTGGATGTCATCACCGACTCAATGGACATGAGTTTGAGTAAACTCCAGGAGCTGGTGATGCAGGGAGGCTTGGTTGCTGCAGTCCATGGGGGTCGCAAGAGTTGGACAGGACTGAGCGACTGAAGTGAGCTGATGAGTTTCTTCAAGGAAATGTAAGGCCTGAACTAGTCAGAAGATGGCGGTAGAGGCAAGCCTGAAACCAGAACCTTCTCTTTCACTACTGCTGTTGCTGCTGCTAAGTCACTTCAATCGTGTCTGACTCTGTGCGACCCCATAGACGGCAGCCCACCAGGCTCTTCCGTCCCTGGGATTCTCCAGGCAAGAACCCCTTTCAAAAAAGCATTACCCCAATCCTTTTTGGCTCTGGGGAAGCAGAGTCTATGGAGCAGAAATGATGGGTAGAACAGAATAGTGGCCATTTGAAAGGAGAAAACAAAGTCAAGAGTGACTGGGGCAGCAGGGAGTTGAGAATGCGGGCCTTTGTGGGGAAGCCATGAGGTGGTGAAAGGGTCTGGAGGATAGAGGGTGTGCCTAAGCATGTCAAATGGAAGAAATTGAAAAGCCAGATTTCTCACTCTGGAAAGAGGGCAGTCATATGCCTGTATATCTACCGATCTCCATTCTCTCTGTGTGTTTACATGAAGACATAAATCTAGGCAAAGGAAGAAGGAAATAGCTCCAGACATTGTGATCTCTTCGAGATAAGGAAAGGGAGGAGGAGGGAGGTTGGAGTCAGAATGCAGGGTCAAGAGGCAACTCAGCAACCTCTCCCAGTCTTTGTTTTCTTCTCCTCTTAACTTGGGTGCTAGAAAAGTTAAATGCTGTACCTTTGAGGCAACAGTGGGATCCAGCTTAAGGGAGATAAATGCCGGAGGAGAAACATTTGAAAATTAACAGGAATTTGATGCCGGAAAATCAACTGAGCTGAGTGTTGACATGTATATCTACAGAGACTCAAGAAAGCTCCATATATTTGCATTTTCGCCAGTAACCTGTCGAATGGCAGATAGTGCAGTCTGTGTCCAGGGAAAGAACATCCAACAGTCTCCTCCCTAGAACAATACAATACGATGGCTTTTTATTTCCTTTTTATTTTTTTAATTTAAAATCACTTTATTTTACTTTACAGTATTGTATTGGTTTTGCTGTACATCAACATGAATCCGCCACGGGCTTTTTAAAAAGAGTGAGACCCTCCTGTGACTTGTCACAGATATAATTGTGATCCAGTTTGTGATTTAGCAAAAGCAGTTCTAGAGGGCAGAACTAGAAGTTGCTACAGTTCACCCACTAATCAGCAAAGGATGTAAGCACAGTGAGGAACAAGCAGAATTGTAGGGAACTGCTTATGGATAAGGGTGGAAAAGGGGTCTAGTCTTCATTCAAAGATCCATGGAATGCCAAATCCTGGGGATGAGGGTGACATGTGACATGGGAAGTAACAACCTAGGGCCGGTCAAAGAGGAAAAGGTCTGAATGAAGAAAATTCACATTTTCCCTAGTGAAACGGAGAACATTTTTATTTAAAAAGCAATGCTTAAGATATAAGAAATTTCATTTGTGCTCTTGGCCTCTCCAAGGGCCCTTTCATTCAGGGAAAAGTGTTGTTGGCTGAGCCCAAGGATGCCGATTTTTCATTTAGCAGTGATATCAACAGTCATTTGGCCAGCCTCTCCATTGCTGGAAACACAATCCCGACTCCCGACCCTGCTGTTGAGGAAGGAAAGACTTTGTGTGCCCCGGATAACTTGAATGCAGGTGTTGAAAATCAGGGCCAGAGGAAGATGTGCATCAGCCAAGTGTGTCGGGAGACTGTGTCTCTTTGCTGCAACTCATTTCTGCAGCAGGCTGGATTAAATTTGTTAATAAGCGTGACAGTTATTAATACCATGCTTGCCAAGTCCGTTTCAGGCTTGATGCTTCCTGTGATACCAGAGGGAAGTGAACGTGCTGAGGGGCAGGTTGTGAAAGCCCTGACGGGTTTGTCTGAGAAGCCAGCCTTGTCGGGGGAGTTGCTGAGAGCCCAAGTGCTGTGCCCTTTCCTGCCCCTCTTTATCAGGAACGCAGACAGACAGCTTCTCTCAGAAACCCTGGCCTCTTAGGTGGCCCCTCCAGCAGGGTGGGACTGATCCACTCCAAAACAAAGCCCAGTCAGTGGGTGAACACACACTTGTGTTCTCAAAGACTCTGCAGTGGGTGCTATTGAAGACCCAGCCTTAGCTGGCTCAGCACATCTCTGGGCGAAAGGCGCATTTGCTAAATCCAGGACCACACTCTTCCTGGTCAGGCAGGGGCTCCCGCAGAGCTTTGAGGAACCTCGTGGTTTTTCAGTCTGCAGGCAGTGTGCATTGTAGATTGCTCCCTTGCAGCCTTCTCCCTGTGGTGAAGGGGTCCTTTCAGCTGCCAGCTGTGGTTAAAGAACAGCATGTTCTAGCCTCCGTGGGGATGCCTGGCCTGTGGTGGTCTCTGTGTCTAAGCTGGGCCATGCTGGGGAGACCAGACCCATATGGGGGCTTGTGCCAAAAACGTATCAGTTGCTGCTTAGGTGGGATTCTTTCCGTTTACTCTCCTTTCTTCGCGAGCCTATGAACGATACCTATAGAGCAAAAAAGTACACCCCTCTTCTATGTGCTGTGCTGACTTAACCTTGTCCACCAAGTCTGCATTTTTATGTATCATCAATAAAGCTGTGTGCTTTGACTGGCAAAAAGGAGACACGGTACTTGTTTCTGAATCTCGAGTCTGCGTGAGGGGAAAGACCAAAATACATGATGCATGCCAACTGACTGGGGGCATTTGCTCCTGGCAGATGCCCACTTAGCAGTGCCCACTGGAGACTGGGGAAGAGATGAGCTGCAGGGTTCAGGGGGAGCCTCCAGAAGGGGCTGGGGCAGGGAAGGGGGTGGGGGTGGGAAGAGGAAGGACTCTTGGGAGGACTAGAAGAGGCAACACCTTGAAGCAGGCAGCACAGTGCCTGATGCAGAGAAATCCTTCCCTCGATGAAGGTGTCTTTCCTCGCCTGCTGGCCTAGAGAGGAAGGTCAGTACCCTCGGGCCGGCCTGTGCGTCCCTGTCGTCCCACTGGGCAACNCAGAAGGGGCTGGGGCAGGGAAGGGGGTGGGGGTGGGAAGAGGAAGGACTCTTGGGAGGACTAGAAGAGGCAACACCTTGAAGCAGGCAGCACAGTGCCTGATGCAGAGAAATCCTTCCCTCGATGAAGGTGTCTTTCCTCGCCTGCTGGCCTAGAGAGGAAGGTCAGTACCCTCGGGCCGGCCTGTGCGTCCCTGTCGTCCCACTGGGCAACCCATCCCCGACATTTAGTGCACACTTATAGCAGTTACAGTTGCTGCTTTGCTGAGGGCCTGCTTGGTGGTGTTCTCTCTGCTGAGAAGCAGCTGTGCGACCTCCTTGCAGGCCTCCTCCCTTCCTTGGGAGGCCAAGCCCAAATTCCCGGCCGAGCGAGAAGGCTTGGCCCTTGCTTCCTCTGGGAAACCTCTTTTCTGCCCTCTCCCGGGTACTTCTGTGGGATCCAGGAAGGAGACAATGGAGACATCCACAGATCCCCGAGGGGGTGGGAGGGCCACGTCTGGTCCACCCAGAAGGACATACTCATGCCGTCCACGCAAGCTCCCGGCACCCCTGGAAGGAGAGGAAGAACGTGGCTCTGCACACTGAAAGCTCCGTGAATCTGTGCAACTCATTCCACCGCCCCTGCCCACGTTCGCAGACCCCTCCCAGCAAGCCTCAGCCCCGGGTCAGCAAAGCCAGGTTCCCTGGGTGTTTTGATGTGTCACGAAGTGGTCCTGCTCCTCAAAGGCCAGGCTCACGTGGGGACAAGAAGCTTCCTTTGAGCGGTGCTGCCTGTGAGCCCGGTGCCCTCTCCTGGCCCCCCTGGGGTGTGGCTCTGGGACACCGTTCCCTGGTCATCAGCAGTGTCCCAGTATACTGCTTCTGACTGCCCTCCTCCGTGCGAAGCACAGTTTTATCTCAGTTTCCCTCCCTTCTCCGGGAGACTGGGGCAGGGTGTGTGCAGGTGGGGTGCCACTCTCCTGCTTGTACTCATCCGCCCCCACAGTTTGGGCTGCCTAGTGACCATGGGGGCCTGCCAGAACTCTGCCCCTTCCCAAGCCCTGGCACCTTGCTGGGCAGCATGTGACTGTGGTTGCTGTGACACCACAACCCCAGCAAGGTTCACCAGGCTGGGGCTTCGTTTGCTGGCTCTGGGGCCCTGTTTTCTAAGAGCTACTTACCTGACCCTCCCTTTGTGCCTAGCCAGCCTCGAGTGGACAGGGCAGTCTGTTTGCCAGGCAGGACTGCCCTCAGGCAGCCCCTCATCCCCTTGTCCAGTGGAGCCTGCTGGCCAGGGGCATCTTCAGCAACACCTTATGGCTCAGCCTCAGCCATCTCTGCCCTAACCACAGCTTTCCTGCTTGCTCCTGGTTTGGGGTCCCAAATGGCCACGTGCTTCCTTCCTTCTCTGCACTCTGCCGAGTCCCCGCTTGAGTCCCGCCACGGGCAGCGCTCCACCATCTCCGAGGCAGGCACGAGGCCCTCTCAGGCCACAAGTGACTCCGATCTCGGGCAGGGGCTGGGAGGCCTCTGCCCACCTCCTGAGCACCTCTGTCGCAGGACAGCCTGCCAGCCCCGAAGTGTCTCCACAGTGGGGTCTTGGCCCAAGACACGGCCCCTCTCCATGAGCTGGCACTGCCCTCCCTGAAACACTGCCTGTGTGGGGAAGCTCCGGGCCCTGGCCGGCCTCAGTTGCGCTTGGCCGGCTGCTGTGCCAGGGCAGGAGCCCCGTTCCCCGTGGGTTCTGCCTTCAGATGTGGAGGGACCTGGAGCGAGAGGCATGCCTGCAGTCAGGGCCTGAGGAGCACAGTCGGAGGCTTCCAGCACTGGAGAGACGAAGGTGCCTGCCACCCCTGCCACGCTTCATTCAAAAATGAGACAGCAGGGGACCACCCAGCACAAACTCAGACCCGCCTGTCTGCTACAATCCACCAAGTTCCTTGCCGGGTTTCCCTGTGGCAGACACTAGCCAGGGGTCTCAACGCTTGAGCTTGTCGCACTCTGTGTGTGTGTTGGNAGGGCACTCCTGTCCCGACTGCTGCTCCGTCCACCAAGCACTCCGTCTCCCCCCGCCCCGCCACCGTCCGTCTGCAGGTTTGTAGATCGGTCGGCCAGTAGGTCGCCGGGGAAAGTCGCGGCGAGGGAAGGACCAAAGTGCCTTGGGACCGTGCAGGTCGGTGTGGAGGTGGGAAGAGCCTTGGCCCCTGGGTGGGGATGGCGGCGGGGATGAGGGCGGGGGGCCGGGATCGCTGCGGGCCGGGTCTGAGCCGCCCTCTCCAGGCCCTTTCCTCCATGCCCCCTCCCATTTCAGCGCAGGGAAAGGGGTGTGGCGGCCTTTGCTGGGGAAATGGCGGACGACAAGGGGGGAGGGGTGGGGAAACCAGTGTGAGGAAAGTCAGGAGGGTGTGAGAAATGTTTTAAGCTCAAAGGCTGGGAATTCGGGAAAGGGACCTGCGTTCTCATTTGTGATCCATGCACTACACTTTAGCTTTCCAAAGCCGGCTGTCTGTCGCTGCCTCTGTCCTTCTGCCAGACTGTGCGTCAATCACTGTGCGAGGACCACTGAGCACAGCAGGCAAGAGAGGAAGGAATCTACCTGGCTCCAGCAGAGGCTGGCAGGTGAGGCTGCCTCTAAGTCTTTGGGGCGGGGGGTGTGCTGGAGGAGGAGACTGCCTGTCGCCCTCCTGGCGGTTATAGCCCAGCCCCAACTCCTGCCCTTCTCTGTAGGCCCTGGGAGACAAATGGTCGGTCCTGCGGGGAGACGGAGGATGGAGGATGACAGAAAAGAACAAAGAACTTATTGCCAAATAATCTGCTTCTCTCAGTAGGAGCTCAAACTCCACTCTGTCTGGTGAGGCAAAAATCCAGGTATTGCAAAAAGCCCTAATATCATTTTTCACCCACAGATTCATCACAGGAGAGCCTCAGGAGCCTGGAATAGGCTGAAGCTGTCTCCCCTCCACCATCACTCACCCTGGCCTTAAGAACGCTCTTCTTTCAGGTGAAACAAGACCCTCACCTGTTCTGTCCTACCCCCCGCCCCCACCCCCAGCTGAACAGACCTGAACATGGGCCGGGCTCGGGAAGTGGGTTGGATGGCCGCAGGACTGATGATTGGGGCTGGTGCCTGCTACTGCGTTTACAAACTAACCATAGGAAGAGATGACAGTGAGAAGTCGGAGGAGGAGGAAGAGGAATGGGATGATGAGCCGGAACTGGATGACGAGGAGCACGAGATTTGGTTTGATTTGACAACTACCGCACGGCCCTGGAGTGAGGATGGGGACTGGACTGAACCCGGGGCACCCGGCGGTGCCGAGGACAGACCTTCAGGTGGGGGCAAAGCCAGTCGAACATACCTGGTAAAACAGCGCCCGTTCCCTTATGAACACAAAAATACTTGGAGTGCTCAGAGCTTTAAAAATTTCATTTGTGCTCTTGGCCTCTCCAAGGGCCCTTTCATTCAGGGAAAAGTGTTGTTGGCTGAGCCCAAGGATGCCGATTTTTCATTTAGCAGTGATATCAACAGTCATTTGGCCAGCCTCTCCATTGCTGGAAACACAATCCCGACTCCCGACCCTGCTGTTGAGGAAGGAAAGACTTTGTGTGCCCCGGATAACTTGAATGCAGGTGTTGAAAATCAGGGCCAGAGGAAGATGTGCATCAGCCAAGTGTGTCGGGAGACTGTGTCTCTTTGCTGCAACTCATTTCTGCAGCAGGCTGGATTAAATTTGTTAATAAGCATGACAGTTATTAATACCATGCTTGCCAAGTCCGTTTCAGGCTTGATGCTTCCTTTGATACCAGAGGGAAGTGAACGTGCTGAGGGGCAGGTTGTGAAAGCCCTGACGGGTTTGTCTGAGAAGCCAGCCTTGTCGGGGGAGTTGCTGAGAGCCCAAGTGCTGTGCCCTTTCCTGCCCCTCTTTATCAGGAACGCAGACAGACAGCTTCTCTCAGAAACCCTGGCCTCTTAGGTGGCCCCTCCAGCAGGGTGGGACTGATCCACTCCAAAACAAAGCCCAGTCAGTGGGTGAACACACACTTGTGTTCTCAAAGACTCTGCAGTGGGTGCTATTGAAGACCCAGCCTTAGCTGGCTCAGCACATCTCTGGGCGAAAGGCGCATTTGCTAAATCCAGGACCACACTCTTCCTGGTCAGGCAGGGGCTCCCGCAGAGCTTTGAGGAACCTCGTGGTTTTTCAGTCTGCAGGCAGTGTGCATTGTAGATTGCTCCCTTGCAGCCTTCTCCCTGTGGTGAAGGGGTCCTTTCAGCTGCCAGCTGTGGTTAAAGAACAGCATGTTCTAGCCTCAGTGGGGATGCCTGGCCTGTGGTGGTCTCTGTGTCTAAGCTGGGCCATGCTGGGGAGACCAGACCCATATGGGGGCTTGTGCCAAAAACGTATCAGTTGCTGCTTAGGTGAGATTCTTTCCGTTTACTCTCCTTTCTTCGCGAGCCTATGAACGATACCTATAGAGCAAAAAAGTACACCCCTCTTCTATGTGCTGTGCTGACTTAACCTTGTCCACCAAGTCTGCATTTTTATGTATCATCAATAAAGCTGTGTGCTTTGACTGGCAAAAAGGAGACACGGTACTTGTTTCTGAATCTCGAGTCTGCGTGAGGGGAAAGACCAAAATACATGATGCATGCCAACTGACTGGGGGCATTTGCTCCTGGCAGATGCCCACTTAGCAGTGCCCACTGGAGACTGGGGAAGAGATGAGCTGCAGGGTTCAGGGGGAGCCTCCAGAAGGGGCTGGGGCAGGGAAGGGGGTGGGGGTGGGAAGAGGAAGGACTCTTGGGAGGACTAGAAGAGGCAACACCTTGAAGCAGGCAGCACAGTGCCTGATGCAGAGAAATCCTTCCCTCGATGAAGGTGTCTTTCCTCGCCTGCTGGCCTAGAGAGGAAGGTCAGTACCCTCGGGCCGGCCTGTGCGTCCCTGTCGTCCCACTGGGCAACCCATCCCCGACATTTAGTGCACACTTATAGCAGTTACAGTTGCTGCTTTGCTGAGGGCCTGCTTGGTGGTGTTCTCTCTGCTGAGAAGCAGCTGTGCGACCTCCTTGCAGGCCTCCTCCCTTCCTTGGGAGGCCAAGCCCAAATTCCCGGCCGAGCGAGAAGGCTTGGCCCTTGCTTCCTCTGGGAAACCTCTTTTCTGCCCTCTCCCGGGTACTTCTGTGGGATCCAGGAAGGAGACAATGGAGACATCCACAGATCCCCGAGGGGGTGGGAGGGCCACGTCTGGTCCACCCAGAAGGACATACTCATGCCGTCCACGCAAGCTCCCGGCACCCCTGGAAGGAGAGGAAGAACGTGGCTCTGCACACTGAAAGCTCCGTGAATCTGTGCAACTCATTCCACCGCCCCTGCCCACGTTCGCAGACCCCTCCCAGCAAGCCTCAGCCCCGGGTCAGCAAAGCCAGGTTCCCTGGGTGTTTTGATGTGTCACGAAGTGGTCCTGCTCCTCAAAGGCCAGGCTCACGTGGGGGACAAGAAGCTTCCTTTGAGCGGTGCTGCCTGTGAGCCCGGTGCCCTCTCCTGGCCCCCCTGGGGTGTGGCTCTGGGACACCGTTCCCTGGTCATCAGCAGTGTCCCAGTATACTGCTTCTGACTGCCCTCCTCCGTGCGAAGCACAGTTTTATCTCAGTTTCCCTCCCTTCTCCGGGAGACTGGGGCAGGGTGTGTGCAGGTGGGGTGCCACTCTCCTGCTTGTACTCATCCGCCCCCACAGTTTGGGCTGCCTAGTGACCATGGGGGCCTGCCAGAACTCTGCCCCTTCCCAAGCCCTGGCACCTTGCTGGGCAGCATGTGACTGTGGTTGCTGTGACACCACAACCCCAGCAAGGTTCACCAGGCTGGGGCTTCGTTTGCTGGCTCTGGGGCCCTGTTTTCTAAGAGCTACTTACCTGACCCTCCCTTTGTGCCTAGCCAGCCTCGAGTGGACAGGGCAGTCTGTTTGCCAGGCAGGACTGCCCTCAGGCAGCCCCTCATCCCCTTGTCCAGTGGAGCCTGCTGGCCAGGGGCATCTTCAGCAACACCTTATGGCTCAGCCTCAGCCATCTCTGCCCTAACCACAGCTTTCCTGCTTGCTCCTGGTTTGGGGTCCCAAATGGCCACGTGCTTCCTTCCTTCTCTGCACTCTGCCGAGTCCCCGCTTGAGTCCCGCCACGGGCAGCGCTCCACCATCTCCGAGGCAGGCACGAGGCCCTCTCAGGCCACAAGTGACTCCGATCTCGGGCAGGGGCTGGGAGGCCTCTGCCCACCTCCTGAGCACCTCTGTCGCAGGACAGCCTGCCAGCCCCGAAGTGTCTCCACAGTGGGGTCTTGGCCCAAGACACGGCCCCTCTCCATGAGCTGGCACTGCCCTCCCTGAAACACTGCCTGTGTGGGGAAGCTCCGGGCCCTGGCCGGCCTCAGTTGCGCTTGGCCGGCTGCTGTGCCAGGGCAGGAGCCCCGTTCCCCGTGGGTTCTGCCTTCAGATGTGGAGGGACCTGGAGCGAGAGGCATGCCTGCAGTCAGGGCCTGAGGAGCACAGTCGGAGGCTTCCAGCACTGGAGAGACGAAGGTGCCTGCCACCCCTGCCACGCTTCATTCAAAAATGAGACAGCAGGGGACCACCCAGCACAAACTCAGACCCGCCTGTCTGCTACAATCCACCAAGTTCCTTGCCGGGTTTCCCTGTGGCAGACACTAGCCAGGGGTCTCAACGCTTGAGCTTGTCGCACTCTGTGTGTGTGTTGGCGGGGGGGGTGCCTACCTTGATGGGACTGCCCCAGCCAAAGCTGTGTCTTGGGTACGTCTGGAAGTGCCTGCACACACTGTCTTCCGGCCGGCTCCAGAAAGAGCCCTGCTTTCCCTTCTTCCTCATTATCTTGTCCACATTTGTGCCTGTAGGTACAAACTTTTACAGCAGCTTCCAGTACCCTCCCAGCCTGCTTCCTGTCCTGGGAACTTTGTTATATGACCCCCCACCCCGCCCCTCCCTGACACAAGCCCAGGCGGGGTGGCTTGCAGGCATCCAGCTTCCTGCCTGCTACACCCCCTGCATCTCCCAGACTGCATCCCCACGGGGCCCTTGGTGCCCCTTTTTGGGCAGTTCCAACCACAGTGCCCTCACTCGGAAGTGTCACCGGGGACAGGCACAGCCCTCAACAAGTCAGTGCCTCTGCTGGGCCACCACAGCACTTTTGGTGAAGAGTCTGACAGCGGTGCGGAGCACTGGCCCCCACCTCTCTCCTGGGGCAGTACTTGGTCTGAGATGGGATGGGCACTGCAGCACAGCCCTGCCGGGCATCGGCCAGTCCCTTGTCTGATCCTCACGCCACATGCACCGCCTCACTCTGTCTCACACACACACACCCCCTTCACTTTGCTCAGGACCTCCTCTTCCCCAGAAGGCTCGTTCTCCCTTATTGCTTCTTGCTTGTGTGGGGGGCTTAGGATGGCCTTCCCCATTTCCCCTTTACAAAAGGAGCCTCCTCTGTGGTTTCCTAATTCTTTCTTACCTTTCCACTTCAAGGCTTGTCTCAAGGATATAGCTGGAATTTCCTCTTGTGCAAGGTGGGAGCTGTCATCCAAACCGACCCCTTTTCCAAACAGATAACCTGTCAACACAGCACCGCTTGTCACTCCATTCTCATGATAGATAGTTGGTGCCTCTGGGACCTCACGCCCCCAGCCGAGCAGCCCCTCTGTGGCTTCCTGCTGTGGAATTCCTCCTGGGGCACACTCCTTTCTCCCAGGAACCCCTCACTGAGTCAGGGGCCCTCTGGGTTACTGGGTCATCCGTGGCAAGCGAGGTGTGCGCATCGTCAGGGAGGGTGTGCTGGGCCTTGTGAGCAGGTGTCAGGTACCCTCTGATGCCATCTCAGGATGCATTCTGGCCCACAGGAGACTTAGGAACCCCCTGCCCTGCCTGCTGTAGCGCCAAGCGGAATGGGACTGCTTTATTCCCTCACCACAACTGCCTTATTTTGAGAGAAAAAACATGTTGGAGCACACTGTGGTTTTTGTACTACTGTAAATCTATTATATATTCCATTGTCGGAGTGCAGCCCCAGCAGCCAGGGAATCAGCCTGAAGGGCTGCGCAGTGTCAGTGGCGGATGATGCAGCCTCTGACTGGAGGTGGGGGACTACATGTTTATTTCAAGCATCTGGTCTTCTTTTATCCTTTGACAAAAGCATTAGGTCAGAGGTTTGACATTTTCAGTTCCCCCTCACCCAGATTTATTGTCTCATTGTTGCCCTTCAAACAGAGTTCCTGCTTCAGCGATTCTCTCAGAATCGTGTTTACTTGTGATTACATTGTAACTCATGCTTACGTCTGGGCTGCACACCACATTCCTCAGTTTATTTTCTTATCTTTCTACGTCCTGCTTGCCCCTAGTATCCTAAGCTCACTATCTCCTAAAAAACCTTCTGCTGCGGCTGCTGCTGCTAAGTCGCTTCAGTCGTGTCTGACTCTGTGCGACCCCAGTAGACGGAAGCCCACCGGGCTGGGCTGGTGAATCCCCTGGGATTCTTCAGGCAAGAATGCCATTGCCTTCTCCAACCTCACTATCTCCTAAAAAGGCTTCTAACTATTCTTAATTATTCCTAAACCCTAAACTCAGCAAACTTCCTTTGCCATAATCATTTCCCTCACAAAGAGGTCTCAGATAACAATCCTTCCCATGGCTTCAAGCTGTGGCCTATGTGCTCATCCTGGGACATTCTTTGTAAAAATCTTTGAACAACTGTGAATGGTTACTTTATAGATTATTTTCTGGGCACAACTGCAGAAGGCTTTGTGCTTTCTCATGCTTTTCTCAAGAACAATAAGCACCTTAACATTCTTTCCAGCCAACTCAACCGAAGAAAGGAAAGAGGTCAGAATCCCGAAACCTAACTCTTTCATCCTGGGACCGCACCTGCAGGACGAGGAGAGGGGTTGAGCCATGCCTCCATTTTGTCAGTAATGCCTGACACGGCTCCTGACATTCTATCATTTATGATTTTGTTTTCTTATATAGTGAAAATTATCTTTCAGAATGTGTAGTAATTCACAATTGAAGGCAAAACACTTTTTTGCCTCTTTGTGCATATGTGTTTGCATGGGAAAAATTCAATAAGAGACTCTTTTTTCTGTCTTTTGTAGCTTTTGAATTTTGTACACATAAACATATATATTTCCATCAAAGGTAAATATAATAGGAAATAATTTTTCCTGGTTTGTATAAAAACTCTTGATGTAATATTGTTTCTACAGTCAGGTTCCTTTGGTGAACTCTCATATTATATTTATTATTTTGCCTCTTTTTGCTTTCTGACTTTTCAACTAGACAAACATAGTTTACAAATTATGATATTTTTATCTCTTCTTATTCAATATTTTATAGCTCATTTCTTTTTCTTATCTCATTGCACTGTCAGCACCTCCAGAGCAACAGCACTGATTATAAACTGCATGCTTGTCATGTTTCTGATGTTAATGACTGATGTTTCAGCCCTAAGGTTGAAGATTGTTGTAGATTTTTGAATAATATAATAAGTCATCTATCTATATAATTGAATTCATAAAGCAGTAAAAATGGGTGAACTAAATCTCTACAGCTTAGTCTGAATATCTCAGACACCTAAAGTTGAGTGAAATAAGCAATTTGTAGAAAGATACAATATAATGCCATTTATATGATTTTATATTATAAAACAATACTATATATTATTCTAGATACATATATTTATAGCAAAATAAAAAATGGGTACTGAAAGATGCACATCAATTTTACAATACCACTTGCCTTTGGTAAGGGACTGAGGAAATGTAACCCTAACAATTTTGTAGTTTAATTTTATCTATTAACAAAGAACTTATAAACAAATGCAACAGAGCCTTAATGTTTGTTGTTAATTATGGATGACTTATATATAGATCCTCATTATTTATTCTCCAAATTTTTCTTTTTTAATTAAAAAGAAAACTGCATTTTGTGCTCAATACAATTAATTTACAATTAATTGTTATTGAAAAGAAAGCTGTATTTTGTGCTCAATACAATTAAAAACCTCACCTAGACATATCCCCAATAAATTTTAGAATAATAAAGGAAACCCCAAACTTTCTCAAGGGTGGGGATAAAGTCATCTGCAAAGCAAACTGGCATCAGACATGTTATTCATAACACTGGATGTGATATATCAATGTGTAAAGGCCTTCGGATTCTTAAAAAATGAGTTTTTCTCTAGTATTCTATCTCTAAATAGATATACCTACACGTATCATATAGGTATGTGATGACCGTAAAGAAGTTTTCAGGACTGAAAGTACTCAAATTTTGCCTCTTGTGGACCTTCTCTCAGGAAGTTACTTGAACGTGCACTCCAAGCAAAAGGTAGTAATCAAGTCCAAGATAAATATGGAATCAAGGAAATCATGATCACAACTAGGGAATGCAATAAAGGTGAGTTTTAAGATGACAGCTAAACAGCAGGCCCTGGTTGAGCAGACCAAAGTGGAATAAATGGACAGAGGATTTGGGGTAGTGGGTGAACAGACAGGAACTTGTTAAAATCAATTGAGGGTGTTATATAGGCAAATAAGGGGGGAAAGTAACAATTAGAATGACCTCTGAGAAAATATTACAGTAATAGCTACAATGAACCATGCTCAGTTGTGTCCAACTCTGTGACCCCATGGACTGTAGCTTGCCAGGCTCCTCCATCCATAAGATTTTTCAGGCAAGAATACTGGAGTGGGTTACCATTTCCTTCTCCAGGGGATCTTCCCAACCTAGGGATCAAACCTGGGTCTCCCTCACTGAAGCCAGGCTCTTTACTGTCTGAGCCACCAGGGAAGTCATATCATTGTGTAATCCCCTCCTGCATTGAATCTGGGCCTGAACATGTGATTTGCTTTGGCCAGTTCAAACATTAGAAAACATGACCCACAAAGAGGCTTGAACAGTGCATTTTCAGTGGGCATTACACTCTTCCTGCTCTGAAACCACCATGTGCTAAGTAGATTGGTCTGCTAGAGGATGAGTCCATGCAGAACAGACATGAACTGTTCCAACTGAGGACCCCTAGGAAGAGCTGCTAGATAAAATACAGGACTCCAATTAAATCTGAATTCCACATGAACACAAAACATTTTTTCAATGTAAGTATGTCCCAAATATTGCATTGGGCATACTTAAAATAAAACAATTATTATTTATCTAGAGTTCAAATTTAATTGGGATCCTGTATTTTTATTTGCTATATCTGCCAACCTTAGTTATTACACAGGAAAATCAGCCCCCAGCTGATCTGCCAGCTGATCTGACTCCAGTTACATAAAAGACCTCAGGCAACACTAGCAGAAGGACCAACCAGTGCAAATTCCTGATACGCAAAAAATGAGCCAATAAGACGGTTGTTCTAAGCTACTGAGTTTTGGAGTGCTTTGTTAGGCACACCTAGTTCTACCACACCAAAAGACTGAACATGAGTGAGCCATGCTACATGGCCCCAGAACAGTCTGAAGCGATCAAATAGATATAAAGGCAACCCTTCTACATCCCAAGAAGACCTTTGAATATGTGAAGGGACCTGAGCGAGTCAGGTGGCATCATCATCCAAAGGGTGTCTTCATGGGGTTTTGAAAGCAAGAGAAACTTACCCTTCTAATGGAGAGAATGTTCCTAGGTTTTCTGCTTTACATAACCATATCTCTATTTCTCTCTCTTTCTCTACCTCTCTTTAACTATCTCATAAGTTCCCATTTACTTTTACATTATGTTTTATAACAACCAAGTCTCCCATTAAGGCTTTCTATACATTGAAGATCATAAACAGTATATACTTTTTTATTGTAGCTTAGTTGATTAACAATATGATGTTAGTTTCAGGTACACAGCATACTGACTCAGTATTTTACAGGTTAAAAGTTATTATAAGACAATGTCTATAATTCCCTATATAATACTGCTATACAATATATCCTTGTTGCTTATCTATTTTATACATAGTCATTTGTATCTCTTAATCCCACACCTCCAACTTTCCCCTCCCCTCTTCCCTCCCGGCTCTGGTAAGCACTAGTTTGTTATCTAATATATCTGTGAGTCTATTACTGTTCTGCTATATTGGATTTTTTTTAGATTCTACATATAAGTGATATCATACAGTATTCATCTTTCTTTGACATTTCACTAAGCATAATATTCTCTATCTACATTGCTGCAAATGGAAGAATTTCATTCTTTTTTAATGGATGAGTAATCTCACATCTTCTTTATCCATTTGTCTGTTGATGAATACTTGAGTTGCTTTTTTGTCTTGGCTATTGTAACTTGTGGTGCTATGAACATTGGGGCACATGTATCTTTTCAAATTAGTGGTTTCATTTTTTCCAGATATATACCCAAGAGAGGAATTGCTGGATCATATGATAGTTCTACTTTTAATTTTTTAGGAACCGCTATGCAAAGAGTTGGACACGACTGAGCAACTGAACTGATACTATTTGCCATAGTGACTGTACCAATTTACATTCCCACCAACAGTGTACAAGGGTTTCCTTTTCTACACATCTTCTCCAACATCTATTATTTGTAGCCTTTTTGATGGTAGCCATTCTGACAGATGTGAGGTGGTACCTCATTTTGACTTGCATTTCTGCGATAACTAGCCATGTCAAGCATCTTTTCATGTGCTTTTCAGAGATATGTATAGCGTCTTTGGAAAAATGTCTTTTCAGGTCTTTTTGATTGAGTTGTTTGGTTTTTAATATTGAGATGTATAAGCTGTTTTTATACTTTGGATATTAATACCTTGTTGGTCATATCATTTGTAAATATTTTCTTTCTTTCTGGAAGCTGTCTTTTCATTTTTTCAATGGTTTTCTTTGCTGTGCAAAAACTTTTAACTTTAATGAGGTCCCATTTGTTTATTTTTGTTTTATATCTTTTACCTTAGAAAACAGATACAAAGATATATTGCTATGATTTATGTCAAATAAGGTTCTGGCTATGTTTTCTTCTAAGAATTTTATGGTTTCAGGTCTTATATTTAGGTATTTAATCCATTTTGAGTTTGTTTTTGTATGTGGTATGAGGCGATGTTCTAATCTCATTGTTTTTTATGTAGCTGTCCCATTTTCTCAGCACCACTGATTGAAGAGCCTGTCTTTTCTCCATTGTATATTCTTGTCCCTTTTGTTATAGATTAATTGATCATAAGTGTTTGGGTTTTTTTCTGGGCTCTCTATTCTGTTCCATTAATTTATGTATCTGTTTTGTGCCAGTATCATGCTGTTTTGATCCTGTAGCTTTGTAGAATTGTCTGAAGTCTGGAAGGGTGATATTTCCAATTTTGTTTTTTTTTTCCCCCAAGATTCCTTTGGCAATTCAGATTTTTTTGTGGTTCCATATGAATTTTAGGGTTATTTGTTCTAGCTCTAGTTCTGAGAAAAATGCCCTGGGTATTTTGATAGGGATTGCATTTAATATATAGATTGCTTTGGGTAGTCTGGCCATTTTAACAGTATTCTTACAATCTGAGAACACAGAATATCTGTTTCTTTGTATCATCTTCAATTTCTTTCATTAATGTTTTGTGAACAGTATATCCCAAGTGGTGCTAGTGGTAAAGAACTCATTTGCAATGCAGGAGATGCGAGAGACACGGGTTTGATCCTGGTCAAGAAGATCCCCTGGAGGAGGGCATAGGGTTGCAAAGAGTTGGACATGAATGAAGCGACTTAGCATGCATGCATGAACAGTATTTAGATGATTATGACTTTATAAATGCTGTTCATTGCTGAGCTGAAGTAGAGTCCTAACATGTGAACTATTTTATATGGTTTTGGAAAATGATTCAGATATCATCTGTGGGAATGAAATTTTAAGTAGGCATGAGACAATAGAATATAGCTGACAGAATGTGGGATGTAGAAGAAGATGATAAAAGACAGAAGAAGAGGCAGTAGAGATAAGAGCCTCATTTTATAAAGTGAGAAATGAACAAGTCGGTGGAAGTTTATGAAGCAAAATAAAGGTTTATATATATATATAATTTAAAGTTTAAACTTAGCTACTTTATTTAGTTAAATTGATTTTATGGCCTATTTCTTCCATAAGAAAGCAGACTTAATAAAGCCTATCTCTGTTTTACTTGTAACTGAATTCAAAATGCTTTGAATAGTACCTGACACACAATGGTGTTCAATAACTCACTGACTGTATGATTAAACTAAAATAATAATAACACTACAAACATCAGGAATAAGAGAAAGCAAGGGCTGTAAGACTAATGAGCTAAGACTAAGCTCATTAAGATTAATGAGCTATTTTCATATCAGGTCATTAGGGTTCAAGTATATTTTTGGAGCAGTTCTCAGTCTTGGCACTATCAACACTTTGGACTGGGGACTGCCTTCTACACTGGAGGATCCCTGGCCTCTACCCACAAGATGCCAGTAGCACCCCTGTCCTCACCTTTGACAACCAAAAATGTCTCCAGACACTGACAAGTGTACCCTGGAAGCACAATCACCTCTGGTTGAGAAACACTGCATCAGAAGAAGCTAACCTCAGATAAGGGAAGAAAAGTTGCTTCTGGAGTCTAGAGAGTGGTCCTGAGCCTAGAGAAGAGCAGAAGGGGAAATGATTTGTTTTCATCATAAACTCTCTACTAATTGCTTTGCTACCATGTATGTATTGTTCTGATAAATATTAACATTTGTAAAAAAATAATGAAGAAGTATAATCAATGGGATTTTGAGATAAGCTGGCAATATGGGATGAGGGAGAAGGAAAGAGTCTATAATGACTAGGTTTCTGGGTGCAACGGGGTAGATTGTGGTTGTATTCACCATACTGGGGAAGACAGGAAGGAAAACAGTTTGAGTGTGGGACTAGGGTGACAACTCCAAGTTCAATTACTTAACTGGAAATATCTGTAGGATATGCAGTTTGTAGGCATCAGATAAATTCATTTTGAGCTCTGAATATATAGACTTGTGAGTCAGAAATGGTATGGACCTAACAGAAGCAGAAGATATTAAGAAGAGGTGGCAAGAATACACAGAAGAACTGTACAAAAAAGATCTTCATGACCCAGATAATCACAATGCTGTTATCACTCACCTAGAACCAGACATCCTGGAATCTGAAATAAAGTGAGCCAAAGCATCACTACAAACAAAGCTAGTGGAGGTGATGGAATTCCAGTTGAGCTATTTCAAATCCTAAAAGATGATGCTGTGAAAGTGCTGCACTCAATATGCCAGCACATTTGGAAAACTCAGCAGTGGCCACAGGACTGGAAAAGGTCAGTTTCCATTCCAATCCCAAAGAAAGACAATGCCAAAGAATGCTCAAACTACCACACAATTGCACTCATCTCACACACTAGTAAAGTGTTGCTCAAAATTTTCCAAGCCAGGCTTCAGCAATACGTGAACTGTGAACTTCCAGATGTTCAAGCTGGTTTTAGAAAAGGCAGAGGAACCAGAGATCAAATTGCCAACATCTGCTGGATCATCGCGAAAGCAAGAGAGTTCCAGAAAAACATCTATTTCTGCTTTATTGACTATGCCAAAGCCTTTGACTGTGTGGATCACCACAAACTGTGGAAAATTCTGAAAGAAATGGGAATACCAGACCACCTGACCTGCCTCTTAAGCACTCAATATGCCAGCACATTTGGAAAACTCAGCAGTGGCCACAGGACTGGAAAAGGTCAGTTTCCATTCCAATCCCAAAGAAAGACAATGCCAAAGAATGCTCAAACTACCACACAATTGCACTCATCTCACACACTAGTAAAGTGTTGCTCAAAATTTTCCAAGCCAGGCTTCAGCAATACGTGAACTGTGAACTTCCAGATGTTCAAGCTGGTTTTAGAAAAGGCAGAGGAACCAGAGATCAAATTGCCAACATCTGCTGGATCATCGCGAAAGCAAGAGAGTTCCAGAAAAACATCTATTTCTGCTTTATTGACTATGCCAAAGCCTTTGACTGTGTGGATCACCACAAACTGTGGAAAATTCTGAAAGAAATGGGAATACCAGACCACCTGACCTGCCTCTTAAGAAATCTGTATTCAAGTCAGGAAGCAACAGTTAGAACTGGACATGGAACAACAGACTGGTTCCAAATTGGGAAAGGAGTACGTCAAGGCTGTGTGTTGTCACCCTGCTTATTTAATTTATATGCAGAGTCCATCATGAGAAATGCTGGGCTATGGTTTTTCCAGTAGTCATGTATGGATGTGAGAGTTGGACTATAAAGAAAGCTGAGCGCCGAAGAATTGATGCTTTTGAACTGTGGTGTTGGAGAAGACTCTTGAGAGTCCCTTGGACTGCAAGGAGATCCAAGCAGTCCATCCTAAAGGAAATCAGTCCTGAATATTCATTGGAAGGACTGATGCTGAAGTGGAAACTCCGATATTTTGGCTACCTGATCAAAGGGTGGACTCATTGGAAAAGACCCTGGTGCTGGGAAAGATTGAAGGCGGGAGGAGAAGGGGACGACAGAGGATAAGATGGTTAGATGGCATCACCGAACCAATGGACACAAGTTTGCGTAAACTCCAAGAGTTGGTGATGGACAGGGAGGTCTGGTGTGCTGCAGTCCATGGAGTCACAAAGAGGTGGACATGATTAAGCGACTGAACTGAACTGAACTGAACAGACAGGTGATAACTGAAGCCATGGCAATGGATGAGATTCTGGAAAGAGAATAGGACCTCAAGATTCGGAGTGTGTAACATTCTTGTGTTTTTCATGTACTGCATCTTTAAAATTAATTGACCATATTATAAATATTGTTTAGCATACTTTCTAAACAATTTTCTCTTTGCAAATTCATAGTGCAGATTTATTGAAGATATTTCTCACAGATAACTAGATAAGCACAAACTCCTGTCCAGGGCCAATCTTAAAGCTTGAAAGCGAGAAAATCAAATTGAGTAGACAATGAGCACTAATTATGTGCCAGGCAGATGGAGATTCAACAGTAAACAAAACAGGCACCATTCTTGTGTTCATAGAGCTCATCTTCTAGTGGGGAATAAAAAGGAAAATACAATGGAGTATGATGAATGCTAAGAAAATTAATCGTGAAAAGCCACTTCAACTAAAGATGCAATAGGATGTGATTTAAGCGTCCTTTGTGTCACTCAGTTCAATTTTCTCTCAATTGTCACAAGCTAAGTTGCCAGAACATGAAGAAACTGTTGTGTGTTACTTTGCCCCGTGTGTCGTGCAGTAAGAAAGCTCAGGAAGGTTGGCACAGAACATGGAGTTATTTGTCTTTCTGGGCCTGACTAGAGGCTCTGTTAAACCAAGCCTTGCACTATGCTGGGCTCTAAGTCTTTCACAGAGAACATCTCCATGAATTGTAAGTTAGTTTTATGCTTGACAGTCTGTTCAGTTAATTTTCCAGAAGCACTCACTGCTATTTAAGTAAGCATTTACTTACTTTAAGTAAGTACTCACTTACTTTAAGTCAGCCTCTGGACAACACCGAATTCCAGAAAAGGAAGAGACTCTTTCTCTCTTTGTTTCTTATCGTGGTAAGAACACTTAACATGTGATCTACCCTCTCAAAAATTTTGCGTATTTCTTGAAGTTAAGAAGCCTCTACAAGTTGGCAGCTAGAGCCACCATGGAGCAGAAGATCCATAGTAAGAAGCACAGGGAGGCTGGACCAAATAAGGAGTCACAGAGCCAAGTTAGATTTGTAGGAATAATCTGTCCCCAGTGAGCATTAGAGATGAGTCCAGCCTCAAGCAGCAGGAGAGAGGAGAGACTGTACTTTTAACACTGCCCCAGCTACCTCTTTTGAATGACTTAGGACTAAAAAAAATTCTTGGTATCAGTAAAGGCAATCCTGGCCTTTGTTCCAGATGTGGTGGTGGTGGTTTAGTTGCTAAATCGTGTCTGACTCTTGCGACCCCATGGACTGTAGCCCACCAGGCTTCTCTGTCCATGAGATTCTCCAGGTAATAATACTGGAGTGGGTTGCCATTTCCTTCTCCTGGGGATCTTCTTGATCTAGGAATCGAACCCAGGTCTCCTGTGTTGCAGACAGATTCATTGTTCCAGATCATTCTTTCATTATTACAGATCATTGTTCCAGACAATCAATTTGCAAAAAACTGGTTCAATAAAACTCAATATCCCTCAAAGATGGGGATTCAAAACAGAACTGGCACAAAAGGTAAACAGAGGTAATGCAGGGGGAAAAGGAGAAAAGGGACCTGAAAACTGCATGGCAGATGAAGAAAACTCATATGAAGAAAGTAGGGAAAATTGTCAATAAATATTTCACCACGAATTAGAAAGTTTTAATGAAGCAATTAAGCAACAGTTTAAGAAAAGGATGGCAAGACAAGAATGAGCTGAAATGTGAGCTGTCAGGCCTCACGGAAAATGTAGAAGAAATTTAACAATCAGAGAGATGAAGGCAAAAGTGACAGGGAAGAAAGAAACCTTAGCAAAAGTCTAGCAATTAGTGTCAAATCTATGTAAATTTAGGATGAAGACCAAAACAAATGTGGTGATTATAGTTACAGAACAATATAATAATGATAAACCCAGATGGAGTAGAAATGATTTAATTTGCAACAATTGGGAGAGAAACAAAGAAAAAAAAAGTGAGAGGTAATGTAAATATGTTGATTTTCTTATCCCTAGGGCCAGGGTAGGGGGTGGAGTGTCAACCAAAATAACATCTAAAGCAGAGAAATTTGGCAACAGGGGTCTAAGTGTATTGAGTAGTCAAAACACAAACACTAATATAATTTAATCAACTAAAATTGGGTACATGAAAAGAGGAAAGAGAAGGGAAGAAAAAGAAATGTATAATATATAAATAAGTATAACCATTGAATCATTATTTCTATTGTCCATGAAAAATGATGACAAAATACATAAGGGACTGACTAAATAATTATGGCATATTTGTACAATAAAATACTACTCAACTATAAACTAAAAAATAATTTTTATGTAGTGATATCAAATGATTGACAAGATTATGTTTGTAAACATATATATACAAATGTATATTACATATTTTGCTACATATCCCCCTATATATAGATACACAATAAATTGATAATATTGCCTCTGATGGAGGAAAACTGGGTAGTGGGGACAGAGAGCTGTGAGAAAGATTTACAATGTATACTCTCTGTTATCTTTTGAACCACTAGGATGACAGAGGATGAGATGGTTGGATGGCATCACCGACTCGACAGACATGTGTTTGAGCAAGCTCCAGGAGTTGGTGATGGACGGGGAAGCCTGGCATGCTGCAGTCCATAGGGTTGCAAAAAGTTGGACATGACTGAGCTATTGAACTGAATTGAGGCTCATACTTATTTTTTTAACAAATTAAATTTATATTTAAGATGAAATATAAAGAATTAGTTTGGATGTCTTTGTCCAGCCTTGTGGATATTATATTATGGGAGATGACTGATAGATGCTTTGTAGAGTTTCCTGACTCCATATTCATCTCTCTCTGTACTAGCCCCCTGAGGACTGAGGCAAACATATAGGGCAGTGTTTCCTGTTTGCCCACTTGGCCCCCTGTGCCCCTGCCCATTCTTGATCCTGCTCTGGTGCAGTCTCATTTGCATGTAACAAGAATGATGTTGTAAAAAATATTTAACCAAACTATATCTAGATCCCCCTGTAAATAATGTTCCCATATGGCCCATTCATCATTAAGATTAAATGATTAGGATTATAACCTCACACAAAGAGAAACGACCTACTGCTTGTACCTGAATCAAGAAACTTAGGATTCTCAAACTCATAATGATCAATTTAGAGTTTTCCTGAATCCCCAAAGCTCTAATTACATATCAAAAAGCAGGCTTGGAAGACTCTGACCATAGATCTCTGCCGCAAGCTATAGGTAGTGAGAACTTGGAATCTAAACGAATTGTCCATCAGAGAGGAACTCTGTGGAGCAAGAGCAGAGAAAAGAAGGGAAAACAGCCAACCACGTCTCCTGGCTCAAATCAATCCCTAGAATGAAACCCTATTGGGTGGGGGTGGGCATTAGCAGGACCAGAGGACTTATCAGGAAATATTGGAGCACTAGGATTAGTTTCTTGTTTCCTCAGGCACAAACTTTGAAAAGTGTGGGGTCTGACCAAGGGACAGAGTGACAGAGTAGAAAAGGCTGAGAGAGGAGGCTGGTGGGAACATTTCCCATCACTCTGCTTACCTCCACATGCCTTCCCTAGTTATGAAAGTCACAAAATCCATTTACTACTTAACAGCCTGGATAATGAAAAATACAGGATTCTGGATATATAGTTACACACTGACATTACTCTTTGTGAGTTGCAAATATTTATTCAGAGGGGGATTCTGTGACATAATCGTTTGGAGTGCTTATTTGGGGTAATAACTTGAGCCATCAAACTACCCTTCCTTCCTTCAAAATCATCCTATTTTCAGATACCAATTACAAAGAACAGTAGAATACTCATGGTGAGACTGAATGGAGACCTTGCCAGGGTTAAAGAAACATGATTGAGTAAACCAGAAGAACCTGTTTGAACTACTCCACTGCCAGAGGAGAGGGAGGAAGAAAATCTAAAAGTAAAATGAAAGAAAAGAAAGGTCTATGGGGAGAGTTCTAAGAAAAGAGCATCGGTGGAATAATAGGGCTTAATGCCTTGTGTTTTTCCCCTACCCTCCCCTTTAGGAGTTTGATGGTGAGACACTTGACTGTCACCCCACTTCACTGCTGTTCCAAAGCAGCAGAAACTACAGATATGTCCAGTGTGCTGGCTCATGGGATAAGGAGAGCAGAGTCGAAATAGTATAGCATTGTAGGAGAGGTAAAGACCATGACCCTTCACAAAGCAACAAAAATAGACCTCCAAAAATGTCAAAGATCATTACAAAGAAAACATTCTGACAGAAAGGATCTAAATAAATGTGCCTAGATGGGAAAATTGTGAAGTTGCCAGTTAATCCATCAACTTAGCCCATTTCAATTAAAACATTAAAAACATTCTGCAATAATGACATTAGTGTAATAATTACACCTTCAGAGAAAATTAAGCTAGCTCAAACCAAATGTACACACACATGCACACAAACACAAACCACTAGTAGGTTAACAAAGCAGCTTACTTTGAAAGCAAACTATTTGTATTAGAAGGAAATACACTCAACGTCTTCTAATAACCTTGGGCTGTCAAAGACTGTCCTAAGTAAAAGAAAATTATAGTGCTCAACAGAAAAACACTGAAAGGCGCAGAAATCATAAATTCCTGAATGACCAAGTACATCACACAACAGGAAAATCAAGGGAAGTGATGAAAGAAACCATGGTGATTTCAACATATAACAATAGCCTTATTTCAAATGTGAACAATGACTACAGTGCGAATTGTAGAGCAAGTGTATATATAGAAAATAAACTAGCTTTCTCTTGCAAAATAAGGCAGTTGTGGTGAGGGAATAAAGCAGTCCCATTCCGCTTGGCGCTACAGCAGGCAGGGCAGGGGGTTCCTAAGTCTCCTGTGGGCCAGAATGCATCCTGAGATGGCATCAGAGGGTACCTGACACCTGCTCACAAGGCCCAGCACACCCTCCCTGACGACGCGCACACCTCGCTTGCCACGGATGACCCAGTAACCCAGAGGGCCCCAGACTCAGTGAGGGGTTCCTGGGAGAAAGGGGTGTGCCCCAGGAGGAATTCCACAGCAGGAAGCCACAGAGGGGCTGCTCGGCTGGGGGCGTGAGGTCCCAGAGGCACCAACTATCTATCATGAGAATGGAGTGACAAGCGGTGCTGTGTTGACAGGTTATCTGTTTGGAAAAGGGGTCGGTTTGGATGACAGCTCCCACCTTGCACAAGAGGAAATTCCAGCTATATCCTTGAGATAAGCCTTGAAGTGGAAAGGTAAGAAAGAATTAGGAAACCACAGAGGAGGCTCCTTTTGTAAAGGGGAAATGGGGAAGGCCATCCTAAGCCCCCCACACAAGCAAGAAGCAATAAGGGAGAACGAGCCTTCTGGGGAAGAGGAGGTCCTGAGCAAAGTGAAGGGGGTGTGTGTGTGTGAGACAGAGTGAGGCGGTGCATGTGGCGTGAGGATCAGACAAGGGACTGGCCGATGCCCGGCAGGGCTGTGCTGCAGTGCCCATCCCATCTCAGACCAAGTACTGCCCCAGGAGAGAGGTGGGGGCCAGTGCTCCGCACCGCTGTCAGACTCTTCACCAAAAGTGCTGTGGTGGCCCAGCAGAGGCACTGACTTGTTGAGGGCTGTGCCTGTCCCCGGTGACACTTCCGAGTGAGGGCACTGTGGTTGGAACTGCCCAAAAAGGGGCACCAAGGGCCCCGTGGGGATGCAGTCTGGGAGATGCAGGGGGTGTAGCAGGCAGGAAGCTGGATGCCTGCAAGCCACCCCGCCTGGGCTTGTGTCAGGGAGGGGCGGGGTGGGGGGTCATATAACAAAGTTCCCAGGACAGGAAGCAGGCTGGGAGGGTACTGGAAGCTGCTGTAAAAGTTTGTACCTACAGGCACAAATGTGGACAAGATAATGAGGAAGAAGGGAAAGCAGGGCTCTTTCTGGAGCCGGCCGGAAGACAGTGTGTGCAGGCACTTCCAGACGTACCCAAGACACAGCTTTGGCTGGGGCAGTCCCATCAAGGTAGGCACCCCCCCCGCCAACACACACACAGAGTGCGACAAGCTCAAGCGTTGAGACCCCTGGCTAGTGTCTGCCACAGGGAAACCCGGCAAGGAACTTGGTGGATTGTAGCAGACAGGCGGGTCTGAGTTTGTGCTGGGTGGTCCCCTGCTGTCTCATTTTTGAATGAAGCGTGGCAGGGGTGGCAGGCACCTTNTGGCTAGAGACAGATCATTTAGAATTATTAAATAAAGAGTCTAGGATTTGGAATTTGAAGAAATGTTCCTGCAGATGTGGGTTCTGGCTGCCAATCAACTAGTCACCTTATTATTCCTGGGTCAACTGTGACATTCAGTGTGGCCATTAGGGAGAGTTTGGGGCTTGTTGGAAGAACCAGTGGAAAGCTCATGAGTTACATAAATGGTAGGAAAAGAAAAGCTGGAGAATGATGCCTCTAAAAATTGTAATCCCTTGAATTTTTTAACTGAAGTTTCCTAGTGGCAAACATAGCCTAAAAGGAGAAGAAGCTTGCTCCTTCTCAACTTAGGGGCCTCCTCTGCACCATTCTCTCAGGCACAATATATTTTTTAGTAACAACATGATTACTTCAAAGTATGCTCTGACCTTAATTAGGGGCTGTCGTCAACCTTTTTCTTAATTAAAATACCATGAACTGGGAAACTGTGATTTACATGGGAAAAGATCAAAATATCAAGGATTTTAAAATGTCAGTGATCAAATGCCAGTCAGCCTAGAAAGGTTATCTGCCCACCTCTTAGATGAGCAATAACTTTCTCAGCAACATTCACAGAAGATTCTCTAGGGTGCTCCTATTTGCAAGCATTACCTTT